>NEWO01000018.1:1854826-1907744 GCA_003013225.1 Phalaenopsis aphrodite
CACCACCAACTATTTTTATTTGTAAATATTTTTTCTTTTGATTCTCCAAGAACATCTTTAGCTACTTGTTTAATAGTGTTTGTTACTTTATCTCACATCACATTTGTTTCTTCATGAATATCTCAAATTTTGAAATCTTGAATTTTACTCATAAAAATAATTTTATTTGTATATTTTAAGTTGCTCCATCTAATTCTGCAATGATGAGTCCTAGTATTTTTTATTTTACAACTCTTAATTTTAAAATCTAAAACTAATAAACGATGTTGGGTATTTAAATTATCACTTGGAATTACCTTACAATCTTTACAATCACGACGATCTCTTCTTCTCATAAGAAAATAATCAATTGTGTTTTATTAGATCCACTCTTATAAGTAATAAGATGTTCATCCATTTTCTTAAATAAAGTATTAGTAATAACAAAATCATACGCTAAAGCAAAATCTAAAATAGCTCTACCTTCTTCATTAGTTACTCCAAAACCGTGGTCATCATGAATATTTCTGAAATCCTCTACCACTATACCGACATGTCCATTTAAATCTCCTCCAATAAATTTTTTCTTCAAGAGATATCATTTGTATTAAGTTTTCTAAGTCATTCCAAAATTTATCTTTAGACATTGTATCTAAACCTACTTGAGGAGCATAAACACTTATAATATTAAAAATCTTAGTATCAATGATAATCTTAAGGGCTCTAATTCTATCACCAACTCTATTAATATTTACAACATTATCTTTCAAACTCTTATCTATAATTACACCTACACCATTTCTAGTGCGACTCTTACCAGAATACCAAAGTTTAAAACCTAAATTATCAATCTCCTTAGTCTTTTCTCCAACCCACTTAGTTTCTTGAATACATAAGATATTAATTTTCCTATGAATCATAATATTAACTAATTCCATTAATTTACCATTGAGAGTGCCTATATTCCAAGATTTTATCCTAATATTAGTTTCATTAGTTTCATGGACTAACTTCTTTACTCGCATTCATCCGTAATGTGGGAACCCTTGCTTATTTAACACTACACCAGGGCGACGGTGTAGCGGCCCTTGCACACTTTTCACTGTATTCAGGCTATACAGCGCGTCGCTTCCAGGGGACGCCCTAGCACTTACACAATGATCAAAAGGATTCATGTCATGATTTTTTTCGACAAGTTTTACGCTGGTTGTCGACTATCTAACACAACCCTCCACCACAAAAACAAATTTTTATTAATATAAAAATAGTGTTACAACACGACTCAAACAAAAGGGAAATACAATAATAGACGAATCTCTGGTTAGGGAAGAGATTTGAGGGCGGTGGCAACTTTAGCGGAGTGAGTGGTTCTTTGGGTAAGTAGAGATTGTGTTTGGTTGGTTATAAATAGGTGGGACGCCGAGGTCGTGGAAGAAGTAGGGGTGACGGTAGAGTGGTGGAGGAATATGAGGGTGGTTGACAGCTAAGGGAGAGGTAGAAAAGGGTGTCGGGGAGAAGAAGCGAAGGAGGTTGGAAGTTTACAACACCACCTCGCAGCAAAAGATACAACTGAAGCACCACCTTTCGTCGGATACAACTCTAACAAGAGAGAAGAGAACCAGATAATCCTCACCTGAGATTAGAAGACAACTCTACTAGAACTGAACTCTTACATAAGGAAACAACTATTTATAAACTCTTAGAGAAAAATAGAAAAGAAAAGAAACCAATAGAAATAAAAAGCGAAAGAATCTAGAAAATACTTCCTGGTTGGGGTAACCTCGCGCTGCTACCAACCGAATTGATAGTTCGTGAGTCAGCTTTGCATTCCATCCTGATGGTTCGCGGGTTGGCTCCCACGACTCCTTGTGTCCGAGCGCTATTTTAGCGTCCGCATGGGGCACTGTTAGCACCTTGATATAGAGACTCGCGCCCCGCGCCACAACATTTTCGTGTTTTAAACCTATGCATTAAAACTCGTATTTGACTTTTAAAAAGTATTATTATTGCTTTGTGTGTGAATAAGAAAGTTTAGGTTTGCGATATGTAAATATATAAGAATCGCGCCTATACATGTAAAGTGCCCCCTAAAATTAAACAAATCAAACGTTTCCAATTCTCAATTGGCAATACACACCACAAGAAAGAGAGAGAGAGAGAGAGAGAGAGAGAGAGAGAGAGAGAGAGAGAGAGAGAGAGAGAGAGCAGCAGCAGCAAAGCAATGATTCTCTTCATCCAAACATTGGCTGTATATTAACAAAATAAAAATGATCCAATTCTTTGCATCAGGATATTATGCAAGGCTCCACAAACATGAGTGGAGTCACATATTGTCACAAAAACTGCCATGACTGCATTCATTCATCAAGGTCCAGAAAATAGTAAAAAAAAAATACCCGGCACTGAAATTGGTGTTTGCACAAACGCGACACATGACAAGCTTTGGGGCATTTTGGAGGCCTTTGATTCTTTTCAACACCACATGGGACCTAAACAAGCACCATTAGAAACAAAAATTAGCAACGCATAAAAAAATTTTGAATGAAAAAAGATAGAAAAGTAAACAAAAGTGCTGCCATCAATAATAGATGATGATTAATTTTTTAGATCAAAATTTCATGATATCTTGGTAACTTCCCATAAAATATATTAGTAACAATAATTACAGATCACTAAGGTATCACTCCTTACCAAAGAAAAGAAAAGTCAAAATTTTATTGTTCAAACAAAAAATGGTGAATCAGTAATGATTTAAAACCTGGACGCCAATAGCGGAGTAAAGGGACACAGAAAAGCAAAGCCATAAATTGTCAGAATTATGTCAAACCCTTACTAGATTAGACCTTTTGGGTTGAATAACAAAAAAGCCAATCTTGAGAACTACAAACGTCAGGAAATAAGCGAAGAAGCATCAAAGAGATAAGTGATGGTTGAGTCGTCCTTCTTTTTTAGAGCAGTTGAATTTTAAGCTCTATAAAACAACACTTAAAACCACGTCACCAGGTCCAATCATTTATACAATTGATTAGCATATGTGACTAAAGAGGCTTTAAGCTTAAAATAAGCTCGAACCAAACAAAGCCCAATGATTTTTCACTGTCCTTAACCGCATCTAAACGTATCACACATAATAGTATTTTCACGACTCAGCCCAGGGGCTTGAAATTTTCAAGTGGCGAAATAACGGTGAGACGGTGAAATTAAAATTTAATTATTTATTTTAAATTAAGAATAAAAAAAGAGCCACTAATGATTAAAGATTTAATTAACCAAATAATAAATTTACCTTCATGTCTGTTGACTTCGTCTTCTATACTCAATTTTTTTCTCCATTACTCATCTTTAATAAAACCTTAAACCTGAAAGAGTTAATTTAAACTATAGTGAGCTCCAATAGCCAATGAATACTCCTACTTCTAATTTCTAGTAATAGAATGAATAAAAAAATCATAAATATGCTAGTCTATTTAAGATAAATCAGCATACGACAAATAACATGTTATTAGCCAAATATGATTATTCAATGAGTTTCATAACATTCAATTATATTGTAATATCATTTTCTTATATATAGCATTTTATTTGCACAATTGTTACTGAAACACCGTCTAAAATTTATACCAGTAAAAGTGCATTAATATTACTAATCATTTTCAATTATATGCAAGGGTACCTTAGCGTCTCCGGTGAATACCATAAGGGGATAAATTCCATCATAATCAATACGCACATGTAAGTAATCTATGTAGCTTATATCATTCACATATTAATTTCATTCAATTCGATATAATCTATTATTGAATCATGATTTGTCCGGGAATCACACACCAATGAATAAAGCGTAAAAAAAGAGACAGAGAGATAGATAGAAGAGTAAATAATAATAAACAGCAATACGTATTGTCCATCTCTTAAAATGATCTTCATATTTATAGGGGTGGGGATATAATATAGTGATATTAAATTTTTGCACCTACTTTAATGAAGTTGTAGAAGATATTCTAGGAATTTTTCATATAAGAGTCTATGGCTCGACCGCTCTCTTACTCAACAGATTGGACTAGCATATCAGCTCGGTAAGGGCGATCCGATTGACTAAGCCAAGCCAGTGTTATCGTTAGCTAAGCTTGACTAGCTTCGAGTCAGTAGAATTGATTCGGTCAGCTAGGTTTGCCAATCTGTTAATCTAGTCTAACTGTCAAACCTCCATCCTTGAAGGAAGAGCTCTTGTCGAAGAGGCAATCTCAGACTATTGGGTAGAGGGTGAATCACTGTAACCCAATAGGTAGCTCATTTCTCAGAGAGGAGAGCCTATGGGCTGGCTACAAAACTCCATTGTATTGCTAATTCTTGGTCCATGATGAGGAGCCTTGGAGGCATCTGTGGAAAGTTGGTGATAGTGAGGAACTGGATTCTTTCCTCAAGTCGGTCTACTAGGAGTAGGTTGATGTCGCCATTCAACTTTCTTGTGGTGGTTAGCTCAGATACTTATATGTTCTGCTTTAATCTGGTTGGATCGGATTCAGATCGTTCGGTCATTCCTTTTATCCTCCTGGCTAGATCGGTCTTCAATTTTGGCTTGGACGGCTATGTCCAATCGGATGAGTAGGCCTAGTGATTTTTTGTTGATGGGCCCTCATTTGTCACTTTCTTCCTTCTGGATCATTTGATCTCCTTAGGATTCGTGTTGGCATAATTTTAATATATATATTTTAGTTCTCCGATTCTTTTACTTCATGAAAGCGACACTGCGATAAAAATAAAAGAGTTAAATGCAAAAATATTTCTTGATCAGTGCTTCAATAATTGAACTCTTAAGATTTTCACGCCATTAGTTCTTATAAATAGAGCAAGACGGAACTCCTTTAACATTCCATATTTTCTCTGCATCTATGAATCAATCGGCACCCAAACGCTTTCATAGAGAAAATGTTGAATCCTCTCGTTCAGGTCCTCAGCTAGGAAGTGCTTATCCACCACCTTCGAAAAACCGAAAAGGCGGCACCGTCAAAAAGGTAAGAAGAAGAAGAAAACCGCTACCAAGAAGAGGTAAATAATGAGCCGATGGATCAAGTGAGGTCGTCCAACTTATTTCTTGGTCCTCAACAGAGGAAAAACCGAGCAGGTGATGGAGATAAATTGGGCGGCCCAAGTATTGGCCCGTTAGTTCAACCTTTTGTCGCAGCCCGAGGGCTGTGTAAGAAGCTGCAGGTGCTTTGTCAATGACTGATGTACAAGAAGCCATTGGTGCTATGGCACTACTCGATGAGAACAATGTGTTGATTACGAGGTTGGATCAAATCCTTGGTATCAGGAGCCTTAGTTTTACTTGTTAGATTTTGAATTTTTTCAATCTCCTTTACCTTATATTGTTTCTTAGTGCCATTGATCTGATTGACTTCAGAAATGACTCGCCTCTGAAATATATTGGTGAGGATCAAACTACGGCACTAGTGGTGGCAGCCCAGGCACCGGCCATGAGCGAGGATGGGGGGTTGACCATCCAGGTAGTAGCAACTAATGGACGTCGAATTTCACCCAGTTCATTGGTCTGATAAATGGAATAGATCAAGAATTCCTTTGCTTGATCGGTTGGGATCCAACGAGATGAGGAGATGCACGAGTTACTGGTTCTTGTGGATAAGATGGCGGGAGTGACAGCCCTTTCGTCTGGAGCTGCCTGAAGTGCAAGAAAATTCTCTCGTACAACGAGCTCATGCCTAGATGGATAGAACTTTATGAAAATTTTAGGATAGTTTTTCAAATGTGTCAAACTTTATTTGATTCCTTGAAATTTGGGTGTAACATAACCAAACCAAACCAACCCAACAATATATGCCTGGTTGTCTCGGAAAGTAAACTTTTTAACCATACATTTTTTCTCGTTATCATGCAGCTTTTCTAGATGACACAATTTACGGCTTAATAAAAAGCTCGTGCAGCTAGCAGTAATTACCTTTTTTGACCATGTGAACTTATAGGCTGATAATCTGAGAGATGGTAGAGCAATAACATCATGATCCGATTATGCCAACATTATCCAGAGTTATTTACCTATACCCTTAAACTATAAGCTTCAGAAAGATAACGTAAATAACATAAACAACATTCATGAGACTTTCCTTTACAATGAGGGAAAACAATTGATCAATAATCACTCAAGGAAAATAATATGAACAAAATAAAACTAGAGACAAATGATAATTCATTAGAGCTCATATAAAAATTCACAAAACAAGAGGTGGTTTCAATTCAAGGGCTGAAAGTAGAGATCATCATCAACCAGAAATAATGACTGCACCTCAAAATATGTTTCTCCGCAGAAGCAAGAAATCGTCACCATCAAAGGACATGGAGCACACGGGCCTCTAAAACAGAAATGAAAAGTATAAGTTAGATTCAGATAAAAAAAGAAGATTCACATGGATACCACTCGATTCTTTTATATTTACATATCTAACACCTATACTTCAGTTTTTACATATACACCTTCCCCAAGCATCAAAAGGTATATTTCACTTTTTAAAAGTTAAAGTGGTATTGTTGATGTGATATGAAAGATTTGGGTGGTATAGATGTAATAATTAAAGTTTACAAGTTGGATATATAAATACATAAGAATTGGGTGGTATGTATGTAAATGACCCAAGAACAAAATGAAATTTTAAAGCATGAAAATGCAGTACTCTTCTGCATGAAATAGACCAATTGCAAAGAAGCATAAAACACAAACAGATTAATTTGACGAATAAACTCCTGATCAATTTTAGGCGTACCATAATCCGTACAGTAAAGAAGCATCAGCTACCTTTATATCAGTACGGAGCATAATATTGAAATCAGACAAAAGATGAGAAATTGTGGATTTCCATATGCTTCAGCACGGGAAAGTTTGAAAACCCATGAGCTAGTTGGATTATCCGCAATGGAAACTCATTCAAATTATACAATGCTGATTCTCATAGTAATTTTAGTTAGTTTTTGTGTTCTTGCGGATAGGTTTTCTCTAAGTTCAAAACAAGAAAATAATTGCTGACAGTTAAAGCTTCTGCATCTGTTTATTTGAATCATTTACTGAATAAATTAAGGAAGATTTACATACATACAACTCGATTCTTATGTATCTACATATCTAGCAGCTAAACTTCAACCTTTTACATACATACCACCTTAACTATGCATGAAAAGTTGTATTACATTGTTGAAAAGTTAAAATGGTGGTGCTTTTGATGTGATGTGAAAGATTTGGGTGGTATAAATGTAAAAAGTTTTGGTGTTAGATATGTAAATACAGGGATATGAGTGGTATGTATGTAAATAGTCCATAAATTAAAATATTCATACAAGTGTGTGTGCGCGCATGTGTAATAACCTTGCTAGCTACTATATATAAATATAATATAGTATTACAAATGAGTATACAAAAAGCAGGGGAGGGAAGATCAAGGTCCAAGCTCAGTTTGGCTGAGCGTGAGTCCTGATCTGGTAGGTTTGGTGAAAGAATTGTTCAAGAAAAAGAGAGTTGAGGTACCGATAGTAGCTTTCGACGTCCCTCGAGTACAAATATATATATTTGAGCCTAGCCCCGACCCGAGTGCTTGCGGTTCCCTCTTTTCTGATTTTTCTTATGTTTTATCAAAATTTTTGGACAAAGCACTCGTGGTCTTTTCTCCGGGATTTTCCCGCGGTTTTGATGGTTTTATTTGAATTGTTACTTGTCAATTTTCTCAAATTTTTCGTCATGGATTATTTGTTGATTTTCTCGAGTTTTCCAGACAATGTTTCTTTTGTTTATACAGTGAATAATAGCTAGCTTAAAGGAGCAGCAAGTCTCCAAAATATACAGGTTTGATTTACATTACAGTATTTTATTTCACAGCATGTTATACTGTTCTACTGCATGTTAAATTGTTCTCCTAACATGTTATACTGTTCTC
This sequence comes from Phalaenopsis aphrodite, assembly GCA_003013225.1. NCBI lineage: Eukaryota > Viridiplantae > Streptophyta > Magnoliopsida > Asparagales > Orchidaceae > Phalaenopsis > Phalaenopsis aphrodite. The sequence goes on from NEWO01000018.1 coordinate 1,862,743, forward strand.
CTGTCATGTTATACTGTTCTCCTAACATGTTATACTGTTCTCCTGGCATGTTATACTGTTCTCCTAGCATGTTATACTGTTCTACTCTTTTATACCGCATGTTTTATTGTTTTGATACACATTATGCCTTAGTATAGGAAAACCTAGTGGTTACATAGGATTGAAATCCAACCCAAAGGTGCTACGACGAAAAGCTTGGAGCAAACACCGTGACCAGCATGACGAGGACATACGGAGGAGCCACTTCAAGATGGATCTGCGACATCAAAACACATTCACATCACCGATCACTTTCTTTGGTTTAAACAACAACCCATAGGATTTCGAGGTCGTTTGCCTAGCGCAACGTAAACTCTCACATATCACTTTTAGGTTTTTGCATAACTCTGTTGTGCAATTATAAGTCCTTATGCTTTAGGATTCCGAGATTACTGTGCGATACGGTGTAAATCTTCCTATCTTTTTAGGTTAGTTGTACAATCAAATATCGCGCAAATATAATTCCTAAATTTTAAATAAATTGCAGGATTAAACATTAAACAACATCATTTCAAAGATATAAAGTCAAACAATAGGATAGTTTGGAGGTCACTGAGGTTCTCCCTGGATCTGTGATATCCCCTACTCTTCATTTCTTTGGATTCCTTAAAAATAGTTGTTCCTATTTGAATCACTCCCATTTGATTTTCCCATGTCCAATCTTGAAAACATAAACTTTGAAATATGGAAAGTAAAACCGCTGATCTTAATCGAGAGTTTTCTTAGGTGACCTCAGTCATTTAAGACGCAATTAACTATAGGGGTTTGCCTCTATAGGGAACTGCAACCCAGGTAAAATAAACTCTATTTAATCCTTATATTAGGTAGGGGAACTTGTTGGCCTCATAAAAAAAATATTTCGCAGACCAAACAGATGTCACAAATTCTTTATTTTAGGTGATTGAGTCTACTACAAGTGATATGTTTATTCTTCGGGATAAGTGTATTATTTGTGGTATCGTGCTTAGTCACCTAAAATATCTAAAATGTGAGACTCGCTTGATCTCATCTATTTTTAAATTAAAATGTTACTTTTAAAAATTAAATTTACATCAAAACTATTTTTATATTTATAAAACTCATCTCTCTTTTTCAAAAAAAACATAAAACCAAGTTTTTTTAAAAGTTTTAAAATTAAAACGACCGACAGGGGTTTTCACCTGTTTTGCTTAATTAATATACATGGCTAATGACAAAATTTAAATCAATAATTTTTGGATGTTACTTGGGAAAATCAGAACTAATAAATAAAGGTTTTTTCTGTCCTAAAGCTCCTCCTAAAAATTACAACATTAAAATTAATTTTGATTATATATCATTATGTAAATTCTGTGCCACTCGGATTCAATTGGACAAAATAATGATGCATGCCAACATACCACCTTATACACTCAATTTTTATTCCTTAAAAACGATACACATAAATTCTAATCAATGATCAGCGCTTCCAATTAACCAAGACTTGATTATTTTTAAGTAAATTATAAGTTTAAATACATGAAAGCTCATAAAATATTTAAAAAAAAACAAACTCAAAAGCCAGCATGATCCTCATAGTGAAACTACAAAGACTACTAAAACAAAAACATCTGAGAAAAGCTCAAAACTTAATCAATCTCCAAAACCTGGGTCAAAAGTAGAACAAAATAATAATATGAAAAATCTTGGCTGAGAAACCTCTCAACATTTAAACATTAGGTTTTTTGATTCATAGTGCTACCTTCTTTATTATAATAAGGGCCATCTACATGCATACCATCCAATTCCTATGTATTTACATATCTAACACCTAAATTTCACTTTTTATATTTATACCACCAAAATCTTTCAAATCACAACGAAAATAACACTATTATAAATTTTAAAAAGTGAAATACACATTTTTATGTATAAGGTGACATATATATGTAAAACGTTGAAGTTTAGATGTTAGACATGTAAATACATAAGAATTAAGTCCTATGAATGTAAACCTTCCATATAATAAATAAGACAAATCTAGGAAATATGTGAGGGGTACATGTTTACATAAAATACCCATTCATAGCCATGCACTGCATAAAAAATCCATATTGATGTCCCTAAAAGGATAGAGGAACAACTCTGGGCATCAAAACACACAAAGAAGTAGAAAAAGCCAAAACTAGAGAGGTGACACATAAAGCACGTACCTATGGCATAAGGAAGGGCATTTATGGTTGTTGCAACGTAGCTTCCTCCCACAAATCTGATATAATATTTTCATAATTCAAAGTACACAAAGCAAAGACCGCAAAAACTGAGTATTAAACATACCTCTTGGCAAGATGGACATTCCCCGTCACAACAACGACGCTTACATGCATGGCGGCCACAATCTCGCATTCTTAAGCATTTCCTTTCGCAGATCAAATCTTGATGGCATGGAACCTAAATCAGAATGTAATGCTACTTCAGATGGCATTGCATAGTTAGATCTTCTACTCCGAATGTCAAACAAAACATGCACCATCACAAAAAATAATAAGAGAAATTTACAGACATACTAATATCTAAACTTTAATATTTAAATTCATAACACTTAAGGTATCATAAACCTATGCAATAAAAGATGTGTTTTACTTATAAAAAGTAATTAAAAGTGGTATATTTAATGTGATATTAAAGATTTAAGTGCCATGTTTGTAATTATGAAAGTTTAGAGGTTAGATATGTAAATACACAAGAATCTTGTAGCATGTATGTAAATATCCCAAATAGTAAATCTAAAATACTCTAAACATCAACAAATAAAAATTCAACAACTAATACACCGTAGATAAAGATAAAAAATATCACTCGAGATTATTTATAGGAAAATAAATCTGACTTGATTAACAGGCATAAATTTCAAAAATAGTTATGCACCGTTTCAAAGATCCTGTAGAGATGCATTCAAGCTAAAATCAATGTAAAATAGGAGAAACATCTTTCGCATGTCAAAGAAATGAAACTACTTCAAGATGAGATACAGTATAAAAAAAAGGCCGTGCAAAAATTTGTTTACCAACCAAATACTTCGATGGACTCGATGGATTCATTGAAGCTAATCTAATAGGGCTAAGAATTAGGGAAGCCAATATCCTAGTTCCATGAACAACATCAGATTTCAGTAAAAAAGATTCCACTAACAAATAACAAAAACTGCCACGGTCAAATGCCTTGAACAATTTGATTTCTTGAGTTCTTGATTAACACTTAAGAACTAGAAAGAATATTTATATAATAAATTATTTGGAGGAGGTATGTTAATGGCCAATAAGTTCATTTTTGGATTATCCAAACACATGGTGGAACCTATACCACTTCCAAGATGTAATGATTCATGCAGATTAGTACTACAAATGATTAAAATAAGAGATTATTACACTAAAAAAGAGATCGCAACAAAGAAAGGGCAAGTTGTAGAGACTAGAAAAGTTTTACAACTTATATTCAAATGTTTTGCATGCTAGCATAAACAAAAACCTGTTCATTCTTAATCAATTAGCAAAATTTAATTCACTATATAATGTTGGATGCGCTTATGCGACCCATGATTGCATTCTGGCCGAGCATGGATGTGGGATTCCACGTTTCCCATCTATTGTGGGATCAGATTGTAAGAGACCCATAGGGATTTCCCACCTGTGCGTCAATCGGGATGGGATTCTATCCTAACAAGCCTACAACAAGCCTTCCTGCTTGAGATTTTTGTCGCCAAGGTGGTGCGTCTTTCTATTTTATTTTTTTTATTATTTGAAGGCTACTAGGATTACTTTCTTGGATGACACTATTTATATGTATTATTTTTTTTTTGTTTTGAAGACTTTTGGTTATTGTTGTTGTCCTAGGAGATGTTCTCTATTTTATGCTCTTCAGTGTGCTATATTATTTTCTTCTGCAAATGGTATGTCTATATCTTGCTTAGGAATAGATGGTGGATCATCCTCAACCTTCGTACCTCGTCATTTTGGAGCCCTTTGACGCCCTAACTCGGGCGTACTAAAAAAGTCCCCCCATACGCTAAACTGTGACCAAATTTGGGGTGCTTCGATCCCGCGGGATCGAAGCCCTGCGAGACTTCGCGGGAGCGGGAACCCGTGAGAGTTCATGAAAGCGAGAGAACCCGTGTGAGACCAAGGAGCCCGCAAACCTTCGCGGGGATGAGCAGGCAAGCGGGATTGCGAACATGCGCAATCCAGATGGGCGCCAACAATGGAATTTGGATTTTCTGGACTTTTTCGGTCTTCCCACTCTCTTCCTTTGTGTAGAAGCTTCCTTTAGGAGTTTATAAATTATTGTATTAGGGTATGAGGGAGTCAGATTTGAGTTGTGTTTGAGTTTAGCTTCAGATATCCTATGTGAAGTCTATTTCCCCTTTGTGAGTTGTATCTGATAAGATGGTGGTGCTCCGGTTGTATCTCTTTCGCGGTGGTGATTGTATCTTCCCCTTTTATCCTCCCCAACCTATCTTTTCACTCCCCTTAACCGCTGACCACTTCAAGCTTCTCTTAGCCACCACATGATCGTTGTCAACCACCCACAACCCTTCCCACTTGCTGTCCCTTCAGTTACACACCTTCCCCTCGCTACCACCCGCCTCCAGTGGCTGCTATCCCCCCTTCCAATCATCTTCATCCCTCTAGTCAACCTCCATTACCCATTATGATACATTTAGCAGTTTTGTTGATGTCGTTTCATGTTTTGAGTTGTTATTTCCGTTTGAGTCGTGATGTAATCTTATTTTAATGTTAATGAAAGACTTTTTTTTTTGTCTTTTTACTGTTTTTTCTACTAGTTTCAGTATCATTTCGTATCAGAGCTAGCTCAGCCCTAGTCTATCCTAAAGTTCCCCAACATCAGCCTCAACCCAATTCATCTCCATCAACTTTTTTTTTTCCAATTCCCAACTCTGGTCATGCCACCACAAAGAGATACATCAGGCTCTACTTGGGAAGAGATCCAACGTGAAATTTGTCGTATGCAACAGAGACTAGCCGAGATAGATGACGGGAACCAGGAAAAGGATACCTTTGACCCGAATCTGGAGAGTCAAAAGGGAGAAAGAAATGACGATCTAAATCGCTTCCATGAGGAGACTTTCAACAATGAAGAAGACATGCCACCTCGTTTCGAGATCAGTATCAGAGAAGGCCTAGAAAGGGATATTTGAATTCCTCCCAATTCCCAATAGGAGATACCCGTAGAAGGACAGAGAGAATACAGGATCAAGACAGATTTACCTGATTTTGAAGATAACATGGATCTGGATGAACTCCTTGAGTGGCTGCAAACTATTGAAGGGATCTTGAAAATAAGGATGAACTGGAGGAAAGGCAGGTCAAGCTAAACGACATTAAGCTGAAGAAAAGCGCTTCCCTATGGTGGGAAAATGTGCAGAAGCAGAGGAAGAGGGAAGACAGTGAAAACATCACTATATGGGAGAAGATGAAGAAAGTAATGCAGTTAAAATTCTTCTCACCCCACTCTCGCCAAAAATATGTTTCTAAAACTCCATAACTTACAACAGAGAGACCTTTCAGTAGCGAAGTTCATAGCCCAGTTTGATCACTTACAGCTCAATTGCAGATTAGTAGAACCGAAAGAGCATACAGTAGTTAGATATCTAGAGGGATTGAGGTTTGTCATTAGCAATGTGGTGCAACTGTAACCATACTAGACACTTGGAGATGTCCAGAAACTAGCCTTGAAAGTGGAAAGACGGCAGAAGCAGAGTAGGCAGCAGTCATCATTCAGGCAGCAACCTCCAAACAGATCGCCACCTACAATTACCACAATCGACAAGGACACACGGGGAGAGACTAGCAAGCCCAGACACAGGAATTAAATTATGCATCAGAGCGAGAAAAGCAAGAGAAAGGTAGCGCCTCCAACACTGTACCGACCAGGAAATGTTTCAAGTGTCACGATTATGGCCACATAGCCTCTAGCTGCCACACGAGCAGAGTAGTCTCACTTACCGATCAGGGCATCGTAGAAGGAATTAGCGATAATGAGAAAACCAAGAAACAGGGTGAGGTATATCATCTTCCCCCGGATGATGGAGGCACTCGCGATTCAACGAATCATGCAGACTGCAGACACTATGGATTCGCAGTGGCTTCACCACAACATATTCTACACCCGCTGCACAGTGAACGAAAAGGTGTGCAGTCTCATCATCAACAGCGGAAACAGCAAGAACTGGCGTCGACACAGCAGTTAGAGAAATTAGGACTCTCACAACGCAGAGACATTGCCAGTCATATTCACTTATGTGCCTGAAGAATGAGGATCGGGTCAGCATCAACCGAAGATGCTTAATTGAAGTTTCGATCGGAGGCCATCTGCAGGACCAGGTATGGTGTGACAAGATCCTTATCGATGTCTGTCACCTTCTGCTGGGAAGACCGCGGCAATTTGACCGAATGACTCAGCACAACGGTTATAAAAACACATTCTTTCACCAAGGATGGAAAACACATCACCCTCCTTTCGACAGAGGCCAAGGTCACAAGATCCCTTTTCAACAAAATAGCATCAGTAGAACCACTTTTAGTGATGACACCATACGAGGGAACCGAGCCACCCTCCCCCGATATAGGACAAATACGACAAAGGTTATGTCAGGACAACGTCGTACCAGCAGCACCACCGTCATACGAGAAGGTTCTTTTTCCCCCTATGACAGATTAGAGTTGTGTTTGAGTTAAGCTTCAAATCTCTTATGTAGAGTATTTTTTCCCTTTATGGGTTGTATCCAAGGAGATGGTGGTGCTCTGGCTATTTCCCCTCCGCGATCGTGATTGTATCATCCCCTTTTATCCTCCCCAACCTATCTCTTTCACCCCCCTTAGCCACCAACCACTTCAAGCCTCTCCTTACCACCACAAGATCGTTGTCGACCACCCACAACCCTTCCTACTTATTGTCCCTTCAGTTCCACACCATCCCTTCGCTACCACCGGCCCCTTGTGGTTGTCACTACCCCTTCCAATCATCTCCATCCCTCTAGCCAACCTCCACCACCCATTGGGATACATTTAGGAGTGTTGTTGCTATCATTTCATGTTTTGAGTTATTATTTCCAATTGAGTCATGATGTAATATTATTTTAATATTAATGAAATATTGTTTTTAGTGTTTCTACTATTTCGCTTATTAGTTCTGGTGTATCACCCTCTTTGTTGTTTTCAGTCGGGACAGCAGACGATCGACGCCTACCCCCATCCAAATGTCATTAACATCACATATTTTTGTTCCCTTGCAATTCCACAGCTTCCTTAACGTCTTTTTGTATTTTTTATACCTTATGGGAGCCCTAAAACAGTATCATAAAGTTTTTTTTTCCAAGGATAATTTGCAATGGAGAGAACATCCAACTCTTATGCATTTACATATCTAACACCCAAAGTTTCATACTTACACTTATAACACCTTGGTATCATAAATCTATGCATGAAAATGTGTATTTCACTTTTAAGAAGATGGTGATGATAAATCTATGCATGAAAATGTGTATTTCACTTTTAAGAAGATGGTGATGATTGTATTTATGATATGATGTTAATGATTTGAGTTTTATGCATGTAAATATAAAGTTTTAGATGTTATATATTAAAAAAATAAGAAATGTGTGGGATGTATGTAAGGGTTCCAATGAAAAATGGAGCAAATACTTGCTTGCAGACCTTCTAGAAGGCACATTAATTCCCAAAAAAGACGGAAGATGAGAAACAAAAAATGTAGCATGCACTGGAGAGCAAATATTCACAAGCACTGATTATAGAGTGGTCAAAGAAAATGTTGACAACTACATATGAACGTAGCCATTAGTTCTCTCAGATGAACAACAGAGTTTTTTGTTAAAACAACTTGAAATGCAACATAAAATAAATCCCTACAACAGCAAATGCACCCAATTTTTACTCTGAAGAATGTTGCTGAACAAATGAATGATGTCAAAGTAATCCCATCAACTTTGCATTGACTCAAAAATATAAAGTTACAAATTAAAACTTTCTTTTGTTATTGTTTAGAAGTAAAAAGAAAATGTGATCAAGCACAACTTTCTCATTGTTTAATCTTCTACGTTCACTGATTTTAGTAATCACGTTGTTTTGAAATAGGCGAAAAGGTTTCACAATAAAATCTCTCTCACATACTTTCTTGTGCAAAAGTCAACAAAATTTCATATAAAATATCACATGCAATGCAATGGAATTTTCGTAGGTAGCATAGCCCAACAATAGAGAATTCAAAAGATTAATTTTGTTGGAGACATTGCTAAATGAATTTCTGAGAGTTCTTCTAGGCATTTGAAAGTAGGCTCAAAATGCTTCAATCTGAAGCCAATTTTCCAATCTCGTTAGGTAAGTTTCAAAAGATTATTTGAGATTGAATGTAGCAGTCCCTACTAGGCTACAATGAAATCACTGAGATGATAAGAAATAAATTTTCAGAAGTCAAAATGATGTCTAATTTTGATGATTATTCCTCTTATGGAAAGAACTCTTCTAGAAGATAGCGCACATGAAATTACTTAAATTGTTTTGAATTATAATTTGATGTATTTTCGTAAGCATTCACAAATCCAACATTACCAATGTGTCACCTTGATGGTTGTTTTTCAATGGAAAGAAGCAGTTGGAGGGCCTCTGTCAATAGTATCTGCATGAATTTCACTAGAAGCAGAGAAGGTAGCTGACTAGAAAGCAAAATATTTCAAAAATCCTTTTGTGCTTACCAGGCATATGTTAAACATCATAGATTGTACATGTTTAGTAAATTTCTGACTTAGGTTAAATGGTCAATAGGCATCCCTATGCCAAGTTCAATGAGCCCAAGTAGCTATACATCAATGTGTTTATATTTTACATGGTTACTTCGATGTTTATATGCCTTTTTCATGACTTTTTGGTATTTTATCTATAATATTTAATATCAAAATCATATTTAATGACTAATGCTAATACAGTTAATGTTCTTTAGGATTAACAAAATTTGATAAAATATTGTATAATTGCTATTAAATCAAAGTTAGCTTTAATTTTATTCATCCTTAAGTTTTTTAAGTGATACATATGATATTATGCTTTACTGTCTAATGTTAGTTAAAAGAAACAATTGACATGTGATGTTTTGCTTATGTATTTTATATCAATAATTTATTACAAATATACTATATTTATCAAGTATTGAGTGTCGTCTAATGCCCAACAAAGTGTCAATGACCCTGCTTTACAGGCAACTGACAATAATTCGACTGGATATGATTAACTGCTCCATAAAGAAAATAGAATTGTTGTCCTTACATAGGGGCATGTGATAATTCATAAAATGAAATTTAATGTATGGCATTTTAACATGAATGTCCTTTTGGTATGTAACCTTAACCTCAAACTTTTTCGTTCCTCGATGAGACAACTTGGCTTAAAGAGAACGTGACAAAAGTTCTTTTTTGAGTTTAAGTGCCTTAGAAAAGGGACTCGTGACTCATTCAAGGAGCAACTACCTCCCTTCAATGGGAATGCCATGGGGTTAACATTAGCTGATGGCCTAGAAAACAGGTGGTACCGAAATAGTACATGAACTCTTATTGTCATAAATGTGAATTCTATCATATGAAGACCTTTTTTCAAGCATCAATTTAAACATGATTGTTGAACAAGGCAATATCCATTCTATTTTCAAAATATATAGCAAACATAATGCAATAACAACACATTTAACAAATTGTACTGCACAACAAATATATATGTATTTCATGAAATATTGTAACCAGACCTCCTTCTTCAAGCTCCCACACCGGCAAGCCTTGAGAACCACAATCCTGCAAGTCTCCACACAAATCCCACGGTGGCACCTTTCTGGGCACCTATGAAACCCGCAACTCAACATCTTCTCGCATGTCAAACCACAAGTTGGCACAATCTCATCACACGAAACCCCCTTATACTCCTTTTTCCCACAAGGGCAAGTTCTCCTACCTTCCAGAGGGCAAGCCCCACAGGATCCAGAATGGCAACCACGGCCGCACTTGTGCTTCCCGCACCCAAGAATTCCATTACAAGGCCCATCACATCGAAACTCACTCTCAGCGCAAACTCTCTCCTCCTCTGTCTTCCCACAAGCGCACTTATACAAGGCCTTCACCTGGCAAGGCGGGCATGGACCGTCATGGCAGCGCTCGATACACAGGTGGGTGCGGCATGGCAACAACTTAGAGCACACCTGATTGCATGAGAAATGCTTTTGCGCGCAACGGCGGGCATCTTTTTGAGAGCCGCAGAAGCAACGGGCAGTGACGAGCTTAGGACACGGTGGGCAAGCCCCAGGGTGGCAAAGTAAAAGGCATTCATGGCCGCAGTTTCCGCGCAGAGGACGTCCGCAGACCTCCCCACACGAGTGTGGGAGGATCCATGGATCGGACGGCGGGTCCTCAAGCTTGCCGCAAAAACAACGATAGGATCGGGGAATCATGTCTCGAACATAGGAAATACGACATTTGGGGCAATGCCAGTCTGAGGAGTGGAGGGACGAAGAAGAAGTTGGCCGGTGGGAGCATTGGTTAGCCCAATTCTGGATGCACGGAAGGTGAAATAGAGCATGGCAACCGGAAGAACAGGACCAGACGGGATCGGAGGGGCGGATGCGTTCCAAACAAATGAGGCAGGAGACGAAGTGACCGCCGCGGCCTGCGGCGGCGGATAGAAAGGAGCGAATCTTGATAAGATCAAGGGAGGGAGAACCGCCGCCATAGATCTGGAGATAGGCTGCAAAAATGGAGTCCTCCAAAGGAGATGCGCGCGAAACTGCGGCTGCTTCATCGCCGCCGCTGGTGCTTCCGCTATCGGAGTCGGAAAGGAATGGAGTAAGGTTCGCCGACGGCCCACGTAGAGCCGCGGCGTAGGCCATTCGCGCGGTGGACTGTATCAGCTCAATTCGCGGCCGGCAGTCGTCATTGGTTTAATAAACCAAAAAATATTCCGTCCACTTTTGTCAGTTAGGTGTATCATGTTTTACATTGATATACAATGCTCCATGAGTGTTCTTGATAGAGTTGCTTGAATATCCAATCTATAGAGATTATTTTGGTCGAGGTGTTTGATGATCACATGGTGGCATATCTACGAAATTTTTATGATCCATGAACATTTGAGAGACACTTTTTACTTACAATTACTTGGGACATTTAAATTTGTTTATTATTTTTCATTTTGATTTGTATATTTCAACAGCTTGGGGTATGTATTATTTATTGATGCTTATTGATGCTTATATGTTTATTGTGTTGACATTATATGATTTTAGCTAATTCATTGTTGTTTTTGTGTTAGTCAGTATGATACTAATCTACTTGGATGCAACCAGAGAAAGACGCAAAAGCAGAATTGCAGTTGTCTTGTGCTTTATCTACGAATATTATAACTCACACATAGATCGCTCTCTTTGCATGACTTTCTCATATGTTGGGGACAAATTGGTTGGGGAGTTATTTGTAGGCCACCCAACGAGATTTAACAATATGTTTCGCATGACACAGACAGTATTCAACGATCTGTTAGAGGAACTACACAGTAATAATGGACTTCATGGCTCTTCAAGGACGACTTCGCGAGAGGTGTTAGCGATAATTATCTACATATTATTCCAGAATGAATCATGCGATTAGTAATGGAGCAATTTCAACACTCCTCCGAAATAATTTGCAAATACTTCTCTGTTGAGTTGAAGGCACTTGTGAGCTTTTCTTCACAAGTCATAAACCTCGTTGATCCTGCGTTCGAACAGAGCCTTACAGAGATTTCACGAGATGCACTGTACATGTCGTTCTTTAAAGTAGCATCTCAAATTCATTACATTCAATTTTTAAAAAGTGATGTTATTACGAACTCAACATTATTTTAATAGGATTGTATTGGAGCAATTGATGGAACACACGTTGATGCACGTGTTGGAAGATTGCAATCATTGGTCGTTGTGGGAGCTCGATGTAGAATGTTATGGTCGCTTGGGACTTCAACATGTATTTCATTTTTGTTATGGCCGGTTGTGAGGGCAATACACATGACAGTAGAATTTTCAAAGCTGTGACACGGAATGTCACTTATAACTTCTCACATCCTCCTACAAATACGCTTGGGGCTCGGTTAATCTCATAATTAACTTTTACCTCAATATTAATTATGCAATTCATATCACGTAAATACTATTTGGTTGAAGATCTCGAGCCCTATATTGATACGAGATATCACATACCGGACTTTGAGAGAGTAAGCAATGTAACTCGAGACAGAAAAGAAATGTTCAATAAAAGACATTCCTCCTTACGTGGTGTCATTGGGAGGATTTTGGTGTTTGGAAGAAGAAATGTGTTATACTTTGCGATATGACATCCTGCATGTTTCCCAAACAAGTGTATATTGTGATTGTCACGATGGTTCTCCACAATTACATTCGTCGGTATCCTTCCCGCAATGAAATCAACTTCCGTATGGTTGACGAGGATTATGGGCATGTACCTGTCGAGGCATTTGAGTATCATCTTGGACATTCTTTGTCTTAACTTCAGAATGATGCTTCCACCACTTATACTAAAGATGGGGAAGGTGCTTGCGAGAAAACAATTGAGGGAACAAATTATGGTCGCGATAGTGGGAGTGTGATTGAAGTATTTCTTCTTTATTTAATGCTTCTTGTACTTTATTTATTTTATTCAAAACCATTTGTATTTTACATTTTATATTGATTGTTTGAACTTTTTACGGTATTTGTAAGTGTAATTTTTTTCCTATTTGCATTTCCCTTGTTTTTTGTTTTGTGGGTTTGAGAGGTCAATGATAAGACGTTTGACCTTAAGGGTTCTTCTAGATGAACTGTTAGTCGTTGTTGGTTGGCGTTACATGTGAAATCCTAATGAAGGCAACTAAGTTCCTCTCCTCTTTTCGGCGATATAGTTTTTTAGGATCTTTTGGAAGACCTTTTTTAGGGATATGCATATGTGACATACACGAGCATGATTTTACGTGAGTTAAAGACAACCAAGAATCATTTTTTTACAAGGTCTAATGTTTTCTTGTAATGACAGATTTGTTGTGAGAGACTCGTTGGTTAGTATACTGAGTTCTCTGAGACCTCACACCTGCACAAAACTGTAATTACTTACCTTTTTTTATCAATTTCTACTTGATTATTTTGTATAGTTTCCATTTAATTTTGTTCATTGTATATTTGATATTGATTGTTTCAGGTTTTTACTTTATTTGTAAGTATATTTTCTTTCTATTTGCATTTCACTTATTGTTCTTTTGGTAAATGTCAATGATGAAACATTTGACCTTACGGTTTCTTCTGGATGAAATGTTAGTCATTTTTTGTTGGTGTCATATGTTAAATCTTAATGGTGGCAAAAAAGCTCCTCACTTCTTTTTAGCAATGAATCTTTTGGATGGCCTTTTTTGGTGATATGCATGTGTGACAGACACGAACTTGGTTTTACGTGGGTTAAAGAAAACCAATAACCCTTTATCTTATAAAGTTTGTTATCTTCTTGAAGTGACAAATTCATTGGTTGATACTGAATTCTTTGAGGCCTCACGTCTGCAAAAAACTGTAATTAGTTACTTCTTTTAGCAATTTCAACTTTATGTTATGACTAATGGATTGTCTTTTGTAGCATTCAGGAAATATGAGCTTTAGGATTTCAAGGACCTCCCGTCGATTGCTCAGCCACTGCGGACTTCAGACTTCCCTACTTACGTCATGTCAGGCGCATAACTGCGGGAGGCAGCTCTACAGGTGCCTGCAGAGAATTACGGAAAAGTGGGCAAACAGTCCGATAGATTTCACTGCCGACAATGATTGGGAATGGATAGTATCTTTGGAGAATGACGTAGCTCATGACGTACATCGTATGCATTTCAAAAATATTATTATCATATTATTAATTGTAATTTTAATAATTTTTTTAGTAATCTTGATACTCATTGTTAAGTGATGTGTTATCATATTTTTTGTATTGTTTGATGTGAATTTTTGTTTTTAAATTATCAAATATATTACTTTGATAGCTCTTCCACAAACAACATCACTACATATTGGCAGAATGATCATTTGTCCATAAACAGTTACCGCACAACTATTTTCAAACAAAAAAAAACAAACAACCTGTCAAACTATCCACAACAACTTCTTGGGGCAGCTACTGTGCAACAGATTACTAATAAGATGTAACTGCCCCAAAAAAACCCTAAATTAACACAAGCCAGTTCAAACTAGCTTGACAACGGTCTAGGAACATAAGAAATAAGATGATTTACTCAATACCATTTAATTCTTATGTAATCATATTTGTAACAACTAAATTTTATTTTATAGGGGCATTTACATACACATCACCCAATTCTTATGCATTTACATTTCAGGCATCTATCATTTGATGTTTATGTTTATATTTACAACATTCAAATTTTTATATCACATCAAAAATATCTCTATTATTAACCGAAAAAAATAAATATAAATATATAAAATATTATAAATACAAAATTTTAAATTTAAATATCAAATTTACAAAAATATAATAATTATTGTAATTTAATAAGTCATATAAATGAATTAGTATCTTAAATTTTATTTCCGAGAATTTTGAAACAAGAAGTCTTACAAACTCTATCAACCAAACTCTTTGAGCCTGCAACGAGAACTAAATTTTGTGCAAAGCCTTCTAATAAACTCTTCTCTCTAATTAGGGATCCAAAATATATTGCAATCATTAATTTTTTTATCTAATTATCAATATAGCTTAAAAATAGCAACCGATATTTACAAATCAACCCCCTTCTTTCATCCATTTTTCATTTTTATCAAATTCTATATAATTTGATCATGACATGCGTAAATACAACAGTTATATAATTAAAAGAATCACATGAATGCTTAATTTATAAATATTGATGTTTCGAGTGGTCTGCACTTAATTATCACTTTTATATTTTGTTATTTAATTTAATTTAAAAATTATCCTTAGATACTTCGATGAAATTTGTTAATATTCATGATTGATCGTAATTATTCGTAAAAATGAGGGCATTTTAATAATTTCGTCGACCCAACGAATCAAAATCAATCCACACAAAAAATAAATGTTACATTATTATCATTAACATAACACCAAATGCTATGTATTCACATATATAACATTTATTTACATTTTTATCACCAACTCTTTCATAATACATCAAAAATACCACCATTTCAATGAAATAATATTTTTCATGCATAGGTTAGATAATATGTATGTAAAAACATAATAATTGAGGGTTATATATGTAAATATTCCTAAAATGGACCAAAATCCTTCAAAAAAAACCTCTAAAAATTGACCGAAATATAATATATACTTTCACATGATGTAAAAATATATGACAAGTGAAGTGGCATAAAATTCAAAAATGTTATTACCTTTTTTCATAAATATAATTTTTAGGCAAATTTGCATGCATGCCACAATTCTTATGTACTTAGAATCTAACATGCAAATTTTAAAATTTATACTTATAACATCTTGATCTCACTAACTTATGCAATAAAAGGTATATACTTTACCTATAAATAGGTAGTGATAGTTGTTATTATAATTATAATTTTTATATTATATTATGTCGCAACGTTGTTACAAGACGATGGATTTATAACTGTCACCGATGACAATGGCAATCCAATCTTTCTTTCAAAAACAGCTGCAGCACAACAGATTCACAGTTAACAACAGCTTTTCCTGCAGTGACTTCAGAACTGCCTTTTAAAACAGCTATGTTTGCCCCAAACAAATCCTAAGCTAAGTCACGAGTACGGTTGACCATAGTCGAACCTAACTCAACACAAATTTCGTTCTACAATTATGAACAGGCCGGCGAGTTGAGTCTAATCTTAGACATAAGTTATTTGGAACATAGATTGATTAAAATCTATTCATGAGGTAACTTTGGAAAAGGCTATACCCATGGAACCAAGCTAAACAATATTAACTACTAGGCTAAGCTCAATAGGGTGACCTCTCCTGGTGACTATAAAGATACTACAATTATTTGGCAATAAAAAATAAAATTATTTGAAGACAAATAAAATAGCAGTGTAGCCATGCAGAAAAAGACTATTTCCATTTTCAACCTCAAATCTCAAAGGATGGAGAAAATTTTATGTACGTAAGACGTTTGCAGAGCTATGTACAAAGGAGGTTATTCAGAGGGTAGTTGGGGTTATGGGTAGATTACAGAGATGTTACAGGGGGGTACAACGCGAATATAACCCCCCCCCAATACCCTCTGAATAACCTCCGATGTACGTAGTTCTGTAAACATCTTACACACCAAATTTTTCTCCAAAGAACGATAGATATAGCCTGTAATAGATATAATACAAGACAAATCAAGTAATTTCTCCTAGCTTAGATCTGGCCTAACAATGCATCTATTATTTACATCCATTAAAACTGAAACAACACCAACAATTTACACAAATCTTAATCATAATTAATAGAATAATAATTGAGACATCACTAACATAATAACACATAACTTCAGAGTTTTCATTCTTTCAAAACTCCTAGACTTAACAACAATATGTACAACAGTTTTAAATACTACAGAAAACAGAATACAGCACAAAGGCAGTAAATACACTCATTTCAGCAAACATGCAAGGCTTCAGATAAATAAACACAACAGAGAGAAATAAAAATAAAAAAAATCTCAAACAAATTCGAAGCGCATGAGAAGCTTGACAGACTTGAACTTCATACCTTTCCGATCGAAGAGCGGCACGGCACGGATTCCCGGTCTCAACTCGGAGACTGGCAGGCAGGTTTGTCCTCCGAAATCATCCTTTTCAGACATGTCGTACTCGTGCACCTCGACTCGAAGTAATGCGAGTTCTGGTACCGTGAGAGGAAAAGTGAATTCTTCATCCCAGACTGGCACCCAGTTATCTTCTATAGCCTTTGTTTTCTTCATTATGCTGTCAGCTGGAACTCCAGCTATTCCAATCTACAGCAGTTTTGGTAAATTATTATTCAGATATAATGCTTCAATGTGCTCCGGAAAAGCCAATGGCATGTTTGGGGTCACACTTGCTTTGGGAAATTTACAAACATAGCACACAATTCTTATGTATTTACATATCTCGCTACAAGCACTAGGATGCTTGAAACGTATGTATGAAAATATATATTTGGCTTTGAAAAGTTGGTATTAGTGCTATTTTTTATGTGATATTAAAGATTCAAGTGTTATATATGTAAATATTAAAGTTAAGGTGTGAGTTGTGTAAATATATCAGAATTGTGTGCTATGTATGTGAAGAAAAGGGAGGAATTCTCAGAGTTCTTATTTAAAATCTTCAACTAAAAGTTTACATATATATCTATATATGGAGGCCGATCCCTCATAATTTGCAATCTTACCAAATATATCAAGCCTAAACATTAAAAAAGAATATGGAAAGAAAATAATTCTGAAATAAACATAAATATGAAGAGAAAAGAAAATAATAAAGAAGTTTTCCAAATTATTTCCAATTAATAAGGGGACTGCTCCAATATTTCCACAGGGTGTAAATGCCCCTTGTTTTATGTTTTTTGCTTGCATTTAAAAAACATGATTGTTTAGTGTCATTTTTTTATGATTTTTTATATTTTTTAAATAAATATATTTGTTTTTAAAGACACTCAAAACACATAAAAATTTTTTTGATTTTTTTTTTAAAACAACTATATTATAACATAACAAAAATGCTTTATTTCAGGAAAAAAACATATACAAAACAATATATATATATATATATATATATATATATATATATATATATATATATATATATATATATATATATATATATATANATATATATATATATATATATATATATATATATATATATATATATATATATATATATATATATATATATATTAAAAATAAAAAATCAAAAGTGATCCCAAACGTCCAAGCAAAATAGATTGAGTCTGTTTGAGTCAGCGTTCATGAATTTTTATTTTCCATATAACAATCACAATACTTTTTAGCAATAGCTTTCTTGAAATTTTCCACAATTTTTGCAGTGAGAAGCCAGCTATTCAAAAGAAATCTACAGAAATGTGATGGCTAAAAGAAAGCTATTGTCCGATTTTTTAAAAAGATGAAACAAAAATCTATAATGCTGCGACAGCTTACCAAAAAAAAAAAAAAGAAAACATAGAGGATTTACATATATACCACTCATTTCTTATCTATTTACCTATCTAACACCTAAATCTCAAATTTTGAATATATGCAACCTTACTTACGCATGAAAGATGCATTTCAAATTTTAAAAGTTAAAATAGTCGTGTTTTGACATGATATGAAAGATTTGAGTGATAAATATGAAATACAAGGTTTAGATGTTAGATATGTAAATACATAAGAATTCAGTGGTATATATGTAAATGCCCCAAAAATTATTTTCCCAGCAACAAATTTATAAGCCATATCTAATTTTTTGTACCTTCGCATAAAAGTCAGGTGGAGAGTATGTGTCAAAATGTGTTTGCTTGAAGTCAAGCCGCCAACCATCCCCGAGATACACTTTGACCTGCGGAAAATGTGGAGTGAGGTGGGTCAGTTTTAGCTTCTGGTACGGTCATCGGAATAGATAGAAACAAAAACAAAAGATTGAAGATTTAGACACTTATCACATAATTCCTATGTATTTACATACCTAACACCAAAACTTCATTTTTTACATATATACATGTCATCTTACCCATGCATAAAGAGGTGTATTTCACGTTATAAAAGTTGAAAGAGTGATATTTAGGTGTTAGATATGTAAATACGGAAGAATTGGGTGGTATGTATGTAAATTCTTAAAAAAAGATTCACCTTTAACGTTTTCTTCACAGGCAAAAGTGCTTTGGGATCAAAAACATCACCATTAGGGCCTTCCTTCAGCAAGAAATCAGGTTTTTTCACATATCCAGACCCACCATTGGCTTTATAGAATCCATGCATCAACCAAAGTGATCTACCATATCCCTACTAAAAAGAGGAAAAATCAACAGAGTTTCCCTAATATATATGTCTATAGATATGTATACACAGAGTTTAGATGAAATTCAAGTGTGTTAAAGTTATAAAAAATTGGCCTTGCAGAAAGAGAAGAATTCATTGAGTTCAGAAAAGAGTTGGTAAGCTTGGATTTTCTTAGAGAACAGTCCGCGGTAGACGATCAATGCGTGCAAAAATCAAGAAAAAAAAAAAAGGAAAAAAACTCTTCTGCCGGAATTCTCTCGAAGACAATGTGGGGTAAAACCTATTCATTTATTTTTTAAAAATCCAATGGTTTTATAATTGAAAGACCCATAAATAATCACTTTGTGTTTCAAAGATAGACCTAGGAAATGAGACGAGAAATGTAATGTTTGTAGCAATAGAAGATAATGCATAAACCACGGTGTTTTTTGAAGTATCCATACAATAAGCAAGACATACATTACAAGAATTTAAAAAAAATATAAAATTTTTATGAATTGAATTTATTCAGCAAAGTGTCAAAATAGTCCCCTGAATATTTACATGACGTAATTTTAGTCTTGCAGTATATAAATATGTCAAATTAATCCCCAAGGATAAATTAGTAATTCTCTGAGAATCTCTAAGTCCATATTTTAAAAAGATGGGGACTAAATTATCATCCTTCTCTAAGTCTATTTTAGTCCATACTTTAAAAATATGAGGACAAAATTGATATTTTTTATAAACTTTGGGACTAAAATGAGTTTGGGGACTAATTTTACGCTTTGTTAGACTATGGTACTAAAATGATGCCCTACAAAGAGCATCAGGGAGGGTCATTTTGTCACTTTTCTCATAATTTATTTATTATAAGCAGCATTAATCATTCATGGTATTCTGAACAGAAAACAATTGCTCCATGTTGTGTTGCGCCTTTGTGTAGGCATCAAACCCTGATTTTCACAATTGCTCCAAAGAACTGTCTAAATTTGAAGTTACTCCGCATCTACTCCAGCTTTCTTAAAGGCAATAAACTCATATTCAGTGGTAGATCAAGGAGCATAAGCTTTCTGTGAAGAATTTGATGATCTCTCGAATCCTACAATTCGAATACATAAATGATAAACACCAACAATTTGAATACATAAATGATAAACACCAATAATTCAAGAGGTGGACAATCTCTCCAAAATTCTACAATTCGAGAGGTAAGAAATTTCTCCCAAACCCTGAACTAAAACTCCAGGCTCAATCTCCGGCATAACTCCAGACCTAAACAAATTCAACCTATTTATACCCAACAAGAATAAAAATGACAAAAGACTAAATTGCCCTTAAGTTAATAAAAGACAAAATTGCCCTTAGGCACTGACATAAAATTTAACCAAAGGCCTATACACACATCTTATAGATCGAAGGGTTAGAAGACCCTTTTCCGAGTCATAGTGTCTCACGACACCAACGACAAGCGTCTTCTAGACCGGTAGCAGACACTTCCAAAAGCCCCACTAGGAGGGGGAGATGCAGGGAGGCTGCCGAAATCTAAGATGATATGGACTTGCAAATGATTTGGACCTACAAATGATCTTATAAGTTGAAATATTTGGATTTTAAAATGATATAAAACTAAAATTAAAGAAAAATATAAATTGTGATTTGAAAGTCAAAATAATCATTTAGATTATAGTTCAAGTCCTTTCAAGAGAATAAAATTATGTATACATAGCATATAAGAGCGTATGAATAGTTTGATAGCATATAATTAATGTGATTGGACTTCACTTTGAATTCAATTTCGATCATATTGAAAATGTTCAAATATAAATCTATATCCTAATGCAAATGTCTATTTAGGTGATCTATTTAAATATATAAATCGGGGATAAATTCAAGTGCATAAATGCCATTTTTAAATTCTAAACAATTAACTTCATGTCATTCGCCACCATATACGCAACTCAATTATGCAACCAAGCAAAAGGTGATTAAAGTATAAAATGAAAATGTTGCATGCAATCTAAAGTCATGATATTAATTCAAATATTAAAATATTGAATGAAATTTTTATTTATATATATAAATTCTAAAGATATTTTTCAAATTAAACATTCGCCACCGAATTCACAATTTATTTGTAAGCGAACAGAAGAAGATATCCGAAAGTTTAAAGTGAACCTCTATATTCATCAATGTATTCATCAAATAAGGCAAATTTATATAACTTCAAGTCCTACATGTCATTAAACAGTTCTTGATTCAATTCACATATTAAAATCATGTAAATTGCCTTAGGATATGCAGAGGTATCTAAAATGGTCAAATATATAAAATCAAATGTATGCATGTGCTTTGATCTATATGTTAAATTTTCAATTACAAGATTTGAGATGCTATGCGAACTAGCTTAAAATCATGTTTGAAATGACTACATGTGCTCAACCAATTTGGCTAAATATCTAACCTTGAACGATTAGAGCATCTGCGTGGGCTAAGGTTAATTTTTCACTCAAACAATTCTTTCCCCAATGATCATGCAATGTTTTCTTTTGAAAAATCTATGATTATTTTAAAATTATGAACCTTATGTCTTAAAAATTAAGTCCAAAATAATCAAACTATATTCCCTCTCAATTGTGTCGTATTGTCTATAAGACAGAACTGTAAATTCTACTAATCTAATCTGGTCATCCTCTTAAGAACTGAAAATTGACGAGTCTAGTACTTTTAATATTATCCAAATAAAAAGAATAAAATTTTTTAAGTCTAAATCACCAAGTATGGTCCTTTTTCCTCGTAAAAATTGAAGCTGATGAGACTAATATTTTAAAAATCATAAATTGACAAAATTTAAATGAATTGTAAATATAAGTGTTTTCAAATATCCAAATTCTGATGATAGTCGAGTTAAAAATAGATTTCGACCAGAGGGTTCTATTTTCAAAATTAGGTACTAAAGAATATTTGAATAAATTCAAATTATATAAATTTTGAACCCAATCCTATATAGACAAAGCCGACAAGATTCAATTCAATTAATTACTCCCAGATGGTGGCAGTGTTGACTGAAAATCTCAATCGGAGGAATCAATTTTTAAATCAAGCCTTTTTAAATCAAGTTTTCAAAATAACAAATTAAAACATTGAAGCTAAAATCAACCTAGTTAAAATATTAAAGCAAACTTCATTTACTCTCTGTAACAGTTTGTAAAGGATGACAAAACATTTTAATTGACTTCAGCTCATAGAAAATAAATGTCGCGTCCAATGTATCGTACATTCACTCTCAAAGAAATCTTATGCTAGTAAAGACCTGGCCCGAGTCATCTGTCCACGTGGATTGGTCTAACGGCTCCATAAAATAACGGTTACAATCAGAGGCCTCTGGCAGAGTGATTGTCGCCAAATGACTCCATTAAATTAAGGTCATAATAACGACCCGTATGTTCCCAATGACTTTCTATCAATTTACTGTGAATCATAAGGTAAATTTGATTGCACAAAGAATCCTATTAGCTAACATCAACTTAAATTTATACCCTTAAAAAAACATCCACGTCAAATCTATAAGAGTCTGTTGGACGATGAACCCATAATTATTGACAAAGATACTTCAATTAGGTTGGTCGACCACCTCCCTAACTAAGTAGATCGGAAACCACAACTACACATGATAACAAAATCATAAGATATTAATCGGGATCGTCATCATTTCCTCCATCATCCACTTTTAAGCTCAAGTTCATAAAATTTATAACATAAAACGTGTTTGCTACTATTATACACTGAATATTCAGTACTTAATGACTAACCTTAATCGAAAGTACATTTCTATTATCATAAGGGGTAATTAACCATAGGGAATTGCTCATATTGGAAACCTTGAACCCTATATTAAAAAGTCATCATAAAATAAGAGTGAAATCTCCAGGTAATGTATTATCTACAATCCAATATGTCTTTTGAAAATTTAATCTAGATCAAACACAAAGCTCTCACAACCAACGAGAGTTCCAGGCTTAAAATTTTTAGAGCCCACAATGTACAAACCTTAAATAATATTCATTATTCAATCACATTAGAACTACTTTGTCTACTACGCTTTAATTAAAAATGTAATTGGTCCCTATATTCACAAAATGATAAATATTGATCTTTAACGTTATGTTCCAAACGTCATGCTGCTTTTGCTTCACTAGCAAAACTTAAACAAAATGGTTGCTATGAAATTTTCCAAATTATTAATACACAATAAAAACTCCTCAACATCATACCTCATGTCAACTTCTAAACCTTAAACCCTCAAACTTCAACTTCTAAATTTGATCATTACAACCCTAAATATAACCCTAAACCCTAATACACTTAAACTATATATTTTAAGTGTATCACTAGGACATTAACGTGTCTAAGAATGTACTATTTTTCATGCTATATTTTATAATGATAATGCAATATATATTTTAAGTGTATCACTAGGACATTGATGTGTCTAAGAATGTACTATTTTTCATGCTATTTTTCAATCTAATGTACTAAACAATAAAAACCATCAAAATTTGATATATGCAACCGACCAAATGTTAGCTAAAACATGAAATCTTAGAACCAAAACCAATTAATAATCTAAGGATTACTAAATTTTGATTTTAAACATGAAATCTGGGAATAGAAAAAAATGTAATGGTCAAAATTTAAAAGTGAAAACAAAATTAGCATTGTTAAAAAAAATGCAATAATGCATCCAAAAACCAATAACAAAGTAAATAAATGTAGAGAACAAAGATAGAAATCAGCAAATGAAGACACATGACTCATGTAGGTGTAAGGATAAATATCCCACAAAAACTATCAAAACATCTACAGCGCACTCAAGGAATTCACATCTAATGGCACATACACAAGTTTTGAGAACATCTATAATGGCATTAAGTTAACATTAATATTTGCAAGAGTACGGGTCATATTGATAAATTTAAAAGACCATCTGACCTTAAAATCCAATTCGTGATTCGGCCAGCACCTAAGAAAAAGTTTTAATATGCTGCAATGAACATAAAAGGAAAACATACTAGAGACGAACACAACTATAGTAGGAAAATCAAGATGAGAAGGAAACGACACAATTATCAAGATAATCAAAACATTAGAAATTCGGGAAATTTACATAGTTAGCACAAAAATCTTATGCATTTACCTCACATCTAAACTTCGATATTTACATACATAGCACTTTGGTGCTTTAAACCTAGACATGAAAAGGTCTATTTCATTTTCAAAAGTGATAATAATGCTATTTTTTATGTGTAACAAAAGATTTGAGTGTTATGCATGTAAATGCGAAAGTCTAGGTGTGAGATATGTAAATACATAAGAATTATGTGCTATATATGTAAACACACCTAGAAATTATATCTTGTTCTAATTGACACGAATATCAAAGGCATACTATGTCAAAAATAACTTCAAAATAAAAAATAAGACAACATCAAATTTCAATATGTTGATATAATCATCTCAATTCACATGATTGGGATTTCGGATAAGTATACACGTTTAGATTTGCAAACTATCATTCCCGGATCTCACATTCACCATAAAATTATCATTTTTTTATACTTAAACTTGTCTATCAATAATTTCTTAGGCAAACATAAGTTAAGAATTCCAGAAATTTTCCATTAAATTTAATTCAAACCCCATCTTCCCTACTCCCTTTCAAGCAGTGGCAGCAGCAAGAAGAAATCAGAAGTCTTTCTATTTATTTTGAACGGAATGGATGCATGTGGCCTGTTTGATTAGTTCAGCCACATGAGGTAAGTTTATAGAATAGAGTTCAGTTAAAATGAAATGATTTTAAGTGAAATGCTAATAAAATTTACATTTTATATGTATAACAGCTAATAATTGAGCAAACTAAGTTGGAGTATTTGGCGCTTCAGAAAGAAACCTTTCATAATATAAGCAAATAGCTGATATGAATCTTCCTATGCAACTAAAAAACAATGTTTTGAAAGGCTTATTGTTGGCACTCATGAAGTACACAAATTTGCAGAAAGATAGATAAGATTCCTCGAGGTTCAATATTAAGTTTTCAGTTTTCTGAAAGAAAGTTTGATGTAAATAAAGATTTTGCAAACTTCAGATCGAAAATGCAAACTCTGTATATAGCAAAATCTTCAGTTGGCATCATCATATTAAATTGGATCCACTAACGTCGAAATTACAAACAACTATAAAAACATCAAAAACATCAATTGCTCCTTTGAGAGTATTTGATAACATTGAAAATGAGGAAATATGCTAGTAAAACATAAAATTCAAAACTTTTTATAACGTTGAAGGCAGGTTATTTAACCTGCAAAGCAATCACGGTAGCTGACCTGCATGTTGAAGGCAACCATCTGAGCACCATGTACCCAACCGGTCATTGGATTGTAATTAGAAGACCTAACACGTGTGCCCTTTGGATAAATTCTAAGTATATTCTTTTGAGTGAACCTAGAAAATAAACATCATAAATATCAAGCATTTTTACATGTTCTTGGCATATATATTTGTCTTAAAATTCTTATTTCCGTCGCACTCTTCTCTGTAGAAAACATGTTGAGATATAAGACAATGAATGAACATAACATATTAGATTATTAAAAAACAGGGAAGTTTAAGCAGCCTCCCTTCAAATATATTGGAAAATTTACATACATACCATTCCATTCCTTAGCATTTACATTTCTAACACCCAGACTTTAATTTTTATGTACATTTTGAAGAAAGATGGAAAAAATTGTAATCTTATTTCGTAATCATCGAATTACATCTCTTCTCCTTATATAAGTAAGGCTAGGGAAAACTTAATTCCTGCAATTATAACTTACCAAATATACAATAACCAAGAAAAGAAAAGAAATAGAACATAGTTAGAGAAAAATAAAAGAGAATAAATCTAAAATAAAAAAAACTCATAATTCCACTCCCCCTCAAGTTGGGTCATAGAAGTTGTAAAGACCCGGTTTGATATTAAATACACAATAACCAAAAAACGAAAATAAATAGAACATAATGAGAAAGAAATAAAAGAGAATAAATCTAAAATAGGAAACACAAATTCCACACTCCCCCACAACTTGAGTCATAGATGTTGTAAAGACACAGCTTGGTATTAAAATCAGTGAAGCTGCCTTGAGGTAAAAATTTAGTGAAGATGTCAGCAATTTAAAGATGAGTTAGAATGTAGATTAAGTGAATAATGCTTCCATTAATCTTCTCGGAAATAAAATGTCTATCAATCTCAATGTGCTCGATCATGTTATGCTGCACAAGATTCTTTGCAATACTAAAGACAGTTTGGTTGTCATGGAACATTTTTATGGGATTGACAGTAGAATAACTCAACTCATTAAGTAACCTTTGGATCCACATTTCTTCACAATTTCTCAAATTTATTGCATAGTACTCAATTTTGTACTACTTCTAGAGACCACTTGCTCCTTCAAATGACAAGATTTCCCAAGACAGAGGAACAATACCCATATTTGAACCTTTTGTTTATGAGTTCTCCTGCCCAAATAATATCAAAGTAAACTACTACCTTTCAGTTGTTAGATTTCTTATTATCAGAAGTTTTTTAAGTTACCACAATATTCCATAAATCATATCCAAATGTTATTCATTTGGATTATTCATATGTTGACTCACAATGCCGACGGTATAAGCAATAAAGTTGATTGCGTGATAAAAAGATAAGTTCAACCCCCCTCCCCCCAACAAGCCTCCAGTATCTACCCTTTTCCACTGGTGTTTTTTTCCTCCTAAATGCAACATTTTATTAAAATTCATAGAAATCTTAGCAGGTTTGCACCCTAGCATTTTTATCTCTTTTAGTAGATCTAAGATGTACTTTCTTTGGTATATCACAATACCCATCTTGGACTTGACCACTTTCATATGCCCAAAAAGTATATCATCACTCCTAGATCCTTTATTTCAAACTTAGAGGCAAGGCCTCCATCTTCCTAATATCATTTTAATCATTACATGTCATCATATCATCTACATGAACAATGGGTATAGCCTTCTTACCTCCCCGTGTATGTTTTATGAACAATGTATGATCCGCTTGATATTGGATGTATCCATTAGATTTCATAATCTTTGCAAAATTGTCAACCCAAGCCCTTGGAGATTGTTTGAGGCCATAATATAACTTTCTATTTTACAAATTAGATGTTTATTTGAGTCATTTTCCAATCTTAATGGGATTTTTATATAAACTTTTCCTCGGACTCCGTTAAAAAATGCATTCTTGATATCAAGGTGCATAGTTCTCACTTTTTATTCACTATCAAAGAAAGAAGAATTCTTATATTATTTAATGTGGCCACTAAAGCAAATGTTTTTTGATAGTTTATCCCACAAGACTAAGTGAAATCTTTAGCTACCAACCTAGCCTTGAACCTCTTAATGCTCTCATTTATTTTGTAATTGACATTGAACACTCATTTGCACCCAACGAGTCTTTTATCTAGAGAAAACATTGTAAAGGTTCATGTGTCATTTAGGTTAAGGGTTTGGATCTACTTTCAAATGAAATTTTCAATGTTTTGAAAACCGAACCAGGCCGGACCAATCGGTTCAACCATCAACTGGTTACAGATCTAATTCCAATTTGCATAAAAAACATTGGTCTACATCAAACCGCATAAAATTGTGTTTTTTTTTTAATGTGGTATGAAATATTTGGGTGATATAAATGTAAGAAGTAAGTTTTGGTGTTAAATGTGTGATTATAATGAATTGGGTGGTATGTATGTAAGTTCCCAAATAATATTTCAGCATGACAGGAAAGGTTACTTTAGCAATGAATCACAGAAATTCCATTTACCTGACTAAATCAGTCCCAAGAGAAGCTGCAGCCTTTACAAGTTGTTGTTCACTCAAACTTACACGCCTTACTTTATCAGGATCCACTCTTAGCGCATCCTTTAAGGAACCCTTAGGCTTCCCAGCCTTAATAGTTATAAGGTGTTTATACTCTAGCGCTCGAGGTTGATTCTTCTTTAGCTCATCTTCATCATCATCTTCTTCATCATCTTCATCTTCATCGCTATTGTGATCTCCACGCTATAAATAAAAGGCCTTTTTATTAGTAGCATAATAGGATCTTGAGATCACATAACTCACAAGAAAAATGTCAAAATAGTCCCTTATCTCTTCTCAATGGATCATTTTAGTCTTAGAGTCTATAAAGTGTCAAACTCTTCCCCATACTCTTTTAATATGGGCTAAAATAGGCTAAAATAGTCCTCCCTAGGACTATTTCGGTACATATTAAAAAAAATAGGGACAAATTTAACACTTTCACATACTCTTGAGACTAAAATAGCCTCACGTAAATATTCAGAGAACTATTTGGACACTTTGCTCCATAACTCACAAAAATTCTCCAATGTGAAATCACACCTCATAAGATTCAATTTGTGTGTTCAGATCTGGGACTTCCTTTCCCCATTCTTCTTCCTCGAGGGATGCCTTTCCATTTTGAGATTCATTCTCCTCCTTGGAGCTCTTACTTTCAAGATACTCTTTAGGAGGTTTGGTTGAAAGAATAATCCTGTTCTTTAGAGCTTCAGGTGAAGGAAATTCTACAACAGTTTCTGAGTTTGGGTAATACAGCATGTCTCCAAATGTTTCAATGACCATCTAGATAAAACAAAAATAAAAAAATAATAGAGGCATATACATACATAACGCCCAATTCTTATTATTTACAGATCTAACACCTAAACTTTACATTTTACATTTATAACACCCAATCTTTCATAACACATTAACTTTAAAAAAGTGAAAATCACCATTACATACATAGGTAAGGTGGAAAATGTATAAAAATTGAAGTTTAGGTGTTAGATGTATAAACATAAGAATTGACTTGTATGTATGTAAATTTTCCAAAAGAATAACTTAACAGGAAGAAAATTGGGTAGAGAACTGCTCATCAAACTTCATGCAGAAATTAAATTTACCTCCGCAACTTTAGCCTGGAGATCAGGAGTAAGGTGGTCCTCTAAGGTTATGACAACTGGGTATGGTGATGCAACAAAGGCATATTCTTTAATGGACTTCAAACATTTAAGCATATCCACGGGGGTAGTAAGCGTCCTTTAAAAAGCACAACAGAATATGATTACCAAAAAAATGTCATGGAAAAGAATAAAGGGGCATTTACATACATAACACCTATTTCTTATGTATTTACATTTCTAACTAAACATTGTTTTTTTACATTTAAACCACCCAAACCCTTATTTAAAATTTCGCAATATGAGGCCTATCTAGGGGCTTGCCTCAGCACTTTTTACAAAAAAATATCATGAGGCATAGCCTCAATGTTCTGAGGTGAGGTGTACACCTCAACTAGGCTGGGGCACGCCTCGCCTCAAAAAATGACTCAATTGCAATTTTTTTAAACAAAAGTAAAACATTAATATATTTCAACTATTACCATTCATGCATCACACATAAATAACAAGAAATACAAGGGAAATGCATCCAAAAATATTTATGCGGTTATAATTTTAATTTTCAACATAATTATTATTTTAATTAATATTTTTATTGATGATTATTCATTAAAAAGTAGGAAATACTTGGGATTAAAGATAATAATGAATGAGAGAATATTGATACGATGAAGAAAAAGGCAAAAAATAAATAATTTATTATGCTGATGATTCTAATGAAAATTAATTGGGTGACCAGAGAAACAGAGACTTTAAAATTAAAATTCAAATGTTAATGGCTATTTATAGTCTTATTTAAGTGGAGGATAATATTGAGCGGAAAGGAAAGTTTAATGTTGAACTTATTTTGATTGTTATATTTTGATATTTTAGTATTTAACTTTAATGACTTGGATTACTTTAATATTGTAATGATTTTATAACCCATCTTATTTCATAATTTGATGTTAGGACATTAATGTGTTACTTTTAATTTTATGCAATTAATTACTTTTTACTTAGAATGTTGTTATATTGCCTTTTAACATGTTAATAAATTAAAATACAGATACATTATTTCTCACTTCACACTTTATAGTTTATACAATATTTATTAATTTACGCAATTTTTGAAATTTGAATCATACTCCTCAAAACACCTTAAGGCTTATGTCTCACCTCATGAACAAAAAAGCCTCAATACCCAATTGTGTAATTCTATACATTGACCTAAAAGTTTCATATCACATCAAAACTACTACTATTTTAACTTTTAAAGTGTAAAATTCGCCTTTTCATGCATAGTCAAGGTGGTATCAAAAAAAGAAATTTTAGGTGTTAGATAAATAAAAACACAAGAATTGAGTGGTGTGTATGTAAATCTTCCAAAAAGTAAATGTCTAAAACGAAACAGTGGAAAGAAGACAATAATATGATATCACTTTAAACTCAAATTGTTTGTTGACAAAAACATGACAATGAATACTTCGTGCCAAAGTCAAAATAATGGCTGAAAAGGTTAATCCATAAGAAAAGCGAATTATGACAGGTTGATCTCATAATTATAAACTTTAGTTGACAAAAATCTATGAAGGTAAAGGACTGTGCTTGTTGTTCTCAGGAATCTTACATTACATCATGTCTCAGATTTTACTCATTAGTGATTTGACAACAAAATGTTTCTTGAGGTGTCATATAATAAGTACTCTTCAAGTGATGCAGGCACTGGCTATACCATGTTGTTCACTTGTTGATGACTCTATTGAACATGCTTGTGTGGGTCGTTTGTAACTTGAAGATGAACTCAAAATGAAAAGTCAAGATGCTTCAAGTCTATAATGAAGATTTCAAGATGAATAGCTGAGTGAGTGTGCTTAAGAGCTTCCTTGTTTGTTTGAATACAAGGTTCACCTTAAATGCCTAAAGAATGATGAAAAGCAATTATTATAATATAATAAAATTATTAGCAATTCAACGATTATTTAATTATGTAAAAACAATAATTATAAAGTATTTTAAAAATATTATGACCAAATCAAAACTCTACTAAGTATATAAATTATATTTTAACTTGTTATATAACTCGACAAAGGCCTTCTTAACTAGCTAACCAGTCTTCAAAAAGTCCTTTCGGGTAGCGATAATCGAGTTTATGGTTGTTGCAGCTGTTTTAACAAAATTACGAGCCACCACTAATTAATGGGACATCGTAAACTTACATACACTTCACAAAGGCAGACAACACATTATTATCCCACCCTAAAAAATATGTTTTCCTCAAGGAGATGCTAGCTTTTAGTAGTTTACCCACCTCAATTTACCACTTTGCCATCCAATCATCACAAAAAAAAATGCTTAATGCAACAACTTACCCTTGTGTTGACCTCATTTTGAGGTCATTACTCTTTTCCTTATGAGCCTAGAATCTAGCCATTAGACTTTCATATTGACTATCTTAGAAAACTAGTATTGGAATCCATCCCCTTAGAAATTCCAACCACTTCATATTTCTCTTGTGATGTCTCGCATTGATGATCTCAAAATCATCGTCGTATGGTCGAGTGGTTAAGGACTATCATGTGGAGACTTAAAGAGAAGTTCCCAATAGGATCTCAAGCCCTAGGAAAACCTCTTCAGGACTTTATCATCACACACACACACAAAATGCACAAAATTCACTAAGTTGCACGAGATCGGATTAAAATTGAGCTTAAAGGATGGGTGAAAATGTAAACTTCTCTGGATGACCTTTGATGACAAAATGGACTGCGTCAACACGTCCGGGACATCAATTTTAGATAGGAAAGATACTCATATTGCTATAATTTCCGACACGAGTAAATTGCACGCAAATCGATAAATTCGTTAAAACATGTCTGGGACATCAATTTTAGATAGGAAAGATATTCATATTGCTATAATTTCCGACACGAGTAAATTGCACGCAAATCGATAAATTCATTAAAACAACATCTGACGACAAAACGAACCACGCCAACGCGTTCGGAACATCAGAATTACCTAAAAATGATATTCATTTTTGTTATGTTATAACGCACGAATAAAAACGTACAAATCAATTTTTTTATTTTTGAAATGTTAAGTACTTTTATATTTATATTATTATTTATAATAATAATTATAACCCTAAACCCTATTTACCTTTTTCCCGCACACTTAACACTTCGTTAGACCCATCCCACGGCTCAATCAGCCGCTCGGCTCGTCCCTGTGTGACATAGATTCCGTGGCTTATCCACGCGGAAATCTTCTTCTCTCTCGAATTTCTACTTCCTCGCGTGGCCGCTCGACCACTTGACTCTCCAATCGTGGGAGCTCGGCTGGCCGACTCTTCTTCTTCTCGAGGCTTTACTTTTTCCTCCTTTATGGTGATGATTCCTTCCCGTTGTTTGATTCGACCACCTTAGGGCTGGTAGGTGGTTGTCCCCCTCTCATCTCTGCCTATCAAAAGGGTTTCTTAGAGTATTGTTTTGGGTTGTTGAAAATTTTGAGAGAAAAAAAGGAAGACTGAGGTTTTTGCTAGTTGCTATTTAAGGCTTTTAGGAGAAGGCTTTGTTGGAATTCCTTCTCGGCTAGGTTCTTGTGTGTTGGGAGTTTGAAGAGTTCGTTGGTTGTTGTTTCTCGAAGCCTTTAGGAGGGTTTCTGTAGGAGGTGTTTTCTTGAATCTATCTTACAGTTTTGCTTTGAGTCTGCATTAAGAGATATTTCTTTTCTTTCCTCTAATCTGCACCAATTCGGATGGCACCTAAAAGTATTTCTTTTCTCTTCTAAAGCATGTAAAAAGAAGATTTAGGCCTGTTTTAAGATCTAGTCATGGATACTTGATAGAATCAGTAAAAATGAAGTATAATATGGTTGTCTTCTCTTTTTCTGCTCGAAATACTTGGAGAAGTCATAGTTATGAGCTCTGAAATGATATTTGCTCATCTAGAATTCATGTTGGGAATGAAATATTGATGGTTTTTATTATTATTCATGTTTAAGTAAATGCTGGAATTAGTTTCAATATCAGATAATATGTTGGCATTAGGGATCTGTTTATGCTTATTCGTTCCCTGTTATCTGTTACTGTTATCAGGCATAATATTTTGAGGCACAAAGCTTCATGAGATTTGAGTTTGATGGTTGGAAGTGTTGTCTTTTTGTTTTCCCCATTATGTGGGCTCGGTTTACTTGGGATGTTTTCTCTGTTTTTGGTCTCTTTTGCTGGGTTTGGTTTGGTCTGAAGCTAGGCTCGGTTTAGCTGGTAATTATATTTTGTTTTGACCCATTTGGTGGGCTCAGTTTTGGCTTCCTTTTGGATTAAATGTTACTTGGAAATTATATCTTGTTTTGACCCATTTAGAAGGCTCAGTTTTGGTTTCCTTTTGGATTAAACGTTAGCTGGAAATTATGCCCTGTTTTACCCATTTGGTGGGCTGTGGTTTTGGCTTAAACTATATTATTTTCTTTAGCCTTTATATTGGGTTTAATTGGATTTTAGACAAGGAATTGGTTTGGCTCAAAAGCTTATTTGTTGGTTCTCTTTTACTGGGTTTAGTTGAAATGAAACTGTGTTTTATTTTTTTTTTTCTTGTCCCACCTTGTTGGGCTCGGGTGTGCCTTTTGTGATTCTCTGTCTTGCCTTTCATGTTGGGCTCAGGTTTACTGTCACGGTTCCCTGTCTTGCCCCTTTGTTGGGCTCAATTTGGTTGGAAGTTCTTCATATAAAGTTCCTCCCGAGATTGTTATTGATAATCAAGTTTGTCATCCCAAAAATTATGATTTCAATGTGTGCTCCTAAGTTGGAATGTTTGATGTAAGCTGATCAATTCGTTATTATGTCTCGTTTGACATAAAATTGCTTCAATCTAGATAGTTTATGGGAGTTTGTCAATTTACTCTCTTATGTATATCAATTAAGTACAATGAAAATATCTGTGGTGGCTTTCTTTTATTGTCTCATAATCGTGAGCCTTAATTTGTGATTTCTTCATATGGCAAATTGGAGGGTGGTGGTGTTGGTTGTTGCCTTTGCTGTCCCTGGCCGTGAGCTAGTCTTGGTGTTGAGTTGTTCTCTTTCTTGTCCTAAACTGTGGGCTTAACATTGGATCTTGGTTACGCTTTTTCTAATCTCTACCCGTAGGCTTATTTTGTGGTTTGGTTGTGCTTTTTCTTGGCCCTACCCGTCAGCTTAAATATGTGGTGGCTTCTCCTTCACTACTCCTACCCGAGAACACTTGTTGGTTGCTTGTGTGAGCTACTGCCCTTACCTGAGGATATTCACGTGGTTTTATTTTATTTTGATTAGTTGTTCCTGACTTTCCCCTTTGTTGTGAAGTTTGTTTACTGGTTTTGGTTTGATGCCCTTACCCGTGAGCATCCTAGTTGGTTTCCCTTTTGTCCTATTTGGTTGTTCTATGCTGCCCCTGGCCGCGAGTCTTCACCTGTAGCTCTTTTATGTTGAGGATATTCACCTATTTGAGGCTTGGCTTTCTCCTCACTGCCCTTGGCTGTGATCCTTACTGTTGTGGTTCATTGGTTCGTGCCGCGATTAGTTCGGGCTTGGTTTTCTCCTTGTTGCCCCTACCCGTGAGCTTTTGTCCTATTTCCTGTCCTAAATCTTGAGCTTATATTGGAGTTTGGTTGTGCATTTTCTGGCTTCTACCTGTGGGCTTGTTATGAGATTCGGTTGTCTCTTTTCTTGGCCTTACCCGTGAGCCCCTATCTTCTTTCATGTCTCTACTCGTGAGCCTGTTGAGGATTATTCAGGTTCATTTTGCCCTGGCCATGAGCACTTCTATAATTTCTAAATTGGTGTTACATTTATACAATTGTGAAAAGCTTTTAATATGGGGTGGAATTGAATGGATTTGATATTGGCATGGTTTTTGGAGATTTAGAAAGTTGCCCTCTATAGATTATTCTCATTTACTTTGTTAAATATGAAAGCCTCTTATAGCTTCATTTCAGGAAATCATAAATTTGATATAAATTGAATTCGTGAAAGGATTAGAAAACTCATAAAATTGTCAGTTGGAAAAGAGTTTGGAGGTTCAACATTAAAACTTGGATAACATAAATGCCACACTTAGGTTCAGGCTTGGGTGTGTGAGTACATATAGGTAGTAGAGCCGGGGCATGGTTGTCACATTGGTTTTGGGCCCATTTCAACTTGTTCGAAACAAGATTTAGAAAGGATACCCTTCTTGGGTTGATCCATTTATAAAAGTTGAGGATTTATTCAAGGATCTTGAGTTCTCTTTTTCAGATCTTTTCGTCACAATTTTGAGGGTTGTTTCACCTTTCATCATTTCGATCTTTTGGGTGGATCAGGTCCTCCTCTCTCTCGTCCCCATTTTTATTTTTATTTTTTCTTTCTTCTTGGTTCAGTTTTTTGTGCTTATGTCTGGCACATAAGTGCTCATATATAACATTTTGTTATATATGAAATCATAAAACAAAGTCGCAAGTAGGTCGATTTTGTTTTTGGGCTTAGGGCGATTATAACAAAGACACGCCGAAGGTAGGGCAAAATGATATTTCATCCTATGATATCAAGTCCAAATCCTGGGATCCGATAAACTGTAGGATGACAGTATCATTCACCGACACAAGACTAGCGGGGGACCCGTACCTTCTTAAGTTGTTGGCGATCCTATGCCCGACGACGTAATCGACTCGTGGACAACTATACTTTTTCAAAATTGATAAAAACAAACATGATAAAAACATATACAATATCTATAAAAATATTTTCACTACAAAATTGATACAACTTCATTTTTGTAAGCCTGAAATTCATGTGCATGCTAAAATATAAATTTTAAATATGTTACAACTTAGTTGTCCACTTGTTGATATCGGGCTAAGGAGTACCCTCCTAAATTAGGTTTAGTATGACATATTTCTAGTTGAGTGGTGGATTTTATACATCCGGGTGACCGATAGTAGCCTTCGACGTCTCACGAGTACAAATATTTATATTTGAGCCCAGCCTCGACCCGAGTGCTTGTGGTCCCCTCTTTTCGGATCTTTCATATGTTTTATTGGAATTTTTGGACAAAGCACTCGAGGTACTTTTTCTAGGATCTTCCCGAGATTTTTATAATTTTCTTGGAATTATAATTTGTCGATTTTTCCAAAGTTTTTCGTGTTGAGTCATTTGTCGTTCTTTCCTGAGTTTACTGTTGTGGGTCATTTGTTGATTTTCTCGAGTTTTTCAGGCAATGTTTCTTTTGTTTATACAGTGTATACTAGCTTGGCTAAAGGAGCAGCAGGTCTCCCAGATATACAAGTTTGATTTAGATTACAGCATTTTACTTTACAGCATATTATATTATTCTACTTCTTTATTGTACATTCTATTGTTCTTTTATTTTGTACTGCATGCTTTATTGTTTTATTACACATTATACCTTAGTCTAGGAAAACTCAATGATTACATGTACCCTTAAAACTAATATCAAACCCGAAGATGCTACGACGAAGAGTTTGGAGCAAACACCGTGGGCAGCACGACAAGGACACTCAGAAGAGTAACGTCAAAACAAATTCACATCACTAATCACTTTCCTTAGTTTAAATAACAACAAATAAGATTTCGAAGTGGTTTGTCTAGCAGGGTAAACCCTCACATATCACTTTTAGGCTTTTGCATAACCCTGTTGTGCAATTATAAGTCCTAACACTTTAAGATTTTGAGGTTACTGTACGGGATAGTGTAAATCCTCCTATCTTTTTAGGCTATTTGCACGATCATATATCGTGCGAACATAAGTCCTAAATTCTAAATAAATTGCAGAATTAAACATTAAACAACATCATTTCAAAGATATAAAGTCAAACAATAGGATAGTTGGGAGGTCACCGAGGGTTTCCTCGGATCTGTGATATCTCCTACTCTTCATTCATTTGGATTTCTTAAAATAATTGTTCCTGTTTGACCCACTCCCATTTGATTTTTCCATGTCCAATTGTGGAAACCTAAACTTTGAAATCTCAAAGGCAGAACCACTGATCTTAATCGAGAGTTTTCTTAAGTGATTCTGGTCATTTGAGATGTAATTAACTACAGAGGTTTGTCTATATAGGGAACTTCGAACCCAGGTAAAATAAACTCTATCTAATCTTTATATCAGGTAGGGGAACTTGTTAACCTCATATAAAAATATTTCGCAAACCAAACAGATGTCACAAATTATTTAATTTAGGTAATTGAGTCTACTACAAGTGATGTGTTTATTCTTCAAGATAAGTATGTTACTTGTGGTATTGCGCTCAGTCATCCAAACTATTCAATATGTGAGACTCGTTTGTTATCATCTCTTTTCAAAAATTAAAAATATTAATTTTAAAAATAAAAAATATTACTTTCAAAAATCAAAATCACATATTTATATTTAAAACCATCTTCATGTTTACAAAAATTATCATTTTTTCAAAACAGAAAATTCAAACGGCCGACACCTTGATAGACTGGTTAATTAATTAAAATAAAAACACAAAACTTCCACATTCATGTCGACATTATTTTTTACCTTAAAAACTTTATGGTGTGCTCGTATTAACTTATTAGTTGTTTGTATCTTTTCTCTAAACACGGTAATTTAATGTATTTTATTATTATTATTATTATTATTATTATTAACATTAATATCATTTAATTACTTAAAATTTTGCCAACCCAATAAAAAGCGGCTAGTGGCATGCCTTCCCTCCAAACATTCTTACTAATCTATCTAAAGAAGGTTTTCTTACAGGAGAACTTCTGCATGCTCCATAATGAGGCAACATAGAAACGCTACACTCTCATTTCCTCTCTAAATTATTCTCATTTCCTCCCTAAATTATCATTATAGTTTCCACTTAGTGAATAACACAACTGGGATTGCAAAAATCAAATATGGTTAAGCATGAATTTTGCAGCAATGCACAAATTAAACGGAGAAAATTGATGTTCAATTTAACTTGAAATTTTGATTCAAAAATCAAACATTATCGAAATGATGCAAAATAAAAACCAAAAGGTCCATCTCACCACAAAAAGGATCCATTGACACTAAAAATGATAAAGCCCAAAAATAATACACCCCTGAATTGACTGAAACAACTGAATTGACCTTGACCTATCTGCTTCACACGCAACACGTGTGGCTAGATGAATTCTCTTAGGCTACAATTGGAGCCCCTAATTGCCGGGAACCCTTGAATTTACTCCTCCCCAATCACTTTGATATTATTCGATCGCATCAACACGCATATTAAGATAAAATTTTATCGGAAATATTATAACATATCAAGGCCATTTCAACCTTTGTGAACCACCATTTCAATAACCATTTGTGACTTTTTTTTTCTAAAAAACACAATTTGATAAAATATAATCGCATATTATATTCAATCTTTTGCGTCCCAAAATTTAAGCAATGAATCGTCTCATATTTAATATTTTCATCTGATCATTATAATTTCAAAGTCAACATTGTTAGACTCAAAGCATAAAGATCAACAAGATGCTACGTTCATGTTGACAATCAAAAACATCACTGATGATAATCGTTGCAAGTCAAAAAATTGATGAGTCAAACCAACCCAAGGATAACATCATCCGATAATAGTTTGATCACAGAAAATTTGCTGTCATCGCCATATTGTGCCAAAATCTAAATAGAATATTTTGGCATATTTTAAAAAAATCTATAAATATGCATTAATTCAACTCGTTTTTGGCATTCAAAACATGGGAAGCATCTTGAAAAGCTTAAATTTCTAGAGTACAACAATCAAGATCTTTGGAGAATTCAATAGCACTGAAGATTTCTAAATCTTCAAGTTTTATGGATTGTTACCATCTCCTCGAGCATCTACACGCACAATCTTACTTACACTGCTTCCCTGCTTCCAAACATATGCCACAAACATGACTATCTCTTTCGAAACTATGCTACAATCTACCATATGTCGTAGTCCTCACTGAATCATGACACAATTCGTAACCATAATTACATCACCATCTATGTTCTTCCAAATGTGAAACTTAATTTCATTTGTGTTAAATCCAAAAAACACAGTGCAATTATGATTGCATTGCAATCTTTCATTCCATTCATGTGCTACAACATCACATATACCCCCTCTAGATATGTGTTACAACCTTGCTTGTACCGCAACCACCTTCTTCATACTCTACGTTCAAACCTCGCTTATTTCATAATCAATGTTACATACAAACCCACATCACAACTTTCCATCTTCTTCAAAACTTATGCCACGACTTCGCTTGCACTACATCAAAATATTTGTCTGAATCTTGCTAAATAGGCATCTTCTTCATAATCTGATGCAACCTCTTTTAAGATGTAATCATTATCACTTGCAAATATATATAACAACCTTACTTGTGTTGAAACCATCTCCTTTAAGATTTTTGTTGCAAATCTACTTACATCGTAGCCACTAAGGCTTCTAGACACGTCTCAACCATACTTGCAACATAAATATCTTCATAACTATGTCATTCTTCTATGGTTAAGCCTGTATCACGGTTGTCACTGCATCATAAACCTCTCTAGCGAGACTCACACTGCAGTAGCATCAAACAAAATACTGTTGTGGTCATCTCCAGTTATACTATAAAGACCTACTTTGGTGCCCATCACTTGCCCTTTTCTAATTACCTAAAAGGCATCTTGTACTAGAGTCCCTTCAATGACTTAGATGACGACCACCCTTGTACCAATTTTTCCACAAACAGTGAATCTTATTCAAATAGGGCAGATCTTGTGGTTTTACCCTTCCAAGGGTTTTCCAAGAAAAAATTTGGTCATGCATGCTTCGTTATTTGATTGCTTGCGTGCCCGATGCCGAAGAAAAATAAAGACAATCGAGATCGATCCTCACTCCACCAATTTGATTTTTTGCACAAAGTAACAAAAACAAACACCATAATTTGGCCTTCAACAGTTTATGTTTTATTAAGAGCCATAAATAATCCAATATTTTCTCTTGTTTATATTAAGTTTCTTACTTAGTAATGAGTGCTTCAATATATTTTTTTATGATTTATATTATGATTTTTAAATGTCTTATTTTTCATATTTATGATGTATTTAATGAATTTATTTTGAGTCTTATATCTAAAATAATCTTGAGTCTTACACCTTAGCTTGAAAAAAATAAATTTAAAAAAAAAACCTCAATACCTTATTGCATAATTTTAAAACTTCATCAAATTGAATTTAATCCCATAAAAATAACAAAAAGACACATCAACCAAAGCATTTTCAATTTTCTATCGATTGAAACCAAACTAAAAATATAAATAGATTGTTCTATATTTTAGTTTAAAACATTAACAGACTCGATGAAGAAAATTTTACAATAAAAGCTACAGCTAAGAAGGCAATCGTCAAGTATAATATTACAAAGCAATACCTTCCATGAAGGATATTTATATTATCTTTCGTAGAGTTTGGCCACAAGTCCAGTTCAATCACTCTCACACCTCTTTCTAAAGCTTTTATGATCGGCACATCACTGCAATCGCTGCTAAGCTGGTTCCCAGTTAAGTATGAATTATGGCCGGTGTATATGAAATAATGGGATGCAGGAGCCGTCATGTCATGATGAACCTAGAATATAGTCAAGAATGTAAGAAGGGGAGAATAGATCAAATTTATGAACAATTTCTAGCATTAAAAATAAAGCAATATCATTAAATTTGAGCATATGATTTAAAAAAGAAAATTAAAATTTTCAATTTCAGCAAGAAACCAACTTTTTTTCTATAACTACTGCATGGCAATAATACGCTTAAAAAATTAACAAAATCTAAGAATAAAAACAGATGCACTTGTTAAGAGTTATTGTTACAGCAACAAATTTTAAAAGCAACATTAGAAATGAGAAGACCTAGCTCCATCATTTCAATGGAG
Organism: Phalaenopsis aphrodite; assembly: GCA_003013225.1. Lineage (NCBI taxonomy): Eukaryota > Viridiplantae > Streptophyta > Magnoliopsida > Asparagales > Orchidaceae > Phalaenopsis > Phalaenopsis aphrodite. The sequence goes on from NEWO01000018.1 coordinate 1,903,771, forward strand.
TTAAGTTTGTCGAAAAATAAGCCCTCATACACCATATAAATAAACAATATTGAAAAGATGCATTCATCAAGTAATATTCAGTCCATTAACTTTATGTAGGTTTCCAAATACCACATATACCATCTCTAGTAGCCATTTAAAGTCCTCATCCAAGTGCTTGGTTTGGAAACAACAAATTATTGCCAAAATAGCTTATGACCATCCATCTGATGCTAATTCATTAATGAGTAATTTATTTCTAAGAAGTTACACGTATCTTTAATAAAAATAATAAAATAGATGAATACTATAAAATAAAATTGCTCAAACATTCAACAAGAAATTTGAAAAGGAAAACCTATCCAATGAATTCAAATTTTAAAAACTAACAATTCCACGTTCATGCATTCATATCGTCTCTAAGATAGTGGTTCAAATGGGAGATCAACCAAAGTTTTAGTACAAAGCCAAACCTATAGTACTCCTTAGTAATTTAAATTTAGGGTTCGTTGCTGTGAAGGATCTAGAGCATAGATGCACTTGAGAAGGACACGATAATATTTTAGATGTTTTCTAGAATATTTTGTAAAACTCCACTGAATTTGACGACCAAAGGATAGGAGAGAGCCAAAACAAGGTACAATAAGATTTAGTTTAAACCGATTTAACTATCTTGAGAATACTAGGCCAATAGAATAGCTTAAGGGTGGGTGGGTAGGTGGTTTGGGAATGTTAGAGAAATGTGTGTGGATCAAATATGGGATAGATAGTGAAAATCTATGAGAATTAGAGAGCGGTGGAGGAGGGAGAATCAAAAGTAGGCCAACAAAGAACTTAGTTTGATTGATTGTTATGGGAGGAAATCGTGGCTTGATTGAGGGCTGTGGAGGCTAGGGAAATGTCTTGGGAGATAGAGGAAATGTAAGAAATGATGTTAATATGATCGTGTCGAAAAGGAGAAGAGAGATCAACAAGTACCTATAGGGATAACTAGGACTTCCATCAAGATGAACTTACCAACAAGCACTTAATCCGATAGAATAACTTCTTTAATTTTTTTTCTTAAAACAAAAGAAGCAATTTTTTATTCATTCCAGTAAATAGTTAAAGTTTTACGTTAGGTTCTAAATTTTAAATGTCAAAAGCCTAAGAACTTAAAGAAAAATTAATATATGAGAATATATAAAAAAAAAAAGATGTGGTGTAAAATAGCTCCAATTTCAATGCCTTGGTGGAGATAGAAAGCCAAAACTAATTTAACATAAGGCGAAACAATTTAAAGGCCTAACATATTGAAGAAAATTAATAATTAAATATTCAAATTTTCAAAATTCACAATTTTGAACTTCAAGCTTTATTTATCATCACATTTTAAAATACATTCTTTACCAAAGAATTTTTATAAATACAAGGGCAGTGCTGGTCTCTTAGCCCTTGATTCCATTTTACGCTCTTGATCTTGATCTCTTGATAGAGCCATCATATTGTTATTGATATCAATCTAGTGATCAGACCATTATGATGATTTGCGTGGTGTTCTACAGCATGGCTCAAATGATCATTATAGCTCCTCCTGTACATTACTTCATTCTTAGATTGTACCATCAAAACTAATTGATATTTTATATTTTTTTGCATAAATCATAGCCGAGAAAAATCTTTAGGACATTTGGATGATCAATTGGTGATATGTGCATGTCAAGAATGATTTTTCCAGTGATCTTAAGAACTTTCTATTGGGCTATATTTTGGACACTAAAGTATTACTTCAACTAAAAACCTCTTTCGCCTACAAAAACCTACAAGAGCAAAGTAATGATGACTACATTACCTAGCGCTAGTTAAAGCATCATTTCTATACATAACACACAATTTTGATACATTTACATATCTAACACCCTTCAATATTTACATGTATACCACCCAAATCTTTACCTTCATATCAAAAATACCAATTTCCTTAACTTTTTAAAAAGTGAAAAACACCTTTTCATACATAATTTTTTAATATTAAAGTGTTAAAATGTAAATATCAAACTTTAGGTGTTAGAAATGTAAATACATAAAAAATGTGCGGATGTATGTAAATTTTCAAAGTTAAAATGCAGTTCAATTGCACTCTTCTGCCGGCTACCAAACCAGGCGCCATCATCAAAGGAGAAAAAAGATGAGAATCTTTGGCAAAAAACTTCTTTATTCAATATAGGTTATCATAAAAAAAACAAAATGTTATTTGATACTTTTTATTTCAATATCTTGGTTGCAATACTTTTAATTAGATAATAGAATGTTTTCGCAAGCTATTGGTGGCTGATTCACCAAAAAAGGGATTCCATTAAAGTCGGAGGAGGAATACCGTGATTCATTTACAAAACAACAAGCCCAACTATTGACATCCTAGAAAAAAAAAAACCCTACTTTCCACAACTAAAGCATTAACAATGTTTGGTAAATCAAATTTTAGATAACATCCAAGAGGACTGTCAGTAAGGGGCTGTTTTGCAACTTCTGAGATTTAAGTTAGTAGGATTTAACCTAAATCTTCCAAAATGGTTTAAGGAAATTTTAAACAACTAGATTCATCAAATCTTGTTAAGACTAAAATTTAAGAAATTTACTTCAGTCTAATTTACGAAATCTCTTTAAATCCCTCAAATCTTTTAGGCCGTGTTTGGCTACAGCCTGATTTTACGTTAACTGTGATTTACAAATCCAGTAAACACAGATTTATCAAACCCTGTGTGATGGAGATGGACCTCACGAGCGACGATGGAGTAAATCGCTTAAATCCGCCCCTCAATCGGATTTAGTGTGAGAATTTTGATTTAACAGAACATTGGATTTAATTTTCATTTTCCTTAGTGTTAGGTTGGATTTACTGTAAATTCATACCTAAATCCTATTAAAACTAAGCTGCCAAACACCCCCTTCATCTGCAAAAAAACAGGCCAAATGTTTGATGAGCTCTAAAAAAACGAAAACAAATAATTCAACCATCAGAATTTACTAAATCCTACCTTTCAACCAGATTTGCCCCCACAGCTCTATCATCCGAGTTCTACTTCGGCGAGATTTACCCAAGATTTAGGACAAATCTTGTCATACTATTCTTAAGCCGCAAAAATCCCGCCAATTTTAAATCACATTTTCCTTCCATTATACCAAAATTTCCTATTTAGCAAATACAGTGAAAGCAGAATTTAACACATTCACAATCTATCCAGATTCAAAACCCATCATTCCAATAGATTTAACGAATTTATTAAATATGAATTTACAAGATTTACAATATCCGGACGATCAAAATCTTCTAATAAATTATGTCCAGCGATCATCGAACCTTAGATTGCAGAGGAGGATTGAGTTCCTCTGAGAAGAGATAGTGATGAAATTCCTCAAGCGAGAGAATAGGCCGTGAGACCTTTCCGATAAGCAAACGGTGCCTCTGTTGCCGGATCTGCTCAATGATCCGCTCAGCATCCGCTGTTGTGGTGATCGTCTCTCCCTGCTTGTCCGCCAAAAAGCGGCAGAACTGCTCCGGCCCGATCTGTAATCCGCCTTCTGAGAGCTCGTCGAAAGCTACTTTCACGTCGGCCGGTGGCTCCGCCGCGCTCCACCGGAACTTCCTCGTGAAACAGAGACAGTACTTGTAGCTACCCATCCCTTCTTTGCTGGAACTTCTTTCTCTCTTTTGGCAAAAGCATATTTATAAATATAACCCGTAGGGGTGTAAAAAATTGGAGAAAATATTCTCACAGAGATCTTCGGTGGGAAAAATTTGCACAGAGCTGCGTAGGTTTGGAAAAAATATTACAACAGTACTGCGCACATAGAAATACCGTGTGTAGCCAATAAAATCACGTCACGTATGATAGGAAAAAAAGAAACGGCACAGTAACACAGAGAATATTCCTACGTGTTATTCATGTGCTATTGCATGTTATTCATGTGTTATTACGTGTTATTCATGTGTTATTGATGTGTTATTGTGTTAT
>NEWO01000018.1:1912988-1950617 GCA_003013225.1 Phalaenopsis aphrodite
CAGGGTTGAAATAGTCACCGAGAGCATGGTTTGAGAAGTTTACAGTGTCTGTTAACGATGAAGGATATAATCAAGGGCAAGAAGATTATACAATATTCTTCAGCCATTCAAATAATGTAAAGATAGTGATACTCATCGTATATATTGACGATATAATTCTCACAAAAGATGACGCAGAAAAAACAAACCAGTTGAAGACTTCTCTCTCGTCAGTTTTTGAGACAAAGGACGTCAGATTTGTGAGGTATTTTCTTGGACAGAGGATGTTAGATCGAAGAATGGGATTGTCGTTTTCCAATGAAACTATGTTCTTAATCTCCTAAAAGAAACTGGGATGAGTGATTGTAGGCGTGCAAACACTTCAATTGATCACAATCAGAAGTTAGGAGATGAGAAGGAATGTGACCCAGTGAATACATATCTATACTAAAATTTGGTGGGAAAATTGACATATTTATCACATGCACGATAAAATATCATCTTTGCTGCAAGTTTGGTAAATTAATTTATTCATTCGGCCTCTAAGAAACACCCTTGAAACAGTTAACAGGGTTCTCATATACTTAAATAATATACTATGTAAATGTTTACTCTTTTAGAAGACCGTACAACAAAATATAGAAGCAGATTGGGCGGCCTCAGTTGTTGACATGAGATCAACTTCTAAATATACTCATGTCTAGGAAAATCCGGTTACATCGCGAGGTAAGAAACTGAATGTGATGTCAAAGAGTAGTATCGAGGAAGAATATCAAACTATGTCTAATGGAGCAACTGAGATGGTATGGCCAAAAAGAAATCCTGAAGAGCTATGGACTTTGAAAGACATGCCTATGAAGTTGTACTATGACAATAAAGCTGCTAAAGCATTGCAAAAAATTTAGTGCACCATGATCGCACAAAACATGTGGAGATTGATAAACATTACATAAGAGAGACTATTGATTGTGGAGCTCTTTGCATGCATTTCACTCCGACAACACAACAAAAAGCAAATATCTTCACCAAAAGACTTTTTAGGACTAGTTTGAGTTTCTTATAAGCAAGTTGGGCATGATAGATATCTATGTTCTAACTTGAGGGGGATATCGAGTTTCAAGATTTTTTTTCCTTCTGTTATCTTCTGTTTTATTATTTTTTATTTATAGAATTAGCTATTATTGGTAATTTTTATTTCTTTTTTTTTTTCTAGCATGAAGATTTTGTGGCCTTCCTGATGCGGTAGCCTTCCCCTCCTATTTATCTTGTAAACCAACTCTTAGAAAATTGAGAAGGAATAATTAGTTTTCCCCTCCAAAAACTTACAACATCCATAAAACTCGAATCTTTATCAACACACAAAAAATACCACTTTTATTAACTTTTTGAAAATCAAATGCACCTTTTTATGCATAAGTTTATAGCACCAAAGAGTTATAAATAAAAATATCATACTTCAGGCATTAGATATGTAAATCCACAAGAGTTGTGTGGTACGAATGTAAATTTCCCTATAATTTAAGATTGTACCACCTAGAAAATGTAAGTCATTGTAAGTCATATCAAAAACATTTGTAAAGCAGATACAGTACAGATTTACATAGAATAGTTTTAGGGAAATTTACATACATGCCACACAATTCTAATGTATTTACATATCAAACTTAAAAGTTAGATATGTGCATTTCATAACACTTTGGAGTTAAAACTTATACATGACAAGGTGTATTTTTAAAAATTTAAAGTTAATAATAGTGATATTTTTTATGTAACGTCAAAGATTTGTGTGGCATATATGTAAATATGAAAGTTTAGGTGTTAGATATGTAAATAAGAATTTTGTGGAATGAAAGCAAATGGACCTAGTATAAAAAAGATTTAGAAAGCGATAACTTTACTGAAATTTATTCTGGATAGATCTCAAAAACATTGGCCTAGCTTCATAATGAGTACAATACATGATTAATCAATCAAATTTTATATTAAACTCATCTCAAAGTAAATCAAATGATTTCGATTCTATTTTGGCTAAAACTCAAGTCAAAAGAAAAATAACCTCTAAGCATCACTGCCAGAATTCTATCTATCATCCTCATGTTTAGTGATAGGGTTGGTGTAGCTCCAGTGATGGAGAAATTTAGAGAGAGTCGCCTCTGATGGTTTGGTCACATTAAACTCCGACCATTAGAAGAGTAGATGTTTTAGATTCAACTTAACCTAGGATGACTTGGGCATATTATATAAAAAATAATTTTAATTTATTAGAATTAAATGAAAATATGATACAAAATAGGATGCAATGAAGAAAAATGACTCATGTAGCCGACCCCGCTTAGTGGGATAAAGGTTTTGTGGTTGTTGTTGTATCCTCATGTTTAGGGATAATGATGGTTGCACGAAAAGGAAAACATTTTTGTTCTAAGTATTATAATTTTCAAAATATTCTGGCGGAAAAATGAGCATCATATCAAGTAAAACGGAAGGTGTCGAGAAAATGTATGGGATAAAAATAAAGAAAGTGTCAAAATAGTCTCCGACTCTTCGCAAAGGATCATGTTAGTTCCAGAGGCTATAAAAGTTTCAAATTACTCCCCAGACATTTAAAATAGGCCGAAATAGTATCGACGGATGACTATTTAAACTCCAATTTAAAGATTTAAGGGACTAATTTGGCACTTTTATAGACACTAGAACTACAATGAACACATGTAAATAATCCGGGAACTATTTTACCATTTTACCCAATAAAAATATAACCGTAGCAGATCCACTCTTGACACAGAATCCACAGTAACAATCCAAACAAAGCTGGTCATGCAATTGAACAAATAGAAGTCTCACTCTAAAATTCATAGTCTATTTACTTAAAAAATGTAACTTGGTTTCCTTCAAACATTCTGCAAGTTTATCTGATGTAATTCAGCCAATGAACTTGGGGTAAAGCGCATATAGTTAATACTGATTAAAAAAGATCTACTAACATACAGGCAGGAGGATTCACTAAACACAAAAAATATTATGGGGCATTTACATACATACCACACAAATCTTATAATGTTTACATATCCAGCACCTTAACTTTGATATTTAAATGCATATCACTCAAATTTTAACATCACATCAAAAATATCACTATTACCAACTTTTTAAAAGTGAACTACAAATCTTCATGCATAGAACTTTTTAAAAGTGAAATACAAATCTTCATGCATAGAATTATAGCACAGGTATTAGAAATGTAAATATCAAACTTCAGGTGTTAGATACGTAAATACATAAGAATTGTTGGGTATGTAAAATCCCAAATATTATTTTCATTAAAGACTCTCAGCATAAAGAAGTTTAAAGATGTCTGATGGGTGCACCTCATCGCCGGCAGCATCGAAACGAACGGCAAGAATGTAGGTTGTGTTATCGGAGATTCCAAACCTCTTCAATGATTCAGTAATCTATCACAATATAAATTTAAAAAACAATGAATCCAAGCAATTATAACAAAAAAAGTAAAAGACTATTACTGGTAGCGGAAAGGTAAGTAAGTACATGCTTAGAACCCGAATAGTTATAAACTATCTCCGAATGAAGACTCCGAGTAGTCAGAGACTCCCTTGACTTTGCTATAAGAGCGTTATATGCAGCTGCTAGAACCGGGAATACATCTGGTATCTGTTTCAATCATCATAAATAGAAGGCCATGCACCACTCTCACAGAGCATTAAAGTGAAAATGGATTATAAAAAAAAGGGAAGTTTACAAACATATGACACAATTTCTATGCATTTACATATCTAACACACAAAGTTTGATGGTTAAATTTATAAACACCTTATATTAAAAACCTATGCATAAAAAGGCAATTTTTTTAGGAAAAAAGGTAAGTAATAGTGATATTTTTATTTAATATCTGAGATTCGAGTATTATGTATGTAAATATGAAAGTTTAGTTGTTAGAAATTTAAATATAAAGTATAGAGTGGTATGTACGTAAATTCCCCAAAAAAAAAAAAAAAAAAAACTCTACAAATGATCCTGAAGTTATAGTGGAACCAAAAATAAAAAGGAAATCAATCATGAGCCAAGATGACTCGTGAGAAGGCTCGAGTTTGGCTCAATAAGTAGCTCCTAATCTAGGCTAGATGAGTTAACAAGCCAAGCTCAAGCCAACCCCAACTCGACTTGTTAGCTCACAAGCCGATTCATTTAAAAAAATAGTAATATAAAATATACTCAAAATATAACAAATTCAATATTATTTTAAATTATTAAAAATACAAAAAAATGATATTTCATATTTCAAATTTTATATCAAGTGTTTTTTTATCAGTTATTTCCTAATTGCTCATTCTTCTTGTCATTTTATTATATCAACAGTTTGAACTATAATAAACAAGCCGGCTCAAACTAGTAAAATTTAGCTTGAGCTTGAGTTCTAACTTGATTATTAATCAAGCTCAAGCTATGGTTTGCTCAAGCATTACCCCACTCGACTCGTTTGCATTCATATATGTTATATGGAAACTGAAATGCTAATTGAATTTGTGACAGGAAACACAGAGGAAATTCAACAATAAACCAAATGTATTAGGAATGGAGCATACCAGCGATGCATTCATAAGCGCAACTTCTGGTTCTAAAGTTCCTGCTTGAATGGACTCAAGAAGTTCCCTGAAATTAATGTTAGATTCTCATTTTCATGAGTTAAACATTCAAATTTTCATATGGATTTAGCTCATAGCTTGAGTTGTTGACCTCAAAATTGCAAAAATTACAGGAATAAGAGGCTTAAGGATGAACATCAGATAATTGGAAGGGTGACATAAGGCAAACAAGAAAATTACTAAGACTGAAACAACATATTATGGAAGAGGAATAATACTTGGAAGGCATGCTTTCAAAGTGTTTATGAAAATAACTTTTCAGTGATAAATAAATGGAAAATTTACACACATAACACACAATTCTTATGCAATTACATATCTCTCACCTAAACTTTCATATTTACATAAATAGCGCTTTGGCAATTTAAACTTATGCATGAAAAAGGTGTAATTCACTAATAGTGCTATTTTTATAATATATTAAGGATTTGAGTGCAATGTTCAGGTGATGCTCTTGCTACTACAAGTCAACAGCAATAATTACGAATTTCCCTTCAAACTATGACTAGAGCTTACCAAAACTTGTTGAAAGTGAATGTTGGATAACTGATATATTACTTAGGAGAATATGATAACCTTAGCCAAACCAACCTTCTTAACTGGTCAACAAATAGCAACCTACTTGTATCAATAATAAGAAATATTTAAATACATACCACTCAATTCCTATTTATTTACATATCTAACCCCTAAACTTTATTTTTCACGCACATGTCACGTTGCCAGTGCATTACATTTTAAAAGTCAAAATAGTGATATTTTAGATGTGATGAGAAAGGTTTCGGTGGTGTTATTGTAAAAATCAATGTTTAGGTGATAGATATGTAAATACATAAGAATTGGATGGTATGTATGTACATTTGCCTTAAAATAATTTAATATGGGAAGGTTTTAGAAGGAATGAAAAGAGAAGCCTGAGATGGGAAACCTACTTGCTGTTGTTCACATCAGTGAAGAGGGAAAGGGAAACAATGCTTCCAGCTACATTGAACTCTTTCATCTCTCACAGCCTTCCGATTCCACAAGCAAAAGGAAAAAGCTTTCACTTTTATTTGGCGTAAACGTATGCTAAGAATCTGGAGAAAAGTTGTAACAAGATTTTAATTGAATTAAGGTATATAAAAAAGTTATAAAAAAATAAAAAAATCGGGAATGTAGCTCAGATGGTAGAGCGCTCGCTTAGCATGCGAGAGGTACGGGGAGCGATACCCCGCATCTCAATTTAACTAATTTGCCGACCCCACGTAGTAGGATTAAGGCTTTGTTGTTGTTGTTGTTGTTGTAGAGTATAAAATAAGAAAGAGGCATTTACAAACTTACCACACAATTCTTATATATTTATATATCTAATACCTAATCTTTGATATTTACATGGATACCACTCAAATCTTTAACATCACATAAAAAATACCACTATTATTAACTTTTAAAAAGTGAAGCCCACGTTTTCATGCATAGGTTTATAACACCAAAATGTTAAAAATGAAAATATCAAACTTCAGGTATTAGATATGTAAATACATATGAATTATATGATATGCATGTAAATTTCCAAATAAGAAACTACAAGACACAATATTAGGATTCAAAATAAGTGCATGCAAAAAATGCCCATTATGCCAACAAAAAGGATGGATGATAACGTAAATATCCAAGTCAACAAATGAAGATTGCTCATAACGGTTTCAATAGCCACGTTTCATGCAAAAAATACTTGACAACACATTAATAGTTTAATAAACAATGTATGATAAAAGACTAATCCTCTCCCAAAAATTTGTCAAAATTCAGCATAAATATCATAATTGTTGAAAAAAAAAATATGTATAAATTTTATTTTGAAAACAGAACTAAAAATCAACAACAAAATACAATAAAATGCAAGAAACCAAAAGTATTTCCCATGACAATAATAAATAAAAATGGCTGAATGCCACAACAATACGTAGAAGATGCAATCAAGCAATATTGAAAAGACTTTAGACTAGAATAAACAAAGTAAGGGCCCGTTTGGCCCAGCTTATTCGTTGCAGTGCATTTTGAAAACACAGACGGAGGCGTTTGATTTGGGCGTGTGGGATGAGTTTCACGATAATCTATGAAAAATTTTGATTAAACGCGGGCGAGTTCTACCCCGCGGCACGCGTTCGCATGAAATATTTTACGGGGTTGCCCTCTTGCGCTTCATCTGCCCTCATCCCGTCCCAAAGAGAAAAGCCGCAGAGGAGAAAAAGATCAAAGGATATGCTTGTTCGCCACTAGCAGCATATCGCCTCGCTCGTCGACAGAGGTCGAAGCCTCACCTGCATCACTCCCACTCCCCTGGTTTCACCCAAAACCATCGCCTTCTTGAATGAAACCTCGCAATACAATCGAGATTAGAGCTAGTTTCGTCCATGATGGGATCGCAACATACAAAGACCAACGATACTCCCATCTTTCTCATCCTTCCGCTTCGCTCCTACCAGAAACTATCAGGGAAGGTGAGCCTATTCACATCATCCTTCTAAATGTGGATGTTAGAATTTTGGATTCCAGTGTAGCATTTCTTCTTAACTAGTTGACTTTTTTGTTGTTATTAGAAAATTAAGGCATATCTATATTAGCACTGATTTTCTTCGTGTGGATTTGGTGACAGGATTCATTTTTATTGTTTATTAAATAGGATGAAATTTTTTTATAATATTTCATTTTTAGGTCATTATCTTATCTTTTGTACTGTTATAAAGTGACTTTTTTTGTTCTAAACTATCAAACATATAGCTAAGACAACTAGTTCTGTTGCAAACAACACAACTACACAAAGTTAAAATGATCATTTATCCAGAAATAATTGCAAAATCAGTTGTTTTACAGACACACAAGCCAAACAGCTAGTCACTTTATCCGGATCAGCTGCTAATCAACAACTTATCTAAATAAGTTAGATAAGTTGCAACTGCCTCAAACGGGCCCTAACTGTTGATTTATTACAAAAATGTATATGCCATCAATAGATCAATCTAAGGGTTTTTTTTTTTTGGTTAAATAGTACCATATAATTTTATGTTATTAATAGATCTTTGTTGTTTGATTTAGTGAAATCCTTAAAGCAACGTCACCGGTAGCAAAATCTTATCAACTAAAATTTGGCTTCATTAATACTCATTTTGCGCTCATTAAGGCTGAGTGTTTGCATGAGGGGTTAAATTTCATTTCTACAAATCATTTTTCGCAACTTAATTTATATTCCTTTAACATTAATATGGTCTCATCTTAATAGCACATCTTGTATCGTTCATTTTACATGCATAAACCACTCGAGTCTTTTCCATGTTCAATAGATGCTGCACTTATATAAAGAATCTTCTTTGGTAAGTAATTTAATATATAATACTCTAACACTATTTTAATAAAATTTGGATATCAGCTAAACTCAACTACAAATGATGCCCATATCAATTAATATTTCAAACTTAAAATATTTCATGGACTTTCATTTTCTTTTTTGGAGGTCTTAATTTCATTGTTCCATCCAAAAAACATTTTTTTAAAGGTTTTTTCTAAACCAAATAATGCATTGAATTTAGAAAACAACGATATTATCTAAAAAAAACTGCTATCTATGTAACACAGATATCCAAATAATACTAAACAAAACAACACAGAAGTGTTATGCAAATCCCAGTGCTATTGAGATGTATTATCTATTAAATCTTGTATGTTCGGATCAACTATACTGTATTTAAATATTTATTGTTACTGTTTGGTTCGATGTTAAAACCTAAAAACTATTTGGCATGCAACTGTTAAAATCTTGCAAAATCCTTAAATGCTGTGAGATTCAGTAACTCCTAAATTTAACTAATACCAAAACTGAAGCACGATTCATAAAAACAGTTCGATTTCGGTCTCTGAAATTCTGTTTCACGTGATTTAGTGATCAGAAGGTTCCGCGGATTATAGGAACTGAAGAGCTCGAAGCGGGTGGGGAAAGATGATGGTTACCTTTTTTCTTCTTCTTCGTCGACAAATCAACTTCCCTTGGCGCGCCGCTGGTCCCTTCAATGCCTTCTCCGGCGAGCTCCGGTCGCGACTTCTCACTGTCGTCGGCTAGGGCTTTCGTGAATTTTGTAAGAGCTAATTGACGGCGAAGAATAAACATAGTCTACCTTTGAAGTCCATTTTCACTTGACTGAAAAATAAAAATAAATTGTTTTAGCACAAATAAATATTTTATTTCACATTGTTCAAGTTTTATTGTGATGTTATTCATATGTTATTATATTATGAAAATATTTCCGGTGTTATAATAACATAGTAACAAATCAATATCATCACAATAACACCTGAATAACACAGAATAACGCAGGAGGAATGTTCTCCCGTGGTACCACGCAGGATTATAGGAAAGTGCACCAGTTTCCTTAAAGTCATGTATCCACGTATCAGTTGACTCTGAACGTAGCTCTACATTAGAAGTCCTGATATAATATTTTTTTCCAATTAAGGGTCACCTTCATTGCTATTTCATTACTTTTTCTTTTATGCATTTTGATATATTTTGAATAATTAAAATTTATGAATAATCATTAAAAGCGGATATACTAATTTGATTTTTAATTAATTTTAATAAATAATACCGATTAATTAAAAAATGTAGCTTAATCAACATGATATGATTTATATTTTTAATTAAAATAAAGAGAAATTAAAATATTGAATTATATTTGTATTTTTTGAGAAATAAAAGGCCAAAAATAGGAAAACATGATACAAGTTCAAATTTATGAGTGATATTTTTAATATATTAAAATTTTGAGTGGTACGTTTGTAAATATGAAAGTTTAGATGCTATATATGTAAATATATAAAAAATTTATGGTATGCATGAAAATGCCCCGTCTTTGTTCTTTAATCATTAATATATTAGTTTTATTCGCATTATTATTGGGAGCAACTCCACATCTCAATGGTAACTCATCATAAGGATAATGCTTGGCTTATTTGATGAGGCAAAACTAGTAATTATAGTTTGCATTTGATGCTTACTACCAACTATTAATTTAATTTGCATGAATTTTGAGGGATGGCACGGATTCCAAGGCAAAATTTGAGTTAATAAACATTTAGGCTTCGATCAAGAGTTGTCAAGAGCTCCAATTTCAGCAAACTTATATTCAAACTGGTCGATTTTATGAGACGGACCCGATGATACTAAAATTGATATGAATCAGGTCAAATCAATTTCAGATCAAGTCATTATCCACTTTTAAAAGCTTTTCGAGCATATTTGAGAGGTCACATTAATATTGAATCTGATGAGTTTGTGGTCGAATCGAGTGTCTCGATAAGACGAATCCAATGAGCCCGAGATCACTCAAATTTGACATCATTAAGGAAATCAATTTTTTGTTAAATGTCATATGATCAAAGGAAACTCTCTAGACTGGATGATCAAAGTAGTTCAGATTTCTGCATTAATTGCATGAGAAATTCTATAAATAGAGTCACACCCCTCTCATGGGAGAGAGAGTCGTATAATTCAGTAAGTGCTTAAAACATTGAGAATGAACTTAAACCCAACATTACTCATGTCGCCAACAACCACCATTGACCGACCGCCGCTGATCGTCGATCGTCGTCGGTCACGCCCGTTCCTTGTAATAAGTTCATCCACTCGTCAATGTTGTAATTCAGGAGATTTTATAACCATTTTCCACTTATGTGGCAATGGGTCTCTACAATCATCAACTTATATTGAATTTTTACAACTATGTCAGACTCTTGATTTTTTCACTTTTATGAGTTTTACACATAAAAACTTCAGGCGTCTCTGCGAGTTGTTTAATTATCTGTGTGTGTGTTGAATTTTCGTGCAACACATATGCGATAATCTTTTACTCTACCGCCACGAATCTTCTAGCATGCATCAATAGTTAACAATAAGCATGTGATAAAATTTGATGATTTTATTTATGAATTAGCTAAAACAACTAATTTTTGTCATAACATTTGGAAAATGAAATCAATTAAATTATCTCAAAATTAAATTTAATCAGACCATGCTTTAGTTCAGGCATTATTGGATGAATACAAGAATAACAAATGTTAATATATTAAGAAATCCTTACTCAAAATGTAGGACCCATATATGGTTGTCCGTAGCCGCTTCTTCGTTGGCCTTGCTCTACTTAATATGCAGGACTCACTTAGATGCTATTATAGGACACAATGCATCATATGGTGTGCTCAGCCAAGGACTAGAATGCTAGTTAGTCTTTTTCGATGCTCTGATTATAGTTCTATACTGGCTTGGCTGCCCTAGCCATACATCGGCTTTTGTGTTGCTTTGTATGTTTAATGAGTGTGAGATGTATGCACTAGTATGTTAGAGCAGTCTTCTTGCACGAAGTCATGCCTAAAACCCACACACAAACATGTAAGAGGGAGGAGCAAGTAATGGTTTGAATGAAACTCTTTTCTGCAGGTTATAGGGCGTCCATGTGATAATCGGAGATGTTAAGAAACCAATTCTTCTCAAGGATCGACTCTATTAGAAGGCAAACTATCATAATGAGCTTCCTTTATTGTACTGGTAAGCTCGTAAGCTCTTTTGTTCTCCTTTTTAGCTTAATGCATAGTTCAGGCTCACATCATCTAGTCATCTTATGTCTGCCTCGTGCTCCATCAATTTATTTTTGGCGGCTTAGCTCAAACATCTTCGTTTTGCAGAACAAGTTTGCCTCACATCCTCTTAATAGCGAGTCAACCTTCAACGTGCACTTCTCATCTGAATCATTTGATCCCTTCAAGATCCGTGCTGACACATTTTTCATGTACAAAAATATTTACGCATAGACTTAAAATACAAATATAAAGTTTAAGTGTTAATCTACAATCATTACGTGGCATTATGTTGTTTTTTTTTTAAATTTAAAAATAAATATTTAAATATTATTCGTAGTGGGCGGTTATTTTCATATATTTAATGCCATCCCTTCTTATTCCAGAGGGGTGAAATTGCTGCGGAAGCTCTCGCAGAGTCGCAGTCTCGCACAATATTTTGTTCTTTTCCTATTCTCGATCGCCAGCTCGCCGCCATAAATCTCAGGTCTAAATCTCAAAGGTATCGAAAAATTACTTTGATTTGTTCTTCAAAACCCTAAAGCTATGATCGATAATCTATGCCTCGCGGTCTGCTTTTCTCTCTCTTCCATCTTTTCTGTTGTGTTTTTATGGGGCTTTGAATCTCCCATGGCGATGCCCTAACCGTGCTTTGGTCCTTTGCTTATTGAAATATCGTGTTGGATTTTTCTTTCGTTTTCTCAGTTTTTTGTGTTGGATTCTTTGTTCTGAAGTTCGGCAATTAATTGACAATTATCACACATCTTATTCCAGTTTTTTTTTTCTTTTTTGGATATTATAGTTTCGGCGATTTTTTTCTATATTAGATTTGGGCTTTTCAAATCAATACTGTATGGGGGAAGGAACTGAATCTCGAGAAAAAAGGGCTGCAACTTTTTTGTTTTTCTTTTTCACAGAAACATACACGGATTAGAAATTTTTCATATCGGGAAACATTTATGTTTTAAATTTCTGGATGGTATATTCTTTAGATGATTTGGGATGTGATTTGAGATGTGGAAAGAAGATTGGGATTCCTTGTCTGTAATGTTGATAGGGGACAAGGACAAGGTAGAATGGAACATTCTCAAAAGGGGATAAGAACTGATAGTTCTTAAACAAGCGAAATGTGTTGATATTATTATTTGGTAGGGAAGTTCTCATACATACCACAATTTTCTTATGTACTTAACATGTCTAACACTTAAAATTTTGATATTTGCATTTATATAATCACATCAAAGCGTAAGGTCGAAAAGAATCATTCAGTCTAAACAAAAGTTGGGAAATTTACACATGTAAAATTTCATTGTCATGTATTTACAGATACAACATTTTGATGCTTTAACAGTATGCATGAAAAGCTGATTTTCACTTCAAAAAAGCTGGCAGTATAAACAATTAGGCAGACACTATCAGGAAGTTGGAGCATCTTCTTTATAGTGGATTTTTTGTGGAAAGATCTTTTTTATAGGATCAAATGACTCATTACTTATTCTTTCTGTTTGTGCATGGGCTTGCAAGTTGCTACAATAAAGAGAAACAAAACCAAAGGATCTAGTGTGAGATTCTGATCGACCACACAATTCTTATGTATTTAGATATTTAACACCTAACATTCTTATTTACACACGTACAATTCATTAAAATCTTCAACATCACATGAAATATATCACCGTCACTATCTTTTTAAAAGTGAAATACACATTTTCATGCATAGGTTTGTGACACTGAAGTGTTATAGGTTTAAATATCAAACCTTGGTTGTTAGATATGTAAATACATAAGAATTGTGTGGTATGTATGTAAATTTCCCTTTTTTTTGCATTGCATTTGGTTATATAATTGAACTAACAAGTTAAAGTTTTGTATTTTCTTTTATAATGAATTACCAAGCAATTTTCATTTCACTTGGATCAGTTTTCTCTAACTGTGTAGCAGGCAATATCACGTTGTGTCGAAAATTCATACTTTAGAGGAGGATCTAAGCCTCTTAACAATCTATCTAAACCTGAAATTAGTCTTGTTTGGGCATTGAATTCTCTGAAATTCTAATGTCGATCTATTTTTGTTTTTTTACCCATTTTTGCAAGTTATTATCCTTAAGTTTCTGCATCTCAAATCGAATAAGTGGTTTGTTGTCTGCAACAAATAATCTTTGTTAATATTCCCAGTAAATAATTTGCTTCTGATGCTTTTATAAATTATTACATAAGTTTTGGTTTATTTCTCCTGTTTTCGTTGGATTTTGATGGCTGAAAGCTATGATAGTTTTCTGCTATCCAAATTTTTTTTTTTAAATTTTTATTTGTAGAGTTGAAAGTTTCTGATATTCATTTTCATGATCTGTAGAATTGAAATTATTGTTTTGGGTATCTAACTTGATCCATATTTTTCTTGGGGTGTTTACTTACATAGCACCCAATTCTTATGTATTTACAAATCTAACACCAAAACTTTACTTTTTACAGTTATACCACCCAAATATTTCATATGACATAAAACATACCACTATTTTAGCTTTCAAAAAGGGAAACACACCTTTTTATGCATAGGTAAGGGGGCATATATGTAAAAAGTTGAAGTTTATGTGTTTGATATGTAAATATATAGGAATTGGGTGGTATGTATGTATGCCTTTCATTTTTTTTTTAAAATTCATTTTTGAAAGTTTCAAGCAAAGAAATAAACTAATATTAGAACCATATTTTTCTCTCATATTCATTTCTCAGGATTGTGAGGTTGAATTTAGATCAGTTATGAATATCCTAATTGCTCACATTTTCCTTTTATGCATCATTTTATCGATTTTAAGATGGCCAATAGATTACTCATGAGTCATGATTCTATTAAATCGTATATATGTTTAGTGTGTTCTTACCCTTAATGTGCACTCCCCCCATCTTTTTTAGTTATGTATGAAATTTTTTTTATTTTTTTGGGGCATTAAGATACATACCACCTAATTCATATGTATTTACACATCCAACACCTAAACTTTATTGTTTATATTTTTACCACCTAAATCTTTCACATCACATAAACAATACCACTATTTTAAGTTTTAAAAGGTGAAATACACCTTTTTATGCACAAGGCAACGTAGATGTAAAAATTGAAGTTTAGCCGTTAGATATGTAAATACATAGGAAATGAGTGGTCTATATACAACTCTTCCCTTTTTGGTATATCCTTGATTTGTATATCCTTGCACCATGCATTTACTTGAAGTTTAAGCTTTTGACAAGTAGGCTTCAAAATTTATGAGCGTCTAAAATGTGGATGAACTTGATTGTGATATTGTCGGAACTAACTGTGTTGTCTAAAAAGTTTAAGTTTTTTTTTTTTGCTTTAATACTTGATTGATTGATTTAATTTTCTTCTTTTCAACAGATGGGAGAGCGTGCAATGGCAAGCTCCCAGGTCCTCGAAGTGAACATCGACGTGATTCCGGGCTCCTCAGCAGCCACTGCCGGTAACAAAGTTTGTGGCGGCGCAGCCTGCGATTTCTCTGATAGCAAAAACAGCTCCAAGGATGCCAGAGAAAGATCTGCATCCATGAAAAAGCTACTGATGGCTGTTGTTCTCTGCATCATATTCATGACAGTGGAAGTAATTGGTGGAATCAAATCAAACAGTCTCGCCATCCTAACCGACGCCGCCCACCTCCTCTCCGACGTCGCCGCCTTTGCCATCTCCCTCTTCTCCCTCTGGGCTTCGGGGTGGGAAGCGACGCCTCGCCAGTCTTACGGGTTCTTCAGGATCGAAATTCTCGGAGCTCTGGTCTCCATTCAGCTCATATGGCTCCTAGTCGGCATTCTGGTCTACGAAGCGATTGTGAGATTGATATACGAGAGCGGCCAAGTGGATGGTTCCTTGATGTTCGCCGTGTCAACCTTTGGCTTGGTTGTCAACATTATCATGGCCGTGTTGCTCGGTCATGATCATGGCGGCCATGGTCATGGTCATGCTCATGCTCATGGCCATCATGATCATGATCATGGTCATGAGCATTCTGACCATGATGATGACCATGATGATGACCATGATCACCACCTCGAGCACGGCGAAGAGCACTTCCATTGCCATGGTGTCAGCGTCACATGCCATCATCATCATAATAATCAACATCATCATGATGTGAAGGAGCCTCTTCTAAACCATTCAAACCCTAAACCTGCCTCCAACAAGAAGAAGAAGCAACAAAAGAGAAATATAAATGTGCACAGCGCGTACCTCCATGTGCTCGGCGACTCCATCCAAAGCATAGGGGTGATGATCGGAGGAGGGGTCATATGGTGGAAGCCGGAATGGAAGATTATCGATCTAATATGCACCCTCATATTCTCGGTGATTGTGCTCGTGACGACGATAAGGATGCTGAGGAGCATACTGGAGGTTCTGATGGAGAGCACGCCACGGGAAATCGACGCGACGATGCTCGAGAAAGGGCTGTGTGAGCTCGAAGGCGTGGTTGCCATTCATGAGCTTCATATATGGGCCATAACAGTGGGGAAGGTATTGCTGGCTTGCCATGTGATTGTCACACCTGAGGCTGATGCTGATGATGTGCTTGATAAGGTGATTGGGTATATAAAGAGGGAGTATAATATAAGTCATGTGACCATTCAGATTGAGAGGCAGTAGAAGAAATAATTTGAAGTTTCTTTTTTTTTGTTGTTGTGGAAGATTGGTGGATTGGGATTGAGAGAAAGTGGTGTTGCTAATATGATGTTCAATTTCTTTGATTTGGTTGAGCTATTTTTTGCTTTATTTATCTTCTTTTTTCTGGAAGATTTACATGCACACCCACTCAGTTCTTATGTTTTTGCATAGCTAAACACTTCAATTTTTATATGCATGCCACTTCAACCATGCATGAAATGGTGATGTTACATTTTAGAAGTAAAAATGGGGGTATTTTGATCTGATATGAAAGACTTGGGTGGGGGTATGAATATAAATGAAGTTTAGGTGGTAGATATGTACATACGTAGCAATTGTCGGGTTTGTAAATGACACTCTTTTTTAGTGGAATGAAGATAATGGTTAGGGTCATGTGGCGCTCTTGATGGCTTTTATGACACTAAAAATTTTTCAGGCGTAAGTTTCGTCCAGACAACAGACGAGATACATTAGACGGGTTTTTTTTTCTCTCCTCAGTCCTGTCCAGCACATCGCGTCTGTTGTCCGGACGTAGCTTTGTGTACTTTGAACACTTTTTTTTTTCCCTTATGACACACTATGATGCAATTTGAGTGTGTGATACTTGGAAGAAATTATGTTTTAGGAAGCATTTCATTAGTTTTGTTATTTTGCATAACATCATAAGTTATACTGTTGCATGAAGTCATTTTGAATGGAATTGGAAAAAATGTTATTTTGGATGGTTGTAAGTATTATGAATGATTTTATTTCAAATGCAGTGAATTATGGCCATGATGATTCATCATTCATATGCATTTAAATATAAAGAAATAAAGAAAATATCATAAAATCATTGATGATTCTTATGAATTTACATATCTAACACCCAATGTATATTTTATCTTTATAAAGTTCATGAAGGTAGTATTTTTTATGTGAAGCTAAATGATTTGAGTGGTATTAAAGTAAATATGAATATTTAGTGTTAGATATGTAAATGGGCATTTACATACATGCCACCCTATCCATAAATGAAAGGGTGTATTCTAAAATCAATGAGTGCTCCCATTGAGAAAATTACATGCATAGCACCCAATTCTCATGAATTTACCCTTCTGACACCTAAACTTTCAATTTTACACACATAACATTTTATCTATAGATGAAAAAAATATATTTGACTAATTTCATATGATATTTGTAATTATACAGTTTAGATGTGACATAAATAAACATGAAAATTTTGAGTGCTACGTATGTAAAAGCCCCTTAACCATTATGGAAGCATTAACTTTGCAAAAAATTAAACATTAATACTAATTTTGATGACAAAATAGTAAAATTTGAAGATATTTGTGTAAAATGTGGAAGATTCATGGCACAATTCAAAATTCTAGGTTAAAAAAAAAAATGGAGGATTTGCATGCATATCAATTTTTCAAAATTACATGAAGAACCACTAATTAAACCTCAAGTCATATATATATTTTGATGTAATTAAAACACTAAAAAAACAAATATTCGACACGATGAAAGCCGTAATTTGTTTCGCACTTTCGGGGTCATATATTGAGATTGCAAAGTTCAAAGGTAGATAATGAAAAATATCAAGTTGAAGAGGGGGAACTTGAAAGAAGTTGCAATTATGAAACTATCTGCATAATTTTAATTTACAAGAAAAAAACACAATAAATCAAGCAGAAGCAACAACAAAAAAATATGCCATACTCATTGATAATAATAATAATAATAAAGTATACAAAACAGAAATATGATTTATATATATATATATATATATTTAGTATATTTGCTTGATGCAAGTTTAAAAAAAATAGAACAAAAAACAGTGTAAACCTTAGATTTTCATGAACTTATGTATGTATTGGTCATTTCTTCAGTTTGAAGCACTGTTGAGTTTGCCACTAGTTTAGAATAAGTGCACCCTGCCAGCAAATAAAAAGGGGGGCAGTTACAGATCTGCAGCTCAATTCCTAGGTATTTACATATCTAACACAGCTAAACTTTAGTTTTTGCATTTATATCCTCAAAATATTTCATATCACATCAAAAGTATCACCATTTTAACTTCTAAAAAGTGAAATGCATCTTCTCATGCATAGGTAAAGGTGTCATACATGTAAAAATTAAACTTTAGGTGAAGCATATGCAGGGCTGTCAAAATGACTTGTTGTTCGTGAACAGCTCGTGTTCGACTTGTTAAGAAACACGTGTTCGATTCGTTCGATAAGTTAACGAGTCGAACATGAACACTTTTTTTGTGCTCAATATATAAACGAGCCGAACACGAACAAAGATTTGTTCGTTCGTGTTTGGCTCGAAATACTACTCATCAATTTTACATATTTATATATATATAATTGATGAATAGTATTTTAAAAAAAATTAATTGACTACAAGGCTACAATGACTTAAAGTCAATCAAAATCATTAATTAAAAAAATAGAATAAAAATATATTAAATTATATTTGAAAGATGCTTTATTATAAACATTAAGTTTTAAATCTTGCCCCAACCTTTAACATGCTACAGCTGTGTGATTAGGGTTTGTCAAAATGACTCTTTGTTTGCAAACAACTAGTGTTCGACTCGCTAAACGAACAAGCCGAACACGAAGGCATTTTTTGTGTTTGAAATATAAACGAGCCGAACACAAACAGAGCCTGGGCTCACTCTTGTTTGGCTCGTTTACACTCCTAAGCATATGTAAGTACGTAAGAAAAAGGTATGTATGTAAATCTTCCAAAAAATAATAGTAATAAATTATTTAGAAGATTCATATGAAGATACTTTAAAAATAAGTACAAGAAATGAAATATTTGGAAAGTGTGTAGAGTTTTCTGAGAATGGGTTGGTTACATACAGTGTTGAGAAGTTTGAGGGCTGCAGCTCGTGTGAATTTCCTTGCAAAGAGGAAGCACCGCGACGGCTTCCCTTTGCTGCTACACCATTCTCTCCTGTACTCTGTCTCGTAGTATATGTTATCTATGTTCTGTTCATGAAGGAGCATCATAAAATACTAGGATAATTAATAAAAATAAAAAAATAATAATAAAAGAATAAAATATATTAGATAATTAATAGGAGGATTTACATGCATACCACTCAATTCTAATGTATAAACATATCTAACGCCTATACTTCAATTTTCACATATATGCCCTTGCTTATGCATGGAAAGATGTATTTCACTTTTTACAAGATAAAATAATGATATTTTTGATGTGATATGAAATAATTGGGTGGTATAACGGTTAAAAACAAAGTTTAGATGTGGTATGTATGTAAATTCCCCTAATTAATAAATATGAAATTTTTCTATATACCACATAGTTCTTATGTATTTGCATATCAAGCCCCTTGTTTGATATTTATATTTCTAATACTTTGCTGTTATAAACATATGCATAAAAAGTTGTACTTTGTTTTTAAAAAGCTAGTCATTGTGATTTTTTTGATGTCATATATTTAAATTCTATGCATGTAAATATAAAAAATTTAAATTAGGTGCAGAGGCGGACCCAAGAAGAACAATTTGGTCTTTTGTCCCTCATGAAATATCAATTTGTCATTCGTTGCTCTAACCCTCCTCTCACGTTGGGTCTAGGAGGGCAGTTCCCCCTGAAAAATGATGTTGGTTCTGCCCCTAAATTTAGGTGGTATGTATGTAGCTCGCTTATATTCAATGAAATGATCTCATTCAATGATGAATTAATTACTTAGATGACTTACTCTATGCTTTTATAACAATTTTTGAATATCACATACGCTTATTAATTATGTAATTAGGCATACAAGTATACAATAAAAATATCAAAATAATAACTAGATGCATAGATTTATTTATTTATTTTTCTCATCAATATTTAAATTTCAACTGATAACTTGTATAATGATAATCAAACTATGACAATTTTGATTAACACTGTCATTGCCGGTCCCAAGCCCGAATGTGAAAAGTGGAGGGTTATGCTAGGTAGTCGACAGCCAGCGTAAAACTTGTCGAAAAAAATCATGATATGATAAGGGTATATGTTTAAATCATTAGCATCAAATATATAATTATTTAGGCTTGCTATTGGCTCAAACTCAATAAAAAGAAGCTTGAACAAATTTCAAATTTCAGATCATTTTCAAGCTAATAAAAAAAATAAAAGAACAACAATCTTTGACAACAACTATGGATATGCCATGCAAAAGATAGATTTGAAAGCTAGTTTGAGTATTAACTTTTTGGGGCATTTACATACACACCACACAATTCTTAAATATTTAAATATCTAAGCTTTCATATTGACATGCAAAGCACTCACATCTTTACCAACACAAAAGAAATAACACTATTACTAGCTTTTTAAAATTGAAATACATCTTTTCATGCATAGGTTTATAAAATCAAAGTGTCATAAATGTAAACATCAAACTTTAATATTGGATATATAAATACATAAGAATTGTATAGTATGCATGTAAATTTCCCCAACTTTTTTTCTCGTTTGAAAAAGTTACATCACATCAATTTTAACAGTTCTGAATATAAAAAAGTTAAATCAAGACTAAAAAGTTAAAAGAGGCATTTACACACATACCGCCCAATTCTTATGTATTTCCATATCTGCCATCTAAACTTTACTTATTAAATTTATGATATCTTTCCCATTAAATAAAAAATACCACAATTTTAACTTCTAAAAAGTAAGATAACGCCTTTTAATGCATATGTAAGGTGACATGCATGTACATTTTGAAGTTTAAGTGTTGTATATGTAAATACATAGGAATTGAGTGGTAATGCATGCAAATCTTCCAATTTAAAAAAACTAGACCGTTGGTTGCATATCATGAGAAGGACCAGTCACATCTATGCAAAATTATTATACAACTGTTCTCACCATTTTACAACTTGTCATAAACTAATGCAATCATGATATTTTTGATGTAATGTTAAATATATGAGGGTCAGATATCTAAATATGAAATTTTAGATGTTAGATAGTTAAATAGATGAGAATCGTGCGGTATGTATGTAAATGTCCCAAACCAAAACATATAATTAAAAAGAACAAGAAAAGAATATTTGAATAAATATAAATCATAAGGTTTACCTGTATGGTTTTTACAAGTTTAGGAGTGGCGTCGGAAAGCCTGTAGGTCAGCGGATGCCATCCACGCCTTTCACGGTCTTTGGAGGAGGACATATCCCATACAGTATGGGTCAAGGACCTTCTAGTAAGTTCATCCTCTAATCCATATTGCTGGAATTGGGATGCAAAACATCAATTATATAAATATATATAATGTCTTTATGTATTTACATTTGTAACACCCAAAGTTTGATTTTTTACCCTTATAACACCTGGTGTCATAAATCTATGAATGAAAATGTGCATTTCACTTTCAAAAAAATAGTGTTTGCATCATGTTAAAGATTTGAGCGGTATGCATATAAATATGAATGTTTAGATGTTAGATGTGTAAATACATGAGACTTATGTGGTATAAATGTAAATGCACTATCTATCTATCTATCTATCTATATATATATATTTATATATTAATTTAGTAATTTTTTTTTCAAGTTCTAATTTTTATTTTTTAAAAATGCTCAAAACACCTTTTAGATGGCTCGAGTGTTTTAATAAATAAGTTTGAACTTTAGGCGACGTACCAAAAATGTTCTATTCCAAATCAAAATATAAAAAAATTAAAATTAAATATAAAAAAAATGATAAAAGTGATCCAAAATGGCCTCTATGTAGATAAAAACTCAAGTCTTTCATTCTCACAGACTAAAGAAGAGTAAATAAATATAATATGTCCAGTGAAACAATATCACTGGTAAAGTTATCCTTTTGTTTCTAATCATGTTCATTTTTCCAGCTCTTACTAGTGTTGAAAATGGGAAAGAATGCACCTATAATATATATAATTTTCTGAAATGAAATTTATTCTATACTCCCAACTTTTAAAACAATTAATGGTGATGATTATAAATATATAATTATTAAAAAATCGGTTTTCTTAGAATCCATATTCATGGAGGAAATGAATAATTTGAGCACAACCTAACTGTCCACACTAATCTTCATCCAAAAAACACAACCCAAATTATTAATAGCTAATCAATCATTATTAAACAAATTTCATGAAATATATACAGCATATATAATCACTAAAAATATTTCTAAATAATGAAAATAGTAAATCATTACAGAGTACTGATCAATATATTAACAAGCTCATTTCTCTTAATTAAATAAAAACATAGTTATTACAATTAACATTAATTAGTAAGCTTAAGGAATATAGTAAGAAATTAAGGCTTCGCTTTAAGTAATTAATTCATAATGATGAAAAGATTAGGAATATGATCACTTATAATAAGTAGAACAGTTCTGCATAATAAATAAATAAATTATAAACCAAAGAAATAGAAAACCAAGTCATGTAAATCTCTATTTTTTTGCAATCTACATTGAAAATTATAGACAAAATCTTGATATATGCCACCAAGGCATGAGTCAAAAAATAGGAAAAATTCATCAAATTAAAAAGAAGTGACGGATGAGCTGCCCCAGCATGAGTCAACAAATAAATAATATACTACAAAATCGATTCTGCCCAAAGTTCCTTGAATCAATCCAATATGTAATTTTATTTTTTTTAAGTATGTAGATTATATTTTATTTCATGGCTAAATAATTTTGAGATTATATAGAATTCATTATAATAATGCAGAGCTCTTTTTCAAAATAAGAAAGCTATGGGGGACTATAAATAAACAAAATTTTGAATTCATCTTGCTATTCATGCTCTCTCTCTCTCTCTACCCCTTGAAACCAAACTCGGTGTGGAAATAAGGTGAGCAGATATACAACACAACCACTAGTAATTTTATAGAAGCCAGAAATTCAAAATAAAACAAACAGAAAGAAAATAACAGTGGGAAATACTAGAGAATAGGGTTTAGGTAGTGCCGGTTCGGTGGCAAGAAGGCGGCTAGCATACTAAGAACAGCAAGACAGCTGTTTCCAAGAGTCAAGACAGCAAGCAAGCAGCAGGAACAGCCGCGGGAGAGCTGTCCGGGGCAGCAACAGCAAAGATGTGGACCAGAACAGCCGTGGGCCTGGCTATTCGAGGTGGCGGCAACAAGGGGACAAGCAGGTACAGCTGTAGAAATGCTGTTCTAGGTAGAAGCAGCAAGGAGAAAGGGGAGGACAACAAGACAGCTGTTGCCCTAGATGGCGACAGCAGGTTGAAAGCAGAAAACAACGAGTTTCTTGTTTTCTGGGGTGGCAACAGTAGGCAGACTATGAAGGGGATGTGGGAGTGATAAGGAAAAAGGATGGGAGAAAGATATAGGAAGGATTAACATCACCTGGAGACTAAGATAAAGTCGGTGCACCACTTGAAACCCTAGGATACAGTTCTAGAAAGAGAAAAGAGGAGTTGACGGCTTTGCTAACTCAAATCAACAAAAAACTAAACCCTAAACAACAAAAAAACACTTAAATAGGCCTACTACTATTAGGAGGGTCCCCCAGCCCACACGTGAATTTACCGAGGTTTGCGGAGCTTCAATCTCATTTGTTGAAGCTTCTTACTCCTCATGATATTGCATCAGGTCAGCCACGTTAAAAGTGGTAGAGTTGTCGTAACCTCCAGGAATTAGAGGGCCTTCGACTACATCTCTAGAAGCACATGAATTCGATTTCGGATGCACTGTGTTTCAAAACACCTGAGAAGTTTTCCCGAATTGTAAGTAATCATCTCTATCTGCTCAACTAACATTGTTGAACTAAACAAGTACTTTGTGTCAAGCGTACTCTGCAAATCCTCCAAAATTAGCTCAATGTAAGCTCATTCCTTTTTGACGTGAAGACAAACTGAATCTCCCCTAATGGTGGCAGCCTTGATGGGTAGGCAATCAGTCAAAATATTTTGAAACTCTCTCCATAGTGGTTGCCATGTGTCTGACATTTGTTCTTCTATCTCAACACATCTAACATCACCAAAACTAATCTCACTGACGTCTCATAGCAAGAGCGCCTACAACCTCAAACTCCATAGAAGGTAGGGGAACTATGTGTTTTCCATTCTTTGACGAATGACCAAGTGTTGTTGAACCCATCATGCAGAGCCTTATAAAATAGGGTTGTTGATTTTGAAAATCAGCAAAGGACGAATTAGAGTCAGGTCAAGATTTGCCTATGTTTTTTGTGAGTTTAGGTCACCCTTAGAGGAACTAAGGCCAAATGATACCAGATGCAGTGTAAAAATAAGGTGAGGAGAAACACATCACAACAACTAGTAATTTTATAGAAGCCAAAATTTGAAAATACAACAAACTAAAAGCAAATAACAATGAGAACTATTAGGGAATAAGGTGGCAAGGAAGCGGCAAGCAAGCTGGAAACATCAAGATAACAATTTCCAAGAGTTCGGACAGCAACCAAGCAGAAAAAACGGCTGCGAAAGGGCTGCCAAGGGCAACAGCAGCAAGGATGTGGTCCAAAATAGCCTTGGGGCTGACGATTCAGGGTGGTGGCGATAGGGGGGGAGCAAGTACTGTCATAGGAAGGTCGTTCTAGGTGGTGGCAACAAGGAGGAATGGGAGGACAATAAGACAATTGTTGTCCTTGGGCGGCAGCGGCGGGTTGGACACAGACAAGAAGTTTATTGTTCTGGGACGGCGGCAACAGACATACAGACATGCAGGCAGATGGACAATGAATGAGATGTGGGAAGTATGGGGGAAATGTATAGAAAGGATAAACACCACCAAAAAACCAAGATACAACCAAAACACCATTTAAAACCTTAAGATACAACCCTAGAAATGAAAAAAAAAAGGAGTCAGCTATTCTACAAACTCAAATCAATCAAAAAATAAACTCTAAACATCAAAGACACTTAAATAGACCTACTACAATTAGGAGTGGGACCCACTCCAATTGGACAACAACCCTAGGCCTAGAGAGGGCAGACAAGCCCTCCCTCAACTCACACAAATCGATCTGGGGTCCCCCCAGCCACGGCTTCACCGCCTTTCTCCTATTCATTTTTCCCTTCTCTCTAGTTTCTGGCCCTGTTTGGGGCAGCTTCTAAGTGCGGGCGGCGTTTGAATCGTCGCCATCTTGTTTGTTTCCAGTATTCGAAGTGCGTTCAAAAAACATCGTTTCGATTTTATATATTATACCCGGCCGCGGGATCGACCCCACTGTCGGGCATTCGATCTGTGTTTCGGCTAATTTTTCCTTTAATGCCCTCAACTCGCCTCTCTCCCTCGCTCGACCTACAGACCTCCGCAGCTCCCATCTCCGCTCTGCTGCGTCTTCATAGACCTTCGCAACTCCAAACTTTCCCTCCTTCCCTCCCCTCCTCTCCTACCGAGAAGCACCACATCTCTCCCTCGCTCGACCTACAGAACTCCGCAACTCCCATCTTTCTCTTGCTCCGCTCCGCCGCATCTTCTACAATCCTCCGCAACTCCAATCTTTCCCTCCTTCCCTCCCCTCCGCTCCTACCGAGAAGCACTGAGAAAGGTAAGGCATCGAGGAAGGTAACTCCATATTTCTCCTCCTCTGCTCCCCTCCGTCACTCCTTGTATTTCCTCCTCTAGCTCTGGAAAAAAATTTCGGTGTGCCTTGATAGGCATTCTCTTGTCTCATAAATCATATTTATTTAATTATAAATCAAGTTTATTTATTTATAAAGCATGTTTATTTATTCATGTTTATTTATTTATAAATCATGTTTATTTATTCATGTTCATTAATTTATAAAGCAGCTTATCTCATAAATCATATTTATTTATTTATTTATTTATGTTTTGAAAAGATTAATGGTCCATGAAAGACTTCACAGGCTGGTGCAACGTGGAAACCAGAAACATAAAAGCTGTAAAATATTTATAGCCAGCTTTATTATTAGTTTTCAAAAGTTTGTTGTGGATAATGAACTGTGGGTAGGTTTGTGATATGTAGCAGAAATGGAATGAAATTTTTGCAAGACAAACCTCAATGTTCACACTATTCAAGCATTTGTGCATCAACATGATGATAAAGCTCGATGAAATTGATTCACTTATTTTTTTTTCTTATTTTTTTTCTTATTTTTTTACTCTGTTCTGCCATGGGAATTTGGCAAAGTGTTGTTGCTGATTAAATGTTGCTATTACTTGCATGACTAATGAATGAATTGCTGAAGTAATGATTTATTGAGGACATCATCTTCTTACCTATCTACGTTTTTTCTCTTGAATAGTAATTTCATGCTTATTCAGATGGGGCAGAATGCTCATTTAACTAAAAAAAATCTGTAAATAAGTTGTTTACAAAACGTACAAACCAAACAGCTAAACAAATTATTTAGAACGGGGCAGAATGGTCATTTATACAGAATAAGTTGTTTTACAAACGAACAAACCAAACAGTCAGCCAACTTATCCGGATCAGCTGCATCAGCATATTATCAAGATAAGTTGTTTATCAGCATAAGCTGAATAAGCTGCAGCTACCCTAAACAGACCCTCTATCTCCCCCATAATTTATCTCTTCTCCTTTACCTCTATCAATTTGCATTAGCACATCCGATATAATGAAGAGCTAACTTAAGCGAGAAGATAAGAACCGCAATGGCTTGAAATTTTGGTGAACTATTGCTCTACTCGTACTAATTCAACTTGAGGTTGAGCATAATCTATGCTTTCTTAAGCTAAGTTTTTCCGGAGATTATTCATGCTTTATGAAAAAATCTTATGCTTTGTCATTATTTCCCCTTAAAAACCTAACTTACATGTGCACAAATCTTAAAAGCCACAGAATTATTATATTATAATTTTTTGTTGGAAGAGGAATACTTGTGATTTTATAAATTTACGCCCACATAAGCTCACCATTAGTTTCTGCAAATTCTCACTAATATTTTCCAAATTCTTCAACGTTACAAGTTTGACAGTGAAGAGTATATAAATAGAATGTAGAAATTGAGGGGTGTTCATTGAAGATAATTCTTTTGGATTCACCTTCTTGAATATTCAGCAAACTTTTGATTTGTACAAAATGATGCAAACAGGATACTGTAAATAGTCGTTGATGAAGATTCTGAACATTTGGGAACGAAAACATGATCCAATGAGAGAGAGTGGGGTGGAAGACGAACATGTACAAAACTTTAAGTGAGAGGGAGAAATGGAAGCACATCCCAAAAGGAGGAAAAGGAGAGAAATCTTTAAGCCAATGTTCTTCATTCAAGGATCTTCAATTGCTCCATAAAGTCCCTTTTGTAAAGGAGAGACCTCAATACTTGTACTAAAAAAGCCTCAAAATAATAAGTTAAGATATCCTTATTAGATAATAAAAATATGAAACCCAATGAAAAATAAGTTTAAAAACCAAATGGACACATGATGTGTTTGCATGAATCCCACTCCCTCCCCCTCCCCATCCAAGTATGCGTTCACGTTTATGAAACTCTCCACTCTGCCTCATCCTAACACTCTTTTGGCCAAATTATTATATTTGTAAGATCTCAAGTAATTCTATTGCCGTGAGATAATGAGCCAAAACAAGTTCCAACAATAATAAATTATTACTAGTACCCTAAACACTAATTTCAATTTGAATGATTTGAATTAATCTAATTAAGAAAATATGGATTTCAACCCAAGCCATTCAAAATAAAATTAAGAAGTTTTACATAGATACCACTCAATTCCTATGTATTACATATGTAACACCTAAACTTCAATTTTTCACATATAGGCCATCTTAACTATATATGAAAAGGTGCATTTGACTTTAAAAAAATTTAAAAAGTGGTACTTTTTATGTGATGTGAATAATTTTGGTGGCATACACGTAAAAAATAAAGTTTAGATGCTGGATGTGTAAATACATAGGAATTGTGTAGCATGTATGTAAATGCAATTAATAGTGCAATGGTGGCACTTGCACCATGCAATGATCACCTTAATTACAATATCCAAATTTTATCCAAATATTATGCAGTTAATAGTGCAATGGTTGCACTTGCACTATGCAATGATCATCTTAATTACAATATCCAAATTTTATCCACATATCATGACATTGTACATAGCAAACATCTTATAAACTGTAAATATTGTCACATTAAATAAGTTGAATTGCGCAATAGTACGAGCGAAACTTACTGCTAGCAAAGTTTGAACATAGTGCTCATCTGGTATACAGTTATGCTCTTTGGATACATCAACAGACTGCACTAAGAAGATAATTTCAGAAAAAATTAATGTCATCATTTACATCTTGTAAAATTTTTTTTATACATCTCAAGCAGAATAATTTAAAACTGTTATGGAGTATCGAGGTAAAAGAGATGAGTTCCAATTGAACATAACCACAAAGCAAAAGCAATTAAGAGAATAAATCCCAAGAGGAGTAACAGAAAATTTAGTAATTCAGCAGAATAAAACAAGCAAAAATTATATGATTGAACTCTGGCACACAAACCATATGCAATGTGACAATATCATGCGTTGACATAGGATTGGAATGGTTCGACATTCGGCCTCTACATTAGGTGGGGAGATTTATTATTTATTTCTTCCAAAAAGGAACCTTCAATACAATAAGTATAAGCAATTTATAAAACAATGATCGGCAGTATCACTCACAAAAGAGAACCGATTCTTCGAATCCTATCCTGAAATTAGAACTCTTAGTTCAGTTCTGAATACACGCAACTAAAAATTCCATTAGTTTATGGTAATAAAATATGCAACTAAGGTGACTGCTAACTAATTTTGAATTCCTCCTACTTTATGATATTTGTGGCTAAAACTTTCTCAAAATCACATGTAAAATTCTTATTACATAGCAAAGGTTTCTGACATTAAATGCGTAAAAAATAATTAGCCATTCTAAACATGAATCATATGTGCATATTTTATTGTCAGCCTTATTTAGCATGTGATCAGCTCAATCCTATCACTAGAGCCAGAGCAAGCTTTAGTCAAGTCAAACGTGGAAGTTTTTGGCTATGAAATCAACCCTGTTGCAACCATTTGGTGCTCCCAAAATATCAAGTTGGTGTGTAAGAATGTTAAGCAGTAGTGTGTGATCAAGTCACTTTTAAATACTCCCATCCGAGCTTAACCAAATCAGTCACCAGTAGAATTATTACAATGTCGATTAAGTATCAAATAACATCATGGCACCACAATTTCAAGATCTCTGTAAAGGGGTTCAATTTTAACATTTAGCAACGTGACACCAAGGCACATAACTATTTGAATTTAAAGCAAATTTATGGCTTGTGATCAGCTTTGAATTGGAGAGAGAGAGAGAGTTATACAAAAAGAAGCTTGTTGATAGCAGAGATTTTTAGAATCAAAATTGTTCCTTCTCCATTATTATACATTCTTTTCTAAATTTCAATAGCTTATGTTCCACATACTTTTTTAGGAGTTTGATGTCGCCAAAAGTTGAATAGTAGATTTTATATTGCCTTAATAATTTGATTTTCCATTCAATCTTGTAATAGGAAAGCTTTCTCATTTCTCATTCCTCATTTTAGTTGAGAACAAATATTACATATTTATACACACTTCCAACTCTCTAGATTAAGAATCACTCTAATATGGAAAGGATCATGTCTTTAGATATCCTCTAATTAGGTTATCTAATATCAATTTTCCAAATAAACAAGCGTCCTAATATACATGGTTCAGAGTTATTACTTTCCCTAACATTACTATCAAGCCGGAGCATAGATATTTATCATGCCCAGCTTATTACAAATATAAGTGACCTTAGCTCCATTAAAAGCTTTCGTGAAAATATCCCCTAGTTGTTCTCCACTCTTTATACGAGATGCAAAAATTAAGTTATATTGACTCTTCTCAAGAACAAAATGACAATCAATCTCAATGTGCTTAGTTTGTTCATAAAAAACAAAATTTGAGTTAATATGAATCGTAGCTTGGTTATCACATTACAACGTTGTTGGAACTGTCATCTTAAAATCTATTCCAATCAATAGTTGGGAGACTCACATCAATTCACTTGAAGCTTGTGTCATTGTTCGATACTCATATTTAGCACTGAACCGTGACACTATATGTTGTTTCATACACTTACATGAGACCAAAATACCACCAACAAAAATGTAATATTCAGTAATGGATCTTCGATCAATCTTGTATCAGAGAAACGTTCAACATTTCTACATCCATAATCCTGATATAAAATACCTTGTCCAAGAGCTCCCTTGAGGTAACATAGTATTTGTTTGAAAGCTGACCAATGATAAAACTATGGGGGAAGATATAGACTAACTTATAGTGCTAATTGTATATGCAATGTCATGACAAGTTATTGTGAAGTAGTTTAATTTTTCCACTAAATTTCTGTCGTTCAGGATCATTAAAAATCTCTCCATTTTTGGTAAGTTACTGATTAGGAAGCGTCGGAGTACTGCATGGTTTGACCCATAATTTCTTAATATTTGCTAACAAATCCAACATATTTTCGTTGAGATAGAAATATACCCCGTTTGTTCCTTGTTACCTCAATCCCCAAGAAATACCTTTAGGAATGCAGATCTTTAGTGTTGAACTGATTTTGAAAAAATGATTTCAATGATAAGATTTTCTGCACATCACTTTCAATAATAATAATTTCATCAACATAAACCACCAATAGAATGATTCCCAAAACACATTACTTATAGAATACAGTGTGGTCACACTTTTACTTTGGCAAAATGTGTCAAATACATCGATAATTGCATTTAGTGGTGGTGGTGTTGAGTCGTTTGGTTACTCCTTGTTCCATCTCACAGGATCCTATATGATTGAGCATGTATCCAAGGTTATCTAGCTAAACTGAATTAGATACCAATGGGATTCAATCATTTGTATGGTGCAGATTAAGTCTAAAAAGGAGCGCATCTGTAGTCCGCCAATACTCTAAAAGTTTTAGTCCACAATGTACACCTTGCCTTTCAATTTTCAGCCTAATTTAAAAAAGCACAACACACATGTGTATCCATAAGTATTGAAGGATAAATTTCATATAAGTCTAAAAAATAAACTCAATAGCAAGATCGCATGACAAACCTGGATCTTAAACCTTAAAATTACGAAATATTATTTCCATGTGATGTGAAGACCATTTTGTTCGATGGTCAAGCCTACTGATTAAATTATGAAAATCCAAATACGCTCTTTGAGTTCAATATAAGAAACAAAAAAAACTTGGACACTTACAAGTGGGCGATCCCGCCAAAACTCTGGTAATGATCTCCTCTGCAAGGTTCAATACCAAATATACAATTAAAAAGCGATTAAAGTAGACCATCAATTATTATCAGCACAAAGAACCAGGAAAC
Organism: Phalaenopsis aphrodite; assembly: GCA_003013225.1. Classification (NCBI taxonomy): domain Eukaryota; kingdom Viridiplantae; phylum Streptophyta; class Magnoliopsida; order Asparagales; family Orchidaceae; genus Phalaenopsis; species Phalaenopsis aphrodite. The sequence goes on from NEWO01000018.1 coordinate 1,944,273, forward strand.
CAATGCTAGATAACCATGTCCAGTTTATGAATAAATCCAATATATTAACTGTAGAAACGTTGAACAGTTCAAAATTAAAAATTAACAGGAGATTATTACAGGCGTAGGTGTGAAATCATGTTTTAGTCTGCACCAATAAAAGTCAGGAAGTCCACTAAAACGATAGCTAAGCAAATCCATAATACTTTCTAATCTTAACCAAAAATCAATTCATCAATTCTAAGTTTAAATTTATTAATGATCCTAATGAATGTGAAAAAAATGACCGTTTAATTTAAATTCAAGCTACAAAAAGTAATCAAAACTTAAATGATAAAATATACATATGAAAAAAATAATATATTTTAACTACTACAACAAAAATTTATTTATGTCATATCTTTGTAATTAAAAATTCGCTCCACTATTTGAAGTCACTCAATAAACTCATCTAGATCCACGTGACAATCAAACTTCTGTAAATCAACCATTACTTCAAAAGTTTTGGCTTCTCCACTAATATTTCATGTTGAATAGTCGAGATAGTGATTCTTCATCACTAAAAACTACCTGGTTGAATGGATTCACTTCCTCCAAATCTAACAAATCATTGTTGTTGATATGATTGATCTCACATAATTGTCTCACCTAAAAGACAGCAAGCCTCTGTTGCAATTGGAAGATTTCTCATTGCTTATCCTCTATAGTAAATTGACGGACACCTGGTTGAGGGTACCTACCTGATGACGTGGCATCCTTTCCTCCTGATCAGGTTTCTGGTAGATGTAAGATTACATATCAAAAGTTGGTTGAGGGCTTAGGTTTTGGTGGTAAGTATCAAGGTATCGAGGTAAAATTTTGGTGGTAAAGCATACCGCCTCTCAAGCTAATCCACCCTTTAGATTTCCCGATCAAGTTGTTGCGATGTCTATCACGGATATGGAGAGCGGCGGTGGATCCAAAAACAGAAAGCGGCGAAGCGGTGGAGCCAGCAGCCAGAACAAAGTGTTGGCAGCGGAGCAGTCTCCATTCTACTATAATTTCGATTTGGCGGCGGAGAGGGAGTGGATGCCATGGATCGAGCGGATGTTCTTTTCAGCGAATGGTGCATTCTTTGTGGCGGAGAGGGACTGAACCAATGCATTATTGTGTATGGCAGCGAACTTTCTACTTTTGACATGATGTTTTGATCTTTTTGAAGTGCGGATAGACATAATAAAACTTCTCTCTGGATTTGGAGGTAGCATCTTGTCAAGTCTTTTTATCAGAAACAATATATCTGTTGGTGCTTCTGGAGCTTTGTTTGGGCTTCTCGGAGCAATGCTAACAAAGTAAAATTTGTAGCTTTAGCTTTGTGTTTGTATTAGTTGAATTACCTTAACTTTATTGTTTGTTTTTTTAAATATATAATTTTTTCCTCTCAAGGCTACTGCTTTATTTACATTGTTGGTTATGATTGTGACCAATCTGGCTATTGGAATACTTCCCCAAGTTTTGCTTTTTTGCTTCTTGTCCGCATAATTCTTATCTTCATTTGTTATTTTATCAGGTTCAACATTTTTCTACTGACTCATAGTAGAGATTATTAACATGTTAGCAACTTCTTTAATTTTATATATTCCTCCCTTGCCACTATCCATAAATAATATTTGATAATTATTTAACCTTTATTTCTTATCTAAGTGAAATTTGTTAAACCTTAGTAAGACCATGTTATTGCAAACTTTGACATTTATTCCTCTGCTTTCCTATTTTGAAAATGGAGCTACTTCTGCTTCACATTATCAAATTGGTGGTTATTTTTGCTTGTGACGGAGGATGGAGAAGGAGATTTTATTCAATGATTTTAATGTTTGACCATCTAAGTACGTCGAGGAGATAAGACTTTCATATAGGTGTATGTTGTTGGAATAGATTTTTGATGTGATTAATTTTATCATGTATGGATAATGTTGGAGAATCTGATGGAAGTACTTTTAGGATTTGAAAGGCTTTTGAGAGGTGAAGATTTTAGGATAGCTAAGCTCTACCAAGAGATTGTGCATTTTGGTTATGTTTTGGATGCCTGCTTTTGTGTGAAGCATAATGGTTTATATATAGAGATATGATTGGCGTTAAGTATTTTTTTGAAAGCTTATAAGGATAGGAAAAATTGTCAGTTGTTAGGGTTTGTGATGTAAATGTCTTGGTGTGTGGAGATGAAATAAAGACGGATAGAAGGATTGTGACAGATTTTATCTGAGTTGTTAAACTAGGGGAGAAAAACTAAATAAGAGAATAAAATGTTGAAATTTAGAGACAAGTTTGAGAATAATTGATGAGGACATAAGGATTAAAATAATTGCAAGAAATCATGCTAAATTAGTTGTTTTCTAAACACAAAAACCAAACAGCTAGACAACTTATCCAAATCAGGGGCAGAATTATCATTTATCCATAAACAACTGCAAATAAGCAGTTTTCCAAACGCACAAACCAAAAAATCAACCAGCTTATCTAGATAAGTTGTTGATCAGCAACTTATCAGGATAAGTTGCTTATCTAGATAAAGTGGTTATCTGGATAAGCTGCAGCAGCCCCAAACAAACCCTTAATAAGGAAGTGGTTGTGGAATTGTAAGGGAAAGATAATATTTGAGTTTAACGGCGCTTGGACAGAGATAGGCATTGAGCAGCGGAATTTGGAAGGAGATAAAAAACAAACTTTGCTATTGGAAAACAAATTTGAGCAAGTCAGTTGTTGTATGAATGAATGGCAGTGGCCGAACGGAGGTACAACAAGGTACGGGTAATGAGGAGATTTCCACAAGTTATGCCTAAACAAGATACAGATACACCACTTCCGAAAGGAAGATGATACAACACTTCGAAGAACATAAATAGAGAAGCAAATCTCTCAAAACAATAACAATTCAAAATTTCCCTCTTCAAACTAGAAAAACAAACATATAAATAGTCCCTCATGCATAAATAAACTTAATTAGAAAGCTCAAAAAAGAAAAGAAAACTGGATGGAATTGAAAATGATAGGAATTTATGGCGTAAGCAGTATCCCGCGGTTGTGGATATTTGGCGATCATGCGGAACTACGTAGAGTTCGCTGACTGCACAAATTCCGCTGAAATAGAGACTGCAAAATCTCGACACTCCCCCATCACTAGTTCAATCAAATCAAGTCAAATTTGATGTTTGTCCTATTTTATGTTCCTCGAGGTCTATGCTTCTAGTCAAACACAGTATTTGATCATATAATCATGTCATTAAGCCATACAAAGCCTATAATAATTGCAAAGAAAGTCCATAAATGTATTAACGTAATACTAAAACTCTGCATTGATGACAAGAAAAACTAGACCAAAGAGCTCAAAGATATCTGCATGCTCATATGACCATCAACTTACCCTGCAATGCTTCTGAAATTCTGGGAACACCGTACTGTCATTAACGATTATCTCAGCATGCTTTCTAATTAACACAGCCCACTGGTTTAAAAAAAAAATCGTCTAACTTTGTTAAGCAAATAATAGAAAATTAAATAAAGGGGAATTTACATAATTGGCACACAATTCTTGTGTATTTGCATATCTCACAACTAAACTTTCATATTTAAAGCTATGAATGAAAATGTGTATTTCACTTTTAAAAAGTGGTAATAGTGTTATTTTTATGTGATATTAAGGATTTGTAGTGCTATATGTGCAAATATGATATTTCAGTTGTGAGATATGTGAATGCGTTAGAATTGTGTGCTATGTTTGTAAATGCCCCTTAGATAACTTGACAAAAACTATGTTCAACTTAAAACAAGAGGAATATATAGCACCTGTGACCCCTTCCTCCAGTTATGCACTGGAATAACTGGATGCATTTTTGGATTATAACGACCTTCTTTGGTATCTGCAAAACTGCTTCCAGGAGTATGCTATCAGAAACTAGCAATAAAAACCATAAAGAAACAAAAATTTCAATTATATCCTAATCCAGCATGGTCAGAACAATGATGGTTTTGAAGACGTCATAAATGCGTATTTATATCCCTTATAAATGGAAGGATGTACATCATCTATGTAAAACATAGTAATATCTAACTATAATTAAGAAAAATAGTTTGAAGGTCCTTTCTTCTTAATGCCCTACTGTAAGTAGACATTTGAAAAAAAAAATACAACCCATTGCCAGCTTCAAAATGAAACAAAAAAGTAAAAAATATGTGGCAATGATTTTAATCACCATAAACAGCCTTTAAGTATTTTATCTGTTAAGTTTTTATATCCATGTATTCTATCTTCAAGCCATCAATTCCATACAGCTATAGTATTTTTGCAATCTCTCAAAGCTTCACATCTATTGTTATTGAAATAAATATCTGTAGAAAGATGGAGAAATTATATCCTCTTATTTAATATTAGTCAAATCATAACATTTCCCCTTATTACATGGGGAATGTCTAAAGAAACATAAATAAAGCTATTACAACTTACCAAATACAGCAAACACAATAAAGGAAAAACATTCAACATAATAAGAAATGGAATAAAAAAGAATAAAAAATAAATAAGAAACTCACTCCAATAGCTTCGACAAATTAATCGTGTGAAGCCCATATGGCCGATGGTCTGGGTCATCTAACAAGGAAAGAATTCCACACTCTCCCTCAAGCTAGATCATAGATGTTGTATAGACCCAGCTTGGTATTCAAATCATTGAAGCTGCCAAGAGCTAAGGATTTAGTGAACACATCCACGACTTAAAGATGAGTTGGAATGTAGATTAAGTGCATACTGTCACCATTAACTTTTTCAGAGATAAAATGTCTATCAATTTTCATGTGTTTGATCATATCATGATACAAAGAGTTCTTTGGAATACTAATGACAATCTGACTGTCACAAAACATCTTTATGGGATTAATTGTGGAGCATCTCAATTCATTTAGTAAAATTTGAATCCACATTTCTTCACAAATTCCCAAAACAAGTGTATGTTGCTAACATTTTGCACTACTTCTAGAGACAAATACTTGTTTCTTACTCCTCAATGTGGTAAGATTTTCTCATACATAGGAACAATACTTGGATGTGAATCCTTTGCCCATGAGTTCTCCTGTCCAACTAGCATCAGTCTAAACTTCTACCTTCAAGTTATCTGATTTCTTTAACAATAACCCTCTGTCAAGGGTCTTCTCAAGAAACATCAATATTTTGTAAATTATCTTCAAATGTTGTTTATTAGACTATTTATATGTTGACTCACAATGCTGATAGAGTAAGCGATGTCAAGTCAAATGTGTGATAAGTAGATAAATTGATCCATCAATCTCTAGTATCTACCTTTTTCACTAGTGACTTTTCTCCTTCTGAATATAATTTTGTGTTGAAATCCAAGGAAGTTTCAGTCGGTTTACACCTCAACATTCATGTCTCTTTTAGTAGGTACATAATGTACTTTAATTGGGATATTACAATTCTCATCTTGGACTAGATCACTTCCATATCCAAAAAATATCTCGAAGCTTTTGGAGTATTAATTTCAAATTCAATGACAAGAACCTCCTTAATCTTCCAAATCGTTTTTTCATCATCACCTGTAAGGAACACATCATCTACATAGAAAATAAATATAATTTTCTTACATCTCTATATATGTTTTATAAACAGTGTATGATCGGTTTTGCATTGGAAGTGTCAAATAGATTTCATAGCCTTAGCGAATTTGTCAAATCAAGCCCGTGGAGATTGTTTGAGGCCAGAGACTTAGTTTACAAATTAGATGTTTATTTGAGTCATTTTCCAACCTCGGTATAATCTTCATATACACTTCTTGCTAAAAGTCAGCATTCAAAAAACATTCTTGATATCAAGTTATTGTAGTTCTCAATCTTTGTTAACTGCTAATAAAAGAAGACTATTATAGTGTTTTGTTTGATCGCTAGTGAAAATGTCTCTTGATAGTCCATCCCACAAGTTTGAGAAAGATAATTGGCCACGAACCTAACATTAAACCTCTCAATGCTCTCATCTGCTTTATACTTAACATTGAATACCCACTTGCACCCGGTGAATTTTTTATCTGGAGGAAGCATTGTAAAGGTCAATGTGTCATTTCGATTAAGCTCTTGGATCTCCACTTCAACTGTATTTTTTCATTCTAGACTTTAAAATGCTTCATGAATAAACTTGGGTGTCTACACACTATCAAAATTAGATATAAAGGCTTTATAAAGTGGTGATAACTTCTCATAGGCAACATACCCATATATAGGATAATTTGTCAAATTTTTCCTATCTTCTCCATTGGATTGCACCTTGCTTGGAATTTCAAAAGTGTGTGAATTCAGATTTGGTTGTGAACAGTCCTGTGGTTTGTC
>NEWO01000018.1:1956148-1993991 GCA_003013225.1 Phalaenopsis aphrodite
GGTCAAAAACGCGTCGAAATTCAAATTTTACAAAATTTTGACCCGCGATCGATCGTCCCAAAAGGTTTAATTGAGCATTCGACAAGTAACAATGCAGGCAATGCGAATTGCGGCGATCAGACATATCGACTCTCCGAATTGCGAAGTTTGTGCGCGCGGGAGTGCGAATTGTGCAAAAGGCCACCCTAAGGCTCAGGAAGGTCCTATAGGGAATCCCTTTTTGGGTTTCCTCATGTTGGTTTCGTCCTTCTAAGTGCTAGAAGTTGATATCACACACGCGAAACTCCAGAAGGGGACGGAAGCGGGTCCAACTAAAACGAGGCGGGTCCCACTTTTAAGGTTCTAAGATAGTCGCAGGAAGACCCCTAAGGCTAGATCCTAACTCCTACGAGGAATACTAGACCTCACGAAAATTGAGGTCAACATGGTTGCATATTATACTTATCCTACTCAATGAATTTCTTACTCCTAGTGTACACACAAAGCACCTTGAGTATTTTTTTGTTATCAATCTCAGGTTGGATATTTCAAATGATGGAACTTGAGAGACAGGATGGTCAAAGGGAAATAAAATAGGTAATGATGATTCTAGATCAGTGTGGGTATCCAGAGTAATCTCACAAATCTGATATTCACGCAGACTCTCCCCCTGAATTTCAGATTCAGGGTAGTAGGATTATTTTTCAAAGAAAATAACATCCATGTAGTTACTATTTTTTTGTAATGGCAGAATATCACTTGCAGCCCTTTTTGTTAGAGGCACAACCAAGGAAGATAGATTTGATTGATTTTCGGTCAAGCTTTACGTTGTTTGGTTGGTGAATATGAACAAAAGAGAGCAAAATTTTTTTAGAGAATGATCGGATGGGAAGGCTTTAATAGAAGGGTACATTTCCATCAAAATATCAAAAGAAGCTTTGAATCCAAAGACCTTGTTTGGCATTCTGTAAATAAGATAGACGGTTGTGCGCACTAAGGCTATCAAAACGGCTCGTAATAACATATCAATATCATTATATATTTGTGCAACTGTCACAGAAGCATTGTCTAAAAATTGTGTTAATTAAGTCACATCAATATCAATATCCTTTATCATATACGTGCACGAGTATCATAGTGTTCCCCAACTAGTACAATCAAGGGGTGACTCCATCAAAGTCAGTGATGCACAGACAAACAATCAACATAAATATATCATTTATTTGTTCAATGCCTTTAATTTAGCATATTATATAAAACACACTAATGCATGAAAGTAAGCATCTACACACCTTCATAATATGACCAATAAAGGAAAGAATATCCCAATCAAAATAAATCATGTGGAAGTTTATTAACTCTAAAATAGTTGAGAAAAAATAAATTATTACTATAGATTAAAGTACGATTACTCACATCAATGTTGATTAATTCATACTTGAATTTGCCTCGACGTCAACTCCTCTTAAATTAAAAACATAATCATAAACATGATATTTAATTATTTTATTATATTAATAAACTATCTTTTTATTAATTAAGTAATAAATTTACTTTATATAATCCCTTTTAATTTTTTATTCTATATATATATATATATATATATATCTTATTAAGCACGATGTTTCCGCCTCCTTCTCTGCTAAGGTTTGCGATTCAATGGCGACACGAGTGATTTTTCATCATGGCTCGCTCGTACGCTGGCGCGACAGCCGGCGACCTTGGTGACACTGGTAAAAGGCTTCGTTCTTATGCTAACGTTGTCGCTAATGGTGTTCCAAACTTCTCTTCTAATTTCTACGACAATCTCGCGCTCGATTCCGATACTTCCTTTGTTCGACGTCCTGGCCGGAAAGGGGGAAAGCTTGCTCTCTTCCTCTCTGATGCCGAGAACTGCGAACTCGCCTCCTCTTGTCGTTTTCATCTGGTAAGGAAGTTCCTGTATGGGTATCCAAAATTAGAGTTTCTTCGAAAACACTTTGAATTGATGAGGCTTACGGGAGAATAGAAGCTAAGTCCCTTGAATGGAAGACACATTTTGATCCAACTGTCTAATGAAGAGGACTATACGTGCCTGTTTGCGAAACGTTTGGTGTGGTTTGAGGACTGCGGTATAAAGGTATTAAAATGGTCAGCAAATTTTGATCCTAAAACAGAGACTCCTATTATTCCAGTCTGGCTTAGATTCCCATCTTTGAAAGTTCATCTCTTCAATCATGAAATCCTCTTCTCTTTAGTTGCTATGTTCGGGAGACCTTTAAAATTAGATGCTCCCGCTTATAATCTCACGAGACTTTCTATGACTAGAGTTTTAATTGAACGGGATGTGACTTTACCTCCACCTGATGAGGTCTGGATTGGATTGGAGCACATTGGTTACTAGCAACAGGTATTATTAGAACAACACCCCTCCTACTGCACAGATTGTCAAATGTTTGGTCATGATTAGGATCAATGTTTCAAGTTACATCCTGAACTAAGGAAAGGGGATGGTAGAAAACAGTCGCACGTGGAGCAAACTATGCTTCTTGAAAATGTTGTGGTTGTTCAGGCTGATCTTTTAGCAATTGTGTCCCACCCCACTATCATCCCTTCGGCTCCTGCCGAGAGTAAAATTGAACAGGTGTTATCTGATTCGAATCCTCCTAATATTTCTAATATTGAGGGGGCTTCTTCCTCTCTTCCTATTATTTCAAATGATGATAGAAATCAAGATCCTATCTTCTCTAATGCTATTGCCCCGGTTGAGAATACTACGCAGCTACTACATGCTCTGGACCCTCCTATCATCATCTCTATTAGTGAGGGGGCTCGTCCTTCCTCGACTTCTCTCCCTGAAACTTTGAATATGGATAACAATTCTATTTATTCTCATCATTCTGATGCTCTCTCTGACACTCCTTTGGAAGATATTTCAAAAGTTTTAAGAGATGAATGACATGTTCAAAAGTACCGTAGGAGGAGGCATAGAGTTCAAGAGGAGGTGCAAAATCACACTAATGGGAATAATATGCTAGAGATGAATCAATACTTTTCAAATGGAGAAAATGGACGGACTCAACCTAGATCTTCTAGGAAGGGTAACATGTCTACTCATGTTTAACATCCTTATTTGGAATATCAGGGGAGTTGTGATCCTCTCCCTTGGTAGACTCAAATTAATGACAAGAATTCATAAGGTTGATATATTTGCTATTTTGGAACCCTTGGTTTCCTCTCCGGATGACCTTATCTTGGGTAAATTCAAAAATTTCTCTTTTTTTGCTAATTGCTCTAACAAAATTTGATTATTTTGGAAGAAGCATATTACAGTTGATGTCATTACTGATGATAGACAGTTTGTACATACTCTCCTCTCTATGGATGTTTTCTTGGGATTTCTTACTTTTGTCTACGTCGGGACTTCTAATGCTGCTAGATTTGATCTCTGGTACAAGCTTTCAGAGATGGGTTCTTCTATCAATCAAAACTGGATGGTTGGAGGAGTTTTTAATATGGTGATGCACAAATCTGAAAAATTAGGTGGTCGGAGATTTGACACCACTTTAATTGATAAATAAAATGAAACTTTGGCTCTAGCGGGCATTCATGACTTGGGTTTCATTGCTTCTAAATTTACTTGGAAAAGGGGTAAGTTGTTCGAACAACTTGATAAATGTCTTGCTAATCAACTGTGGATCTCCTCTTACCTTTGCAGAACTGGCTCATATCATAGCCCACTTCTCTTATCCTTTGATTATTTTAAAAAGGTCTCCACCTATCACTTTCGTTTCTTAAATGTCTGGGCTAGACATGATAATTTCTTGCGATTAATTGTTGAGAATTGGAAAGGGCCGAACATAGGGTGGCTGCTGTTCTAAGGTCTTAGAATTGGGATGTTTTTGGTGATGTACATGTTGGAGTCAAAAGGGTCGAACATAGGGTGAGTATGCTTCAGGATCTTGATGAGAATACTAATGATATCATCCACGATTTACAGGAAGCCAATAAAGAATTACTTGAGGCCTCTCTTTGGGAGGAGGAGTTGTTGCAACAAAAAGCTGGGGAGACCCATTTCTCTCAAAGAGATAGAAACACTAAATATTTTCATGTCTGCATTAAACAAAGAAGAGCCAATAACACTATTGTGAGGATTAAAAACAATGAGGGGAACTGGATTATTGGGGATGAGGAGATAGGGGAGAGTGCGGTTCTTTATTTTTCTAAACTTTATGAGTTACACGAGACATCGGGCTCTATTGATGCCTCTTTATTTGATGATGTAAGTCATCACATGGTGGACCTTGATCTTTGCGGTATTCCCTCGGCTGAGGAAATCTATTCTACTCTACTAGATATTAATTGTAATAAAGCTCCGGGGTCAGATGACTTCACTTCTGCTTTCTACATTAAATGTTGGAGTACTGTTAAGAATCAGGTAGTGGAGACTATTCAGAGTTTCTTTAAAGGAAAAACACCAGAAAATTATTTCTCTGCCGCTACAATTGTTCTCATTCCTAAAAATACTCAAAAGAGCTCTTGAGATCATTTTAGACACATCTCTCTGACTTCTGTTATTTCAAAGTTGATTAGTAAAATTTTGGTCAGACGCATCCAACCTCATCTCAACAAATTAATTTCTTTGAATCAATTCGCTTTTATTTAGGGGCGGGGGATCACTGATAAAATCATGCTGGCACAGGAACTCATTCTTGACATTGATAAAAAATGTAGATGGGGCAACATGATCACTAAATTGGATATCCGCAAAGCTTATGATTCTCTCAGTTGGGAGTTTATATTGAAGGTTCTTAAGGCAAGAGGTTTCTCTCACGAGTTTTGCAAAATTATCCTTTCTTGGCTTCATTGCAATAAATATGGTATTCTCATTAATGGCCAGTCTCAGGGCTTTTTTAGTGCGGGTCGTGGGATTAAGCAGGGAGATCCTTTATGCCCTACTATTTTCATTTTAATATTTGATTATCTCTCTCATCACCTAAACAATTTTTTCAGGAGAAATCCCAATTTGCAATACGCTCATAAATCTAACATGGTGGTCACTCATTTAGCTTATGCCGATGACATGATACTATTTTCTAATGCTAGCAAAAAAACGGTGAAGAAGATTCACAGCTTAATGGTTGAGTTCCAATCCATCTTTGGCCTACTATTTAATGTTAATAAATGTAATATCTACTTGGGAAACATGGTCAATCGTTCTAATGCATGCTGGATTGCCAATTTTACGGGTTTCTCCCTCTCTACCCTTCCTCTTAAATATCTGGGGGGTTTTCTCCTTAAAAGTAAGAAAAGACGTATTCAGTTTGATGAGGTAGTGGAAAAGGTGCGGAAAAGAATTTTGGATTGGAAAAATAATTTCCTTTCCTTTAGGGGTCGTATTATACTGCTCATGGGCACATTCACTCTCTTCCTTTATACACTCTTCAAGTACTCCAATCCAAAAAAAGTACTATTTTGAACCTTGAAAGATATTTCAATAAGTTTTTATGGGTGGGAAATCACTCTGGTAGAAGATGGATGTCTTGGAAGAATGTTTGCCAACCCCTGTATGTTGGTGGTTTGGGCTTCAAATCTCTGCACCATATTACTGATATTAATGTTTTTAAGCAATGGTTTAATTTCAGGAAAGACGAGTCTTTATGGGCTAATTTCATGCATGGAAAATATTGTCGTTCCTCTCATCCCACTTTGATTAATTGGCGATTGGGTAATTCCAAGATGTGAAAGAGATTGCTTCATATTAGAGACTGGGCGAAGAATTTCATTTATAGGGAGGTGGGTAGTGGAAATATTTCTTTCTAGCAGGATTGTTGGTCCTATGTTTTGCTTGATATGAGGAATACGAGGTATTCTAGTCTCAAGGTGTCGGATACTTGGGTAGACGACCATTAGAATTTTCCTCTTCTCACTAGCATTTTGGGATGGAGGGAGCTACATTCATTTCCACTATTCCTTTTAAGCCTCATTTGCAAAATACTCCTACTTCGAAATTTCTCATGACTAGCTCCACTACTAAGTCTTTATATGCCACTTTACATAATTTTCAAAAACTCCCTTGGGGTGAAGGGGTGTGGAGTTGGGCATTAACTCCCTCTATGTCTTTCCTGGTGTGGCATATTTTCAATTCTATAATACCATGTGATGATATATTAAAGTTAAAAGTTTGAAAATAGCCTCTCGTTGTTGTTTGTGTAATTCGGCGGAGGAGACTATAGAGCATATTTTCTTCTCTTATCCCTTTTCACTATTTATATGGAGTAAGATTGGTTTGTGGTTTTGTACTATCGTCACTCCTGAGAGGAATCTTCAATCTTATGTTCTATAATTCTTCAATTTCATGGGAAAATTAATTTATATAGCTCTCATAAGTTTCTCCTGCACACTAATTGTAATCCTTGTCTTTAAATATTAACATATCTAGCCTCAATATAGCTGCCCAAATTGTAATTGAAATGACCTTCTTTAAGTAACTGAATTTTGAAATTTTAAGTGGCAGAAGGGAAAGACAAATGAAAAAAGCAACTAAAATAGGGGCACGGCACTGCAATACAAACAAGTTAAAACAGATCAATTTGCTCACCTGTCCACAAAACTAGTTGGTGTTGACATTATGTACGCATAAGTATAGCTGAAATTGTACAAAGGTATGCAGCTGCCAAAAATGGAAAGGAATAATTAGTTAGCAACCCCATTGAAAATACCACTTTTCTGAGGTGATGCAAATAAGAATCTATAACCATAGAAGTTTGCTATAAGTTATTCAAAAGTTTTAGAGTTGTTACTTTCTATTACATGATGGACATCGTGGTTACTTCGCAAGTCAAGTGTAATCGGCAAATTCAAAACCTCTATTTTGTCTAAGTTTCCATCAACACCAAAATCATAAACAAACAAGAAACCAAACTTGCACACAAACCAAGGAAAAGAGGAAAAGGAAGCTAGAATGTTATTATGTTGCTACACAACATTCAAGATTGTGAACCCCATAAGGAGAAATGTTTGGAGATTAAAGCAAATGATGATCATCAGGTTTAGGTAAAACATATCTACTAAAAATAGGCAATTCAAATTACACGCCTCATTAACTAAATAAATCTATAATAAAATTTTAAATAATTAAAGAAGGCACTTGAGCACCAAGAATCTATCATATAATATATTGGAAATCACTTGTTAACATAAAAATGGGAATCCGTTTACCTCAATAAAAATTCATTGTATTGGTTATGGGCCATTTGATATGCTAATATGAAGAAACAGCTACAAAGCTTTCTTAAATCATATTATCAAACTATATCTATAATGCATGTGGTGTTTTAAATCTCCCAACAACCCAATGCAAAATTTAGACTACAGAAATCTTCTACTAGAGCATATATCTGCAAGAAATAAAGTAAAAGAAAAAATATCGTAGGATTCATTTTACGGTCATTAAAATTTCTTTCACAGCTGCATAAATCTTACGAAGTGCTAGACAAAATTCACATTGATCAAAATCAATGTATTTGATTTTTGTGAAGAAAATTTGAGCTATCAAGCTTGCAGTGTACCCTACATATGAATTCAAAAAATGCACAACGCCTCTCATAACATCAGAAAGTATTTACATTATATAGAATGCATTGAAACATGCATATCCAAGAATGAATCATAAAAGCTAATATGTGTGACGCATTAACATGGACATCAATACATCAAAAAAATGTGCTAATGTGGAATAGTTATTATTCAGTACAGACTGCAGACAACAAAGATAAATCAGCACATGTAAAGCTGGAGTACATAACTATTCACTCATGAGCTTAGTTGAATACAAATGTGTATTGCACCTGCGGAAGAATATGCAAATGTATACTCTTATTTTCCGTACACCCCACCATGCTAATGGATCGCATTGAATAATGTATTGCTAACGTGAAGGTGAGCATGCTAATGCTTCTTGCACAACAAAATGATTTCAAATATGTGTCGAAGAATTCTTGTACCAATTCTTGTACCTATGAAAAATCTAAATGATAATAAAAGGACCCTTCATGTCAATATAATCTTTTGAGGCCTAACCCCTGCACCTTAACTCGTATAAATTGTGCCAACACAGTGATCAGGCATATTTCAATGACCGAAATTTGACTATATTGACTCTCAGATGATCTCAGAGTCCTAGTTAATCATTTCAATATGCCTATTAAAATACATATTGCATAAAAAAACAAATTCTAAGCATGTACTTCAAATAGGAGCAAGCGACAACTTAATTAATTGAATTGGCAGGGAGATAGCAAGCCCCATTAAATCAACTTTAATTAATTTGGCCATCTTACCAATATGGTAAGAGACCCGTACTAGCTTCCTCATCTCCAAGATTAAAAGTCTCAGTTGTGGGCCTTCGAATGGAAGCAGCTGCAAGGTGCAGAACCCATAGCCAAGCACCTTATAGAACGGCAATAATAGAATTGCAAGAATTAAAGAGTCGGTTACGGAATGGTATTAGAGAGAGGATGTATCAGTCCAAATACATATTATTTGTTAAGAAGAAAGAAGGAAATCTGAGATTATGTATTGATTATAAGGATTTGAACAAGCTCAAAGTTAAGATCAAATACACATTGCCAGCGAATGATGATCTCTTTAATCAATTAGAATGGGATTCAGTATTTTCAAATAGAGATTGACAATCAGGCTACCATCAATTGCGAATTAAAGAAATAGACGGCAAAAATAGCATTTGGTACAAGAGATGAACATCATGAATTTATAGTGATGCCTTTTAAATTGCCAAACGCACCTGCGGTATTTATAGAAACAGATAATTAAAAATGGTTGGACAATGAAAAAGATGATGCATCATCATGCATTAATTAAAACATATAATTAAAGATGGGCAACTCAAATTCCAAGCCCACTAACTTACTTAATGGACATAAAAAATAAATTAGAATAATAAATTTATGGTGGAACTTAAGCACCCTGAATCAACCCTAATACCATTGGAAATCATACTTGTAGAATGGAATGAACACATCTAACATTTAATGATAGTTACTTGTACTGGTTATGAGGTAATTGATATGCTACTATGAAATCTAGCTACAAAGCTGACGCGAGGGCTGTTCACTCACGCCCCTTGATCGGGCTTAATAAAAGACAAGTCCAACTCTATTAAAAGCACGCCACAATTACCCCCCTCCTATGCCGCGATCTCTTCACCCGTGACCTAATCTTCTACATAGACATTACAACGACTCTTCCTCCTAACTGTTGCAACCCCGCCAAGGTGGTGAGTATCTCCACGTCAACTCCTTCTGCAGGCATCGCCTCCTTCGCTGCCATCCTCTAGATTCCATCCTGCAGCCCACCTAGCCCCCTTCTCCTGCTCCTTCTAGCTATAGTGGCTGTTGCCTCTTCCAGGATGCCACAGTCCATGTTGGCGCCTCCTTGACAGTTGCAGCACCATCAGCAAGCACAGCCCACTCCCTGCACTCCATCAGCAAGCTATAGTGCCAGCAGCCCCCCTCCAACGCCGACGCTCACTCCGACATCTTCCAAGCCGCCAGCAACACCTCCCCAGCCTTCAGGTAGAGTCATAGCCTCCACCCGACCCGAATCAAGATTTTTTCTGCTCTTTGTAGTACTAATTTTATTGTTTGTTGGTTGTTGCCTCTTGGCTTATCGTTCAATTGTTATGTTATTTTCGTCCAAGAGTTTGTGTTGTACTTTCATTCAAACTCAACAATAAAGTTGTGTCGTTTTGAGTCGTGGTTTGGGTTAACTCCAGTATCAGAAACATAATTGAATCATATTATGAAATTGATATCCATAATGTAAGCGGTGCATTAAAGCTCCCAACAGCGTAACAATAAATTTGAATTATAAAACTCCTATAGTGGAGAGTAATTCTAAGGTAACACAATTAAAGCCAATTAAACAAATATCATGGGACCCTAGTGCATGAACATTAAAATCTCAGGTTCTTTAACTGTATAAATCTTACAAAGAGCCCTTGAAAGTTCACAAAATCAAAATCAAATGTTTTTCACTTCTGTGAAGTAAACTAGACTATGATCAACCCTCTATTGCATCAAACGTATGAATTTGAAAAGCATACAAAGCATTTCAGGATATCGTTACATTAAAAATTTTGCTTAAATTACATAAAACACTATTATACATATATATTTATGAATTAAATTCTAGCATTTTCATATACATTTATAAGGATATTAATACATCAAAAAGTATGTTAATGTAATTGTAAGCACTCCAATGCCCCTTGGACTTTAAAATGCTTTCAAACCTGTGTCGAGAGTCTCAAAAAGACCTATGGAAAATCTAAACAGCCATACTGCGCCCCTTCTTTACGGTTGCAAAATCATCAACATAACCTATTAAGACCCAAACCCCAAACTTTTTAACAAATGAATGAAGTCAATACAATTGATCCAATAAATACGCTAATGATCTAGTTTGAAACTTATTGACTCCACTCACATTTGATTTTTGGGTCCTATTGTATCATTTTAATGTGCATGATAAAATAAGCACCACATCAACGGATCAAATTCCAAACAATGAGCCTTCCACTATATATAAACTACAACTAACTAGATCGACAGGAAACCAAAAGCTACATTAAATCAATTTTAATTGATCAAGCCATCATACATATAGGGCAAGGATCTAAAGCCTATTAAATATTTTGCACACATCTAAAATTATAAGATTTTAGTGTTTCAAATGGAATAAGCCCCGACTCAATCAATATGAAATTCTTTAAAGTAAATAAATATGTCAAATTATGCCTAATTTGCCAATGGATATAAGCCCTAATCCAAACAAAACTCAAGCTAGCTTTCATCTTAACAATCACACCAACAATCTCATGTTTTAAAAAAATTCCTTCTTTCATTTCATTCTTTTCTAGTCATTTCTTATATATGTTCGTATTAGGGTTTAGTATTAGTTCTTTTGTGTGAGTTTTTTTAAGACAGTTGTAGGCCTCCATTTTTTCCCTTCAAGAGTTGTATTCGGGGGTTTAAGTGGTACTTTGGTTGTATCTCTCTCATAAGGTGGTGATTATCTTCCATATCCCCTTCCACAACCTCTGCGAGTCGCTCTTGGTCACCGTATCTCACTACAGCCACCTGCAACAACCACTGATTGATTTTTTATACAGTTACTGTCGTCGTCGCTGCCCCTCCCTCCTCTTTGATGCCAATGCAGTTCCTCGTCTCACTGTTTTGACCTCTAGCCAGTTACCGGTATCGTTGTCGCCATATGGAAAACATCACGCCTGTTGTTTTCTCATTGTTCCGCTGCACTCACCGCCACTTCCTGAAATCCACTCTAACTACAGTTATACTTCATTCAAAGCCCCTAGACAACCGCTCCTCCCCTTACCCCTTACTGCCACCAACCCTACACCACCCACTCCTCCGAACAGCCCTCCCACATCGATTCCGGCAGCTTATTTGCTGTCGGAACCTGGGAAACAATCTCCTTGTTGTTTTTGATTGCCAGCCACCCTTTCCCACCACTTGACATATTCCAAACCTTCATTGACCACAATCACCCTCTCTTAGGATATAATCCTAATTGTGTTTGGGTTGCGTATGTTGCTATTTCTATTTCCGTTTATGTGATCGTACTTCTCTAATTTTGAATTAATCAATAATATTGTGTTTTCCTATCACTGTTTGGGTTAACTCCAGTATCACCCTGACTTTACAGTGACCATGCTTCATGCCTCAACATTAGAAAGTGGCCATGCTTCACATCTCTAAACTATCAAGTGAAAATAGCAATGAATAGCCCTCTTCAATGAACAATATGACATCAACCTCAAAAGTATGTCTTCAACAAACATATACACCCACTCTATTTGGAAACCTGAGAAGAGGCAACTACTAGTTGTTATTCAATATCTCTGTACATTGCAATTTAAATCACTCTGACATTGTCAAATAGAGTTCATTAATACACTTGAGATGAAAAAAATCAAAAGATCGTAATCAGGATTCAGAACAACCTTCACCCTCCAACTATTCCACATTTAGTTGAATCCACATATAACAACCAAATCTAAGCCTTAAATATGAGCAAAAGGATCCACCTCAATCAAAAGTACTCTCCTATGAGAGAACAAGACAAAAGACTGTGAATGTGCACCCATAGGAAGTTTTAACCACAAATCTAAAAAAACACGAGTCTAAATATGGAATATAAATCATTAAAATAAACTTATCAACCTAAAAAAAACTACTTCAAAGTTTTCTCTGACAAATTGAGAAAACTTCGGAGAGTGGTAGCTTTTCATGAGGAATCAATGACAAAATGCAAATCAAGTTAATTAGAAATATAGATCTGGAGTACAAAGAATCGTAATAAAAATAAAATACCTATCAGATAGGAAAAGAAACCGCTCATTGGAAGCATCCCTGAGTGCATTGTGAAGCAGGATGCGCTCTGCTAGAATCATGCTTGCTTCTCCCCAATCTACCTGATTGCAAACAAAAAATGAGCATAACATGAAATATTCTAAGGAAAGAAAAAAGTGCTGACAGACATTATTGTGTAAGCATAGCTCAAAGTCATAGTTCAAAACCAAATGGCATGCAAAGTATAAATCCAGATAAGTTATGATGATTGTGGCATAAAGCCAAAAAAGTTGTTTTGGTTGGTTGATTCTCCATAAAGTTAGTCAAATAATCAAGTGTTCTAGAAACAAATCAGGTCGTACAGTTTAAACAAGTGAACAATTTCCTTTATTTTGGGAATATGTCTTTTGTACTCTAGGAGTGGCAAGCAATGGCTTGTAAATGAATTTCAATCAATTTGAAGGACTTTAAATGTTAGGCTTGGCCTAGATTGATATCTACAACATATTTATTTAGTAAATTGACTGTAAGTGCATATACAAATATATAAATGCCTCTACAAATAAGGAAGATATACATACAAACCACTCAATTCCTATGCATT
This sequence comes from Phalaenopsis aphrodite, assembly GCA_003013225.1. Classification (NCBI taxonomy): domain Eukaryota; kingdom Viridiplantae; phylum Streptophyta; class Magnoliopsida; order Asparagales; family Orchidaceae; genus Phalaenopsis; species Phalaenopsis aphrodite. The sequence continues at coordinate 1,969,106 of NEWO01000018.1, forward strand.
TACATATCTAAGGCCTAAATTTTAATTTTTACATGCATACTACCTTGTTTATGAATGAAAAGGAGTATTTTGACTTTTTAAACTTAAAATGATGGTATTTTTATATGATATGAAAGATATGGGAGTTTTAAATGTAAAAAAAGTAAAATTTTGGTGTTAGATATGTAAAGACATACGAATTGGTATGTGTAACAGCCCAAACTCTCACCCAACTTGATAGTGTTCGCATTGGTCATATGGTCTCACAGTTTTTTTCCCATTGGGTGCAACTTCTCATACTGTCACCCATCCCAGGAGTGCTCCTGCAGAAGTACTCTTATTTGAAGTTTTTGATGAAACTCCAACTATTACATGAAAAGTATCTCGATACTTAAGGGTTCAGCTTTACTTAAGGATTTCACAATCTTCCTCACAGAAGCCACTAGCATCCATGTCAGTTTTCTTAGCTCAGAATAATCCACCAGGGCACAGCCAGATAATTCTATCTTCATACTGGTGTAATTCAACGGTACCATTAATAATAGCCTGAACTCTCACCCATTGAGATATTGTCCGCTTTGGCCTAATGGCCTCACAATTTTGCCCCACTGATATATGTGAAAAATAGGTTTAGAGATGAAAAATTATTTCATTTAATTATTCACGTGTAGGTTACATGTATATAGGGAAATCAATCGCTCCTAATTTACAAATTTATTAAATATATAAAATCTAAACAAGGAAATGAAATAATTATGAGATAAAAAATCAAGAAACCTGAAAAAGAAATTGAATAAAACTAATTGTAATTGCCAAGATTGTCCTCAATCAAAACTTCCATTATTTATGAGGTGTTAATCAATCCCACCATATAAAAGAAGTCGAAGCTTCTCAATATTTCACACTCCACCTCAAGTTAGGTCTTAGATGTTGTAGAGATCAAACCTAATATTGAGCTCTGAGAAAGTGCTTAAAGGAAGAGCTTTGGTGAAGACATCAACGACTTGTTGGTGTATCGGGATGTAACTTAGATATATAATTCCATCATTATCATTTTCAGAAATAGAGTGTCTATCGATTTCAACAATGTTTGGTCCAATCATCGTGCACAAAATTCTTGGCAATACCGATGATTGCTTGACTAACATAAGATACATTTATAAGCCTATTTGAGCTACACCCCAATTCTTTTAATAATTTTTGAATCCATATCCCTTAACAGATTCTCAAGGCGAGTTCCCTACAATCTAATTTTGCACTGCTTCTGGAAATAGCAGTGTGCTTCTTACTTCTCCATGTAACTAGACTTTTCCATACATAAGAGTAGTATTTTCGTAACCAAACTAGCATCAGTATAGACTTCTACCTCTTCGTTTCTAATTTTCTCGCAAATTAATTTATAACCAAGAGTCTCCTTGAGAAACCTTAAAATCATTTACAACATCTTCAAATGCTCTTCATTTAGGTTATTCATCTGTTGGCTCACAATGCTGACAGAGCATGCAATAGCTAGCCTAGTATGTGACAAATAGATAAATTTTTCTACCAATCTTTGATAACTTTCCTTATCCATATATATGTTTTCTTCTCCCATATTATACTTCTTGGTGGGATCCATTAGAGTATCAACAGGTTTGCATTCAATCAACTTTATTTCCTTAGGTAGATCAAAGATTTATTTCCTCTATAATATAACGATGTCTTTCTTCGACATTACTACCTCCACACCTAGAAATAATTTCATGGTTTCAAGGTCCTTGACTTCAAATTCAGTGGCAAGCACTTTGTTCTTTTGAATTTCTTTTTTATCAACATCAATAAAAATCATATCATCATATATTATCAATGCAACAATCTTATCTCCTTAATTGTATTTATTAACAGATTTATGATCAGCTTGACCATGAGAATATCCATTAAAATCTCAAAGTTCAAGCAAATTTTTCAAACCATGCCCTTAGTGATTGTTTAAGCGCATGAAAACACTTCATGAATTTGCATACTAGGTGTTTGTTTAAATTATTCTTAAATTATGGTGGTATCTCCATATACATTTCTTCTTCCATATCCCCATTCAAGAAGGTATTTTTATGTCAAGCTGATGCAGTTCCCACTCCTTGTTAATAGCTACTGAAAGTAAAATTCTGATAATGTTCAAACTGGTGACTTGTGTGAAAATCTCCTGATAGTTGATTTCATGGGCTTGAGATAAAACTTTTTCAACAAGTCTGTCTTTGAATCTCTTAACACCCCATTTGTTTAGAATTTGATTTTGAACACAAATTTGCATCCAACTGGTTGCTTATCATAATAGAGTTTAGTAAGAATTCATGTGTCAATATGTTTTGTTCTTGAATCTCCTCTTCAATTGATTTCCTCCATTCTAAATTTTTAAGAGCAGATTTAAGAATTTTCACAATATCAAGGTTAGTTAAAATGCTCTATAGGTTGATGATAGCTTTTCATAAGCTACATACTCCTGAATTGAGTATCCAGTATAACTTTCCAAGTCATCAAAACCAAAAGATAAAAAGGATAGCTTATGAGTGATAGACTCCTCACCCAAAATTTTAGGTCAAAGTGGATTCAAGTTTTGTTTGGAGTAATTTTGTCTTTGCAAGTTGTTTTCTACCAGCTCAAAGTTTCTCTTCCTCCTTGTGTACCCACAGTCTTTTATTATGCAATTCAGGTTGGGTTTAGACATCCTCAACAAGGATGTAAGAGTTAGGCGGATGACGAGTGTGAGAGTTAGGTGAAAGAGGAGTGGGTTGTGAAGTCGTGAATGTCTCATCAAGTACATAAAAAATCGATGCTCATTTGCACTTTCCCCCAAAACATCAGATTTGGGGTGGTATGATTAATTTTCAAAAAAAATATGATGTTCGTGGATTTTATCAAGTCGGACACGAGCCTATTTCAAACGTATCGAGTTGAACATGAATATAGGCTATTCACAAGCCATCTCAAACATGTTGTTGAATATGAAGAATAATAAATTTGAACGAGTTGAACATGAACAAGCTTTGGGCTGGCTTAAGTTGGGCTTGTTTAGACCCCTACCCTCTCCCGTGAGATATTTCTCTTTCCCTTTACCGCAAACATACAAAAACACGGATTGAAACCATTGAAGCAAGTTATTACCATTGAGTTTATAATTTGTGATAAAATTAGAAAACTCGGGAGTTGTCTAAACGAAATTTCTAATCCATGATTCATAATTAATCTCCAGAGTTGAATCATATCTTCATCCTATAATTGGTCATAAACCTTATGCGAATTTAGGATTGTTGTTAGTTAACCTGCCGTCCATAAAAGTCTGCTCCGACATGAGCACACTGAACCTTGGAGTTTCATTAGAAATTTCGACAATTAAACCAAAAGGAAACTCAGTGTTTAGGAGTTCAGCTTCATTTTACTTATCACACTATGTATGTAAAAGCCCCTACAAAAAAGTTGATGAAGGAAACCGTTTGTAGATGTTTCATGAAATTTGGCACATTGCAATTAACTCGAAAATCCAAACCAGTGAGACGAGAGATTAAATTGTGTAGATTAGATATTCACTCTGAACAATGCATACCTGCACACTATTGTTGACCTGCCGTCCATAAAAGTATCGTGATTTTGTAGTAGCTTGGTTGAATAGAAACCCTGGCCTGGAGTGAACGTAAATGGAGAATTTATCCTCCTCCTGTTCCTGCAACCGAACGTGATGAATGATTCTTTCAAAAACGATCAAGGTTAATGATTGATCAGTCGCAAGGATTCCACATATAGAAAAGAAGTTAGCAGATAAACATACAACAAAGCATCAGAACCTTGAAAAATGCATCCCAAACCACATCCAAAGGAAGCCGGTTTCTAGCTATAAAAAGAAACGCGATCTTAGGCTTCGGAAGCCGACGAGAAGAACTTGAAGCGTCGACTCTCAAGATTCGGCTGTGTTGCTTCTGTGTCAGTATTAAGGTACCAATGCAGAAGCTCAGAGAAAGAAATACAGCCAGCTTGGTCCTCCATCGAATACGATAACTCCGGCGCTTCATACCCTGTCCTTTCACTTCAACTACCCTAATATGCCTCAAGCAAATACTTCAATCATCTGCCACTGCAATTGCAAATACTCCAAACAATATGAAGATCTCTTTTCCGCGGTACGCGCAGATCAGCTAATAGATGTAGTTAAAAAGGACTTGCGAATAGGATTTCCTCATCAAACCCAGATGAATTCCCCCAATTCTACCCAAAAAAAAAAAAATGAAAACAATCTCCGAAAAAAGCCAGACGAGAATCAGTTCCAGAAGGAAAGATTTTTTCACGGATTCAGGCTGACATTGCCCCAATGCACAGTCGATAAAGGAGACGAGTTCTCAATAATGAGATTCATGGCACTCGCGCATGAATCTAACTCCTACCGAACCATGGAAGGGTGGATTCGAAGAGTGCGGGGAAAGAGTGTGATCGAAGTTTGGAATTTTGTTTCCAGAAAGATTTACTCAACCACCATTCCTACGTATTTACATATCTGACCCTAAATTTTAAATTTTACTTACTTAGGAAAACTTTAGGGGGGCACGAAAAAATATTACATCATGACTCCACACGTAGAGCTATTGCAGTCCAATGAAATTACGCTGTGGAGTTAATTGGTCCGGTAACATAAGGGAATATTCTACTCATGTTATTCGAATGTTATTGTCTATTATTCAGATGTTATTATATATTATTCGAGTGTTATTGCATGAATAACAACACATAATAACACCCTAATAACACGAGATGAATATTTTTTTGTATTACCGGGCTGATCACCTCACAATATATGGAGTCCTAATGTAATATTTTTTTTCTAGACCACCAGAAACTTATTATTTACAAATCAACCAACTCTTTCGTCCATATTTCAAATTCTTGCTCATATATCAAAATTCATGACAAAATCCTAATCCATATTTTTCATATTGCTCAGAAAGACTATTTGGATGGTTAATTTATAAATATAAAATTTTGGGTCATTGGTATCTAATTATCCGAAAATTATATTTATTTTGTTGAAGTTAAAAAAATGATATTTTTTTGTGACACGAAAGTGTTGGGTGGTATGAATGTAAAATCAAAATTTAGATGATGCACCAATTCGAATGTTCTAGAAAAATAATTTCATTTTGAGGCATTTAGACATACATAACTCAATTCTTATTTATTTACATGCCTAAATTTAGACATACACCACTTGAAGAAAGAAACCCAATAGTCTTTCCTCCATTTATGGCTGTTTCAAGGGAATAATATCGGTTGGCCACAGAGGTCATATTAGAAAGTTGTAGGAGTTGTAAGATATGTAGGTCGTAGTTGGTCACATGAGCTGCGACGACGTTTGTAGGTTGCATGAGCCGGAGTTAAAAGTTACGCGAGCTATGAATCACGTAGGCCGTGGTGGCGAGCTATGCCGACATTCGTAGGTCATGGAGGTCGGAGTTGGGAACTCCATGAGCTATAAACCGCGCAGGTCGTAGTGGTGAGTCGTGATATCCGTAAGCCGCGGGGGGGCCGAAGTCGGGAGTTACGAGCTATGAACCATATAGGCCATGGTTGGTCACGTAGGCTATGGTGATAAGCTCTAACAATGTCCGCAAGCCTTAGAGGTAGGAGTTGGGAGCTACACAGGCTATGAATCACTTAGGTCGTAGTGGCGAGCTATGACGACGTTTCTAAGCCGTGAGGGTCGGAGTTTGGAATTGCACAAACTATGAACCACGTATGTCGTAATTGATCACATAAGTCGTAGTGGCGAGCTGTGACAACGTCTGCGGGTCTTGGGTGCAAAAGTTGAGAGTTGTAAGAGCTATGAACCACATAGGTCGTAGTGGCAAGTTACACCAGCTATGAACCACTTAGGTCGTAGTTGGTCACGTAGGTCATGACAACGAGCTGTGATGACATTCATATGTCGTGGGGGTCGGAGTTAAGAATTGCACGAGCTGTGAATCATATAGGTTGTATTCAGTGACATGAGATGGTCGGAGGCGGCAACAGTGACGGTGGCCGGAAGAGAACGACCAAATGAGTCGGTGATCTAAGGCTGCAATGGCTCGAGGCTACAACAACATTCGAAGTTGGCTAGAGCTGTAGTGCAAGATGTAGAGCAGCAGCTCCCCCTTCTGTAGGTGTGAGATTTGCCCTTGACCAAGGTCTAGGTCCTCCTTCACTAGGGGTTTGAAGCTCTATTTATTCAATTCAAATTACAAATGAAAAAATTAATCCTAAACACTATTGATCAGACGACCCGAAGAGATTCTCTTGATTGAATGATATTTTATCGAAATTTGATTATCTTAACAGTGTCAAAATTAAGCGATCTTGGGCTCGTTGAACTCGTCTCATCAAGACACTTGATTTGATTATAAGCATGTCAGATCCAACATTCATTTGACCTCTCAACATATCTGAAATGCTTCAAAAAATGATCTAATTGCTCGATCTAGGCTTGATTCAACTTGGATTGGACTGATTTTAGTATTGTTGGGTCCGTCACCGAGCCAGTGATTTTGACAATGAGTTTGTTAAAATTGAAACTATGGATGACTTTTAATCAAAGTTAAAACGTTTCTTAATAAAAAAAATTATCTCGAAATCCGTGTCATACCTCAAGATTCATACTAGATGATGAAAATTTTTTTAAGGCATATCAATAATATTATTATATTACATTAATAATAACACATTTATGTTCACACTAAAAATTAATTGTGAGCTCTAAATATAAGCAGTGTTCACGTAACTTAAGTGTTATCTATTAAAGAATGAACACATATTTCATTATTAATATGTCATCATTATGGATTGTATTAGATTTATAGTAATTTTATAGGATTGCTAGTCAGAACATTTCAATTATGTGGCTCACTTGTTAGTAGATTTCTTTTGTTTCTCATTAAAAATCGGGCAAGTAGTTTAATTCTGATTTATTGATGCACGTATTTCTATTTATTTAATTGATTTTTGTATCTCTAATGCTCATTGTTTATGCATGTTATCTATATTTTAGATTAAATATAGACAGTTCATATATATATATATATATATATATATATATATATATATATATATATATATATATATATATATATATATATATATATATATATATATATATATATATATATATATATATATATATATATTGTTGAACATACAACTAATTAAATTTCTATAATTTGCTTGTGTTGTATGGAATATGCACAATATTATGTGACTATTAAGTTTTTTGACTAATTTATATTTGTACCAACTGGTTATGTGTGTGTGCACGCGCATGTTTATATATATATATATGTATAGTTTTTAGAAGCAAAAAGTCATTGTTTCTGAGGCGTCACCACCAAATCTTCGTTATCCAACATGAATCTAGAGGCATGACACAGTTCAAGAGATAATATTTTGAGCAAAAGATATTCAAACCTTGTTAAAAACCCATCGAGAGCTTTGATTTTAGCAAACTTATAGTCAAATTGACCGAATCGATGAGAGTGTCCTAATGATATCAAAGTCATTCCAATCTGAGACAAATCAAACACATATCAAGTCATTAAACTATTCTTAGAAGATTTATAGACACATTTGGAAAGTTAAACGGTTGCTGAATCTGACAGATTTATAATCAAATCGAACGTCTTGACAAGATGAATCCAACGAGTCCAAGATTGAGCAATTTTGACATCGTTAAGGCACTCAAATGTCCATTAAACGTCATTTGAGCGATGGAAGCTTTCTGGACCATCCGAACAAAATGATTCATATTTTTGCATTAATGACACCCAAAACACTATAAATAGAGTCTCACCCCTCACATGAAGGGGAGACTTGAAACTTTAGAGAGAACGTGAAACTCTAAGAAGAAGTTGAAGTCCAACACCATCCCGACTGTCGTCGACCCCCGCCGGCCGTCGTCCACACACGTCGATCACTGTAAACCACTGTCGACTGTCACCGTCAATCACCACCAGTCATCCTCGGTCACCACCAACCAGACATTGTTAGTCATTTTCGTGGGACACGAGCTTATCACTACAATTCATGTGTCAACAACAACCTACGTGGTTCACAACTGGTGCAACTCCCGACTCCGACCTTCGCGGACTGTGGCGGTACTGTGATGATATTGTGGTTGTATTGTGATAAATTTGTGGTTGTATTTTAAAGTTATTATGGTGGTATTATGGTTGTAATGAGACGGGATTGATGTTGTATTTTGTTCATATTGTGTTGGTTTTGTAGCGTTTAGGTGGTGTTGTTGTGGAGACATTGTGTTGCTTTTGTGGTGGTATTGTCATATTATTCTGGTAGTATTGCAATAATTTGTGGTGTTATTTGAGTGGTGTTGTGGTTGTATTGATGTGGGATTGAGATTGTATTTTATTCATATTTGAGTGTCATTGTGGTGTTATTGAGTTATTGGTGTTATTGTGACGTTATTAAGGTGTTATTGGAGTGGTATTATGGTTTAATTGTGATTTTATTGGAGTGGTATTCTATTAGTGTTTTTATGAAGTTTTTGTTGTTGTTTTTTTTTTGTGTTTTCATGTTATTATGATGGTTTTTGTGGTATTAAGGTTGTATTTATATTTTTTTAGGTTTTGTGCTTATAGTATAGTGCTTCAATACTTAATCATGTATGAACTATTTTATAAATGTGCATTTTTGTGAAACTGAAAATGTTGGTAAGGATCTAATGCAAACATTTTTTTTACACCATGGTACACAATAAAGAAGCATATGAACTATGTTGTGCTTATGCACATCATATTACATTTACTGTTCGAAATGACGACAATAGTTTTTTGGCCAAATTTGAAAAAAATTAAGTTGAAGGACTTTTTATGTGGTAAAGTTGGACTTAAGAAAGAGTTTAAGTTCACCAACACGGTGAAGCTAAAAAAAGTGGACATAAGGACTAGCTATCCAACAATGATTTGATGTGAAATTGATATTAAAGGCAACTGGACACTTGAAAAACGTATAGAAAGTCATAACCACTCCTTAATGAAGCCTGGTGATAAACATCTTTTGCGTTTTAGCAAAAAGATAAGCAAAATCAATGCAGATGTGCTAAGATCAATGTCAGAATCAGGGATTAGAGCTATGGTTGTATTTAACTTTCTTGCTACAGAAGTTACGGGAATATAAAATTTTTAATATACGAAGAGAGATGCCTTCAATTTCACTCAAAAAGAGAGAAGAGCTATAATTGAAAATGGTGACACTAATTTTCTATTACATTGTTCTCAAAGAGACAAGTTAAGGATATTATGTTCGTGTGAGACTTTCAAATTGATGAGTGTGGTAGGTTGATGAGCTTTTATTAGAGTGATGTCATATTCAGGCTTGATTAAGACTAATTTGGGGATGCAATTATTTTTATACAAGTTATAGACTAAATAAACGTAATTTATGTTGTGCTCCTTTTGTTGGCGTGAACGACCATTGGCAAAATGCACTTTTTTAAGTTGGTTGTTTGTTAGATGAGACAATTGATTCGCTCAACTGACTATTCAAAATATTTATTTGTATAATGGAAAATAAGCATCCAATAACGAACTTTACTGATCATGATCGAGCAATGATAATTGTTATAGGAGATTGTCTGCCACATACAAGCATAGATTATGTCAGCAGTATATCTATAAGAAATTTCTTTCAAAAGTTCATTGTGTTGTGGGTAATAAGACATTCAATGAATTTTTCTACAAATGCATGAGCAAATGAGACTCTAAAGAGGAGTTTGAACATATTTGGGTTGTCATGTTTGATAAAGGAAATCTACACGGGAACGTTTGACTAGATGATTTGTACAACATTAGATATAAGTGGTTTACAACCTTTAATAAAGAAATATTTAAAATGAAAATCTTATAAAAAAAATGAGTCCGCAAATAATGTTTGTCATGGCATCTCCAAGCCAACAAGCTCTATTAACGATTGTTTTGCGGAACTTGAAAATGCCATAAAAGTATGGAGATGCATTGAGAATGATGAGGATTTCAAATGTGCTTAGTTTGTAATTGTTCCCATTGCTAAAACCAGCCCAAGGTTGAGGCAGTCAGCTTTATTTTATTCAAGAAAGTTGTATTCAATGTTTGGGAAAGAGTTATTACATAGGTATATGATCTTGTTGTAGAATTCTCTACAAATAGTGTTTAAGAATTTTACATTTAAAATTTTAATAATCAAGGGACAAAAAAACCCCTAAATTGTTAAATTTGAAAAGTATAATTTTGAAATTAACTGCACTTGCAAAAAATTTGAAATGATGTGGTTATCATGAGCTCACCACGAGTTCTCATCTTGGAAAATATAATAAAGATTCTCTATAAATATCTCAAATTGCGATTGTCTGTTTATACTAAAAGGGACATCTGTAATGGTTATGAATATAGATATCTCAAAGAGACACAAGCGACGAATGATTATCCAAGTGACCTCATATTTCACAAGCACGTATAAAAGTTTCAATATCAAATTAGTACCAATGCACAAGGATATTAAGAAGTTGAGCAACACATGTTGCAATCATTGAAAAAATTATCTGTCGACATTGATGATATATAAAGCGGGAGAGNTATATATAGTTTTTTAGAAGCAAAAAGTCATTGTCTATGAGGCGCCACCACCAAATCTTCGTTATCCAGCACGAATCTAGAGGCATGACATAGTTCTAGAGATAATATTTTGAGCAAAAGATATTCAAACCTTGTTAAAAACTCATCGAGAGCTTTAATTTTAGCAAACTTATAGTCAAATTGACTGAATCGATAAGACTGTCCTAATGATATCAAAGTCATTCCAATCTGAGACAAATCAAGCATATATCAAGTCATTAAACTATTCTTAGAAGATTTATAGACACATTTGGAAAGTTAAACGGTTGCTGAATCTGACAGATTTATAATCAAATCGAGCGTCTTGACAAGATGAATCCAACGAGCTCAAGATTGTACAATTCTGACATCGTTAAGGCACTCAAATGTCCATTAAACGTCATTTGAGCGAAGGAAGCTCTCCGGACCATCTGATCAAAATGATTCATATTCTTGCATTAATGACACCCAAAATAATATAAATAGAGCCTCACCCCTCACATGAAGGGGTGACTTGAAGCTTTAGAGAGAACGAGAAGCTCTAAGAAGAAGTTGAAGTCCAACACCATCTCGACTATCGTCGACCCCCGTCGGCCGTCGTCACACCCGTCGATCACTGTAAACCACTGTCAACTATCACCGTCAATCACCACCAGTCATCATCAATCACCACCAACCAGACGTTGTTAGTCATCTTCGTGGGGCACGAGCTTATCACTACAATTCATGTGTCAACAACAACTTACGTGGTTCACAGCTGGTGCAACTCCCGACTCCGACCTTCGCGGACTGTGGCGTTACTGTGATGATATTGTGGTTGTATTGTGATAAATTTGTGGTTGTATTTTAATGTTATTATGGTGGTATTTTGGTTGTAATGAGACGGGATTGAGGTTGTATTTTGTTCATATTGTGTTAGTTTTGTAGCGTTTAGGTGGTGTTGTTGTAGAGGCATTGTGTTGATTTTGTGGTGGTATTGTCATAGTGTTCTGGTAGTAATGTAATAATTTGTGGTGTTGTAGTTGTATTAATGTGGGATTGAGATTGTATTTTATTCATATTTGAGTGTCATTGTGGTATTATTGCGGTTTTATTGAGTTATTGGTGTTATTGTGGTGTTATTAAGGATCTATTGGAGTGGTATTATGGTTGTATTATGATGTTATTGGAGTGGTATTGTGGTTGTATCGTGGTGGTATTATGGAGGTTCTGTGGTGGTATCCTACTAGTGTTTTTATGAAGTTTTTGTCGTTGTTTTTTTTGTGCTTTCATGTTATTATGATGGATTTTATGGTATTAAGGTTGTATTTATATTTTTTAGGTTTTGTGCTTATAGTATAGTGCTTCAATACTTCATCATGTTTGAACTATTTTATAAATGTGCATTTTTGTGAGACTGAAGATGTTGGTAATGATCTAATGCAAACATATTTTTTTACACCATGGTACACAATAAAGAAGCATATGAACTATGTTGTGCTTATGCACATCATATTACATTTACTGTTCGAAATGACGACAATAGTTTTTTGGCCAAATTTGAAAAAAATTAAGTTGAAGGACTTTTTATGTGGTAAAGTTGGACTTAAGAAAGAGTTTAAGTTCACCAACACGGTGAAGCTAAAAAAAGTGGACATAAGGACTAGCTATCCAACAATGATTTGATGTGAAATTGATATTAAAGGCAACTGGACACTTGAAAAACGTATAGAAAGTCATAACCACTCCTTAATGAAGCCTGGTGATAAACATCTTTTGCGTTTTAGCAAAAAGATAAGCAAAATCAATGCAGATGTGCTAAGATCAATGTCAGAATCAGGGATTAGAGCTATGGTTGTATTTAACTTTCTTGCTACAGAAGTTACGGGAATATAAAATTTTTAATATACGAAGAGAGATGCCTTCAATTTCACTCAAAAAGAGAGAAGAGCTATAATTGAAAATGGTGACACTAATTTTCTATTACATTGTTCTCAAAGAGACAAGTTAAGGATATTATGTTCGTGTGAGACTTTCAAATTGATGAGTGTGGTAGGTTGATGAGCTTTTATTAGAGTGATGTCATATTCAGGCTTGATTAAGACTAATTTGGGGATGCAATTATTTTTATACAAGTTATAGACTAAATAAACGTAATTTATGTTGTGCTCCTTTTGTTGGCGTGAACGACCATTGGCAAAATGCACTTTTTTAAGTTGGTTGTTTGTTAGATGAGACAATTGATTCGCTCAACTGACTATTCAAAATATTTATTTGTATAATGGAAAATAAGCATCCAATAACGAACTTTACTGATCATGATCGAGCAATGATAATTGTTATAGGAGATTGTCTGCCACATACAAGCATAGATTATGTCAGCAGTATATCTATAAGAAATTTCTTTCAAAAGTTCATTGTGTTGTGGGTAATAAGACATTCAATGAATTTTTCTACAAATGCATGAGCAAATGAGACTCTAAAGAGGAGTTTGAACATATTTGGGTTGTCATGTTTGATAAAGGAAATCTACACGGGAACGTTTGACTAGATGATTTGTACAACATTAGATATAAGTGGTTTACAACCTTTAATAAAGAAATATTTAAAATGAAAATCTTATAAAAAAAATGAGTCCGCAAATAATGTTTGTCATGGCATCTCCAAGCCAACAAGCTCTATTAACGATTGTTTTGCGGAACTTGAAAATGCCATAAAAGTATGGAGATGCATTGAGAATGATGAGGATTTCAAATGTGCTTAGTTTGTAATTGTTCCCATTGCTAAAACCAGCCCAAGGTTGAGGCAGTCAGCTTTATTTTATTCAAGAAAGTTGTATTCAATGTTTGGGAAAGAGTTATTACATAGGTATATGATCTTGTTGTAGAATTCTCTACAAATAGTGTTTAAGAATTTTACATTTAAAATTTTAATAATCAAGGGACAAAAAAACCCCTAAATTGTTAAATTTGAAAAGTATAATTTTGAAATTAACTGCACTTGCAAAAAATTTGAAATGATGTGGTTATCATGAGCTCACCACGAGTTCTCATCTTGGAAAATATAATAAAGATTCTCTATAAATATCTCAAATTGCGATTGTCTGTTTATACTAAAAGGGACATCTGTAATGGTTATGAATATAGATATCTCAAAGAGACACAAGCGACGAATGATTATCCAAGTGACCTCATATTTCACAAGCACGTATAAAAGTTTCAATATCAAATTAGTACCAATGCACAAGGATATTAAGAAGTTGAGCAACACATGTTGCAATCATTGAAAAAATTATCTGTCGACATTGATGATATATAAAGCGGGAGAGNTCTACGACATGTCCAACATTAATCATAATATCATTCATGCAACGTAAACACATAACTTACATTAGATTCAAATATAAGAGTATTCTCTAATATAACAAAGAAATGTGAATATAAACCGACTTATCATTGTATCTTCTACAACACTGATCAATTATTTGTTGCATTTTAAGTGGGATTTATGTTCTCCCAGAGAAATCTATAACTATCTCAGTCGAACGAGGCTACATTCATCTTTAATGTCAACTTAAATGTTATAGTACACAATACTAAGAGTTATTTTTTCATGAAATGCCTTTGTCACATAATCATCTGTATAAACAATATCTATCCTATTTCCTTGGAGATCTCCCTCATCATCAATGATTGTAATGCAAATAGTCGTTTGGGATTCCACAACATCTTTTATTGTTTGTTCATCTGATTTTTCAATATCTACAAGTAACACGTCACCCCTAACAGCTGGAGTATCGGTGTTAGTTGATATTTGAATATCTACATATTTGGTTTTCCTCTTCTTCAACTCAAATTCAACGTAAGGGGAACTCAAATTTCTTTTCCTTCTGTTTTGTCTTTCCTTAACCCTCTAGATTATATTGCCAAGGGAAAATTATACTCAATTTTCTTTCTTCATTAAATTCACCTTCAATGCCATTATTTTATTTTTCAATTTATTAACTTCACTTTTGAGCTCTGTTACTGTATTATGTAATCAGGAACTCTGTTGTTAATTGATTATTAAAATTCACATAAACTTTTCTATCGAGTTCTTATTAATTGAATAATTTCTTCAAAACTTTTGTTGACTCTTGTACACCTTGGTTGCAGAGTGCTAGCACCCGAACCAGATGAAATTGGTGATTGCGGTGTGAAATGAATTTGATGGGTGATGGATCGGGGAATTTTAAGTATAATGGGTTGTTCTTCAATTGAATGATAGAGAAGGACAAGTTCTTCTTATTTCAAATCCAAAAAAGAATCGTAAACCTACAATGATCCATAATTACAATCAGACATGAACTAAATTTTATAAATAGAAAAAAAATTATCTAATGAGATAAAAACCTGTAAAGGGTTTAGCTACTTAAAATTTTGATGTATCAAGGATGAGCTCCAGCTCACATTTATTGGTCACCTCAACATGTGATGCCTGACCTCAGGTGCAACAAGAGTAACTAGAGACGTACACTCATAAAACCAAAGCAGTGTAAAAGTTAAATCATAGCCTACTTTAACTAAAAAAAAATTAAATGGTATGAACATCATACTAAATGTGAGCAGGAAAAAATCCATTAATATATCTCCATGAATAATTTTGTCTTAATTTTGTGACGATGACATTCACTTGATCAATAAGAAATTGTAAATTACAACAGACTAATTAAAAGAAGAAAAAGAATGTACATTCTCAGCAAAGTATAAAGCCCTTTGGGCACACTGAAGTTGTTTGAAGGAAAAAAATAAGTTTTTTAACAAAAAACTTTAAAAACAATTCATTAAAGGGCATGAAATACTCCCCATATGAAACCATAACTAGGTCATTCTTTATTTGTATTGCAGATGCACCACATGGGAGAGCTTTATCCCAGTGGATTGGTTCTCTTTTGTTGGGTATGCCTATCAATAAGACAACCTGATCGGAGTCTAAACTTAATTCCTTCCCACCCATCCTAAATTCCCTTTATTCAACATCCTAATAATTCAAGATGTGTAGTGTTAGGACATTATCTTGTAGATATGAAGACATATCAAAAAATTGAAGTACATTCAAATCTTTTAGAGTTTTTATAGTTTCCTCAAATTGGGTATTTTTTACTAAATACAGAACAAATCTTACTATAGATGGTCGATACTTGCAATTGAACATCATTAGGTCCAAAAACCTTTAAAAGAAGACAATGCAAAAAAAAAACATTCTATTAACAACGAAGGTGTCCATAATAAAACTAATTCAGTGCTTAAATATGAACGCAACAACAAAATAAACATCAATACCAATTGCAACCCATACCTCAATAGAAACGACATAATAACTCCAACTGTGATAACACCATAATAGCAACACTTCAATATCACAAATCATCATAATACAACCAAATTATCATCTTAATAACACCAAAACACAACGTAGATATCACCATAATAACACCGAATCAACAATATAATAACAAAAAATAAGTCCATAATAACACCAAAATATGTCCTTAAGGTTACAATGTAGATACCATAATAACACCAAATCAACAACATATACCAAAACATGTCCATAAGAACACCAAAATATCACAGATACAACATAGAAATCATCATAATTACACTGAATCAATGACATAATAACACCAAAATATGTCAATAATAACACCAAAATATGTGCAGACAAATTAGAACCCAAATAACACAAAAATATATCCAGAATATAACTTAGAGATCACCGTAATCACACTGGATCAACTATAGAATAACATTAAAATGTCCATAATAACACAAAAATATGATGATTCAACATGGATATCATGATAACTCAATAATAGCAAAGGCTTACTAACACCAAAATATGTCCATAATAATACCAAAATATGTCCATAATACAATGTAGATATCATCATAATAAAACTGCATCAACAACCTAATAACACCAAAATATGTCAATACTAACCAAAACATGTGAAGACAAATAAAATCTAAATAACACCAAAATATATCTAGAATACAATGTAGATATCACCATAATAACACCAATTTAACAACAAAATAACACTAAAATATGTCCATGATAACACTAAAGCATGTTCGGAAGGATACAACATAGATATCATAATAACACTAAATTCAACAACAGACTAATGCCAAAATATGTCCATAATACAACATAGATATCATAATAACACTAAATTCAACAACAGACTAATGCCAAAATATGTTCATAATACAACATAGATATCATTATAATAACGCTGAATCGATGACCTAATAACACCAAAATATTTTCAGGATACAACGTAAATATCATCATAATAACATTGAATAAATAATAGAATAACACCAAAATGTACATAATAACGCTAAAATATGAGGATATAACATATATATCATAATAACACGAAATCAATGACAAACTAACACCAAAATATGTCCATAATAATACCAAAATATGTCTATGATACAATGTATAGATCATCATAATAACACCAAAATATGTCATAATAAAACCAAAATATATCTAGGACAAAATATATATATCATCATAATGACATCGAATCAACAACATAATAACACCAAAATAACTCTATTAAAACAAAAAAAAATGTGTCTAGACAAATTAGCACCCCAACAACCCTAAAATATGTCTAAGATACAACGTATATATGCCCATAATAACACTGAATTAACAACAAAACATGTCTGGAAAAATTAGCAATATTATTACACCAAAACATGTCTAGGACACAACATACATATCACCATAATAATACCAAATCAATAACAAAATAAAGCAATGTTACCACCAAATGATTATTATATTCAAATTAAATGAAAGAACACCTAATCAACAACAAAATTCCACAAAGTTGTATTTATAATAACACCATTGCCACAAGACCACCAAAGTTGAACTAAATTATCACCGTAATAAAGCCTCAACTAGAATGCAACTGAGATACCCCATAGTAAGACCAAATAACACCTCTACATAGTTAAATTACCATAAAAACACATACATGAAAACACCAATTCAACATCAAAATTACACCATATTACCACCATAATAACCAAAAATCAACACCAAAATAACATAATATAAACCCTAATGAATATGCATAATAACATCCACTATACACCATTAAATAATCAAAATATCACAAGAATACCCCAATTAAACATCAAATTAATAGCACAATAACACCTTATTAACATTCCAATAACACAAACTTAGCGCATAAAACTACCAAAATTTCCTCCAGAATGTCACAACATTACCCCAATAAAATCATTTCACTTTTGAATAACACCAAATATGGTGTTTTTGTGGTGTTATTGGTGTGGTTGTGATGATGGGTTAATAGTGTGGTTATATAATGATGTTATTAGTGCAATATTATAGAGTTATTGTGATATAGATATAATTGTATTGTTGTGTTATTAATGTAATAATATGATGTATTGTCATACAAATGTGGCTGTATAGTGGTGTTATTAGTGTGGTCATATTATGACGTTAATAGTGTGATTGTATGATGTTGTTATTAGTGTAGTATTATGGTATTATTGTGATATAAATGTGGTGTTATTAGTCTGGTTGTAATGTGATATTAATAATGTGGTTATATAGTGGTGTTATTAGTGCAACATTATGGTGTTATTGTGATGCAAATGTGGTTATATTGTGAAGTTATTAGTGTTATTGTTATATAAATATGATTGTATAGAGGTGTTATTAGTGCAATGTTATAGTTTTATTGTGTTATAAATGTGGTTGTACTGTGGTGTTAATAGTGTGGATGTATGGTGTGTTATTAGTGCGGCGTTATGATGTTATTGTGGTGTTGTTAGTGTTATGGTATGATGTTATTGTCATACAAATGTGGTTCTTTGGCGTTCTCAGTGCATTATTATGGTGTTATTCTGATACAAATGTAACTATATTGTAGTGTTATTAGTGTAATAATACGGTATTATTGTCATATAAATGTGGTTGTATGGTGATGTTATTAGTGCAGTCGTATTGTGGTGTTAATAGTGTGGTTGTATGGTGGTGTTATTAGTATAGTATTATAATGTTATTGTTATACTTAATCATGTATAGTGGTGTTATTGGCTTGTAAGTATTGTGATGTCATTATTGCAGTATTATGGTGTTATTGTGATACAATTGTGGTTATATCGTGGTGTTATTATTGTAGTATTATGTTAGTTTAATAGTACCTCTCTACTGTTTCGCTTGTGATAAATCCTAAAACCATAATATTGTGGTGGTAAGATGAAATACTTTCTCTTCTAATACTAAATCACCATTCCATATGGTTAATTTAGCTATCAAGCTTGTCATTTAACAAAGCAGGTAAAATTTATATGAAATAATGCTTGTCTTGGTTACATAAATTTATGAATGCAAGTACAACCACACAACAAAAATTTTACCAGGATGCTTTTTGTCTACTCCCACGCTTTCTATTTTCCTTGGGTTTTTTCATTCTTCTATATTAGCTTGTTTGAAAACATAAAAAGAAATACATGAGTTCTCACCCCCAAATACTAAAATTTTAGGTAACACTTATTTAAAAAAAAAACCTAAATATCACAAAAGTTAACATGGTGTGAGAGAGCGAGACTCTGAATGCTTCTCGTCCGACGACTCATAATACGAGGGATTTCAAACGAACCAAATCCTAGCTACCAAAATCATAGGTAAAAATCACTTTAGATGATGGAAGAAATTAGGGATTGAAGAGACTTAAAAAATTCGGGCCGGGTCATATCACAACATATACATATACACGTTTTGGAAATTTTTTCGTTGGAAATTCGAACTCGTGATGCAACATTTACTCCCATCCTACACTCGAAGCAACTCTCTTTCGTTTCATCGACAATCAGTAAAAATGCTTAGAAGGGTTTGGCGATGAACAGAAGCTGATAGAAGTAGAGGGAGAGTTTCGAGCTAAGGGCAAAAATGGCTTTTCGGTTGTGCCATCGTCCTCTTCGGCTCTCCGTCGGCTCTCACAACGGCTGGGGGAAGACGCAAACTCTCCGTCACTTTCGATGCTCATCCGTCAACCAGACAACCGAACCCCTCGACGCTCGCAAGGCAATTTGCTCAACTTAATCTGATTTAGCTTCGCATTAGCAGAGTGTAGTCAAAACTATTCCATCTCCTAGTTCTGGATTTGCGATTTCTAGATAATAGGTTTTGTTTGTGAATTTGATTGTTTGCTGGATGGATGGTTTAATGTATGCTGCATGCTGGATTAATATTCATGGCGATAGAGGGATGTATCGTCTTGAGTGAAATTCTTTGGCACATACGGTTAACAATAGCTCACATGAGGTGTGTTTTTTCATGGTAAATTGGAGAAACGGAAAAACCAAGGGCCGGAAGTAATTGAAATGATTTAGCTGCGAGTCTTCTGTACGAAGTATGTCCTTTTCTTAGCTACAGTGAGCATTAGTGCATTTTATTAGACATGAATTATGGAAATGGTTCTACGAGGCCTGCATGTTAGGTGTTGTTAGCATAGTATGTCAAGGGACGATCAATGTTTTGTTGAATTGTTCCTCTCATAAAATGGGAGATTAACAAACAAGATGTCCAATGTCGGATTTTAGTACTTGGTATACGAGGAGGCGAAGATCAGTGGAAATATTAGGGTTGGGTAATGTTGAGCGGCCTCTCTCCATCCTTCATATAGCAGGGGATAACGAATGATTGGGTTGGCTAGCTGCAAACATCCGACATTGGCCAACGTTAGCTGACTTTGGAGATGGCGGCATTGAGTGTTGAGCGCTGATAATCGGAGCTTTAGAATTCTCCGAGTTTGGCAATTTTATCAACCAAAGTTTTCTCTGAGTTCTCTCTTGATTAAACGGAAATATGATCTATGTATACATTTCTGGATTTGGTATGATTTTCATTTGAACCAAATAATAAGGCACTTATCTGACAGTCTGATTTGATTTTTTTGATCATTCAATATTTTTAGGCAATTTAGCATTTTAGTGATATCAAAATTAAGATGCCTTATGTTTGTTGAATTTGTGTTGTCAAGATGCACATTTCTAATATAAGCATCCAAAATTCAAAGCTCCTGTATTTCTCAATTGACTTGTAAAGTTTTTAAGTAAACACCTCATGTTTGATTCATGTCCATTTGGAATCGGATTAAGGTGTGCTTGATATTGCTGTTTCATTTCATCAAGATGTTGATTTTGAATATAAGTAAGTTGAAATTGTGATTTCAGTTTATTTTAAAGTCAATTATTGAAGTTGATGATTTGAATATTTGGGCACTTTGAAATATGAAAATTTCCGTAAATATTCATGTTTAATTGAATAAACTTTTTTTAATTGAATAAACTTTTTTTGTGACACATTAATGTTTATCTAGTTCTTTTTACTGTTCCGTGTGATTCTGTTATTTGAATTGTGTTCCATTTGGCACTGTTTGCAGTCAAGCTTTGAGTTCGTGACCTCAATTTGTAACTCATACCCAATCTTTTGTCTTTTTTTTCTTCTTATTGTTATTGGAGTTATGAATTATACTCGAAGAATAAGCTAGAACATAACATCATTTACTTATTTTGATTTTATAGGATGTAGGTGGGAGGTGCGATGAAAAATGATATAACAAATGGAATTGACAGTGGAACGGGGAGGACAAGAAATCCTATGCCAGATGCATCAAAACCTAGGAAAATTCACAGATATCTCGGTTGTGCAATGTCTTTCCGTATTACAGAAATATTACACTGTGAGAAAAATGAGGAATATACTTGGCCCTATGATTGTAGTTGGTTTACTCTTGGATATTGAGGCAGTGAAGAAGGTGGTAACAATTTGTTCTAGCACTACCTTAGAGAATTTAGAATACGCAAGGTTGATATTGAGACAGGTTCCTAATCTCGATACTTTCACATATAATTCTGTAATTAGAGGATGCTTGCAAAGTAAAATCCCATCTAGAGCCTTAAGTTTGTACTATTGGATGCTATTGAATGGTGTCTTCCCAGACAAGTTTACATTTCCTTTTGTTCTTAAGGCTTGCGCTGGCACCAATGCCATCGCAGATGGAGAAAAGGTTCATTGCAGAATTTTCAAGAGTCCACTAAGCTTGGACCTATTTGTGCAAGCCTCCATTCTTGCTATGTATTCCAAGTGTGGTGAGGTAGAAATGGCACGCCTTACCTTTGATTTCATGCCCCATAAAAGTTTGGTGAGCTGGAATACTATGATTGATGCCTATGTTAAACATGGATATATGGATTCCGCTCTTGAACTATTCAATCTAATGCCAGAACGTGATGTTTTCTCTTGGAATGTTATGATTGATGGGCATGCAAAGCACGGGCAGATAGAAATTGCTAGGTACTTTTTCAATGCGATGTTTGAGAGAGATGGTGTTACTTGGAATATTATGATTGATGGTTATGCCAAATGTGGAAATGTGAAATTTGCTAGAGAGTTTTTTGATATAGCACCATTCAAGGACATAGTTACTTGGGGTATCATGATAAACGGATATGTGATGAGCGATCATATTGGTGTGGCTCATAGTTTGTTTGAAAAAACACCCTATAAGAGTCTAGTTACGTGGAATAGTTTGATCTGTGGTTATGCCAAGTGCGGTGATATGATAGCAGCACAAAAAATGTTTGAATTGATGCCATTCCGGAATCAAAAATCATGGAATATTATACTTGATGCTTATGTCAAGTGTGGAGAGATAAAACATGCAAATCAAACATTTTGTGCAATGCCCGATAAGGATGTTGTATCGTGGAACATTTTAATCGACGGACATTCTAAACTCGGAGATATGGAAATAGCAAGAGAGCTTTTTGATACTATGCCATATAAGGATGTTGTCTCATGGAATGCAATTCTTGGTGGATACAAACAAAATGGGCAACCGAAGAAGATGTTTGAACTTTTTGTTAAGATGCAAGTTCTGAAAGAAACACCTGATTGTTCTACTTTAGCCATTCTTCTTTCTGGTATTGCTGATTTGGGCCTTTTTTTTCTTGGTAGACAGGTCCATGCTTATGCATGTAGGAAATACTATTCATTAGATAGTACTGTTGGAGTTGCGCTTATAGACATGTACTCCAAATGTGGATTTTCTGGCAACTCTATGAGGGTTTTTGATATGATAACTTCAAAAAATTTGGATCACTGGAATGCTCTGCTCTCCGGACTTGCTTCACTCGGCTGCTGTAACTTGGTTGTTACTATGTTTGCACATATGTGTCTTTCGATTGTTAGACCGGATGATGTTACATTTGTAGCCATTTTAAAAGCATGTAGCCATTCAGGCTTGGTATCAGATGGCTTTGAATATTTTATAATGATGAGGGAAAGTTATGGAATAACTCCAAACGTCCAGCATTACGGATGCATGGTTGATCTTCTGAGTCGTTCGGGGCGTTTAGAGGAGGCTGTTGATTTAGTAAGAAACATGCCGGTGAAGGCCAATGATGTTGTTTGGAGGGCCCTTCTCGGTGCTTCGAGGACCCATGGAAACATTGAGGTGGCTAAACTTGCGGCGAGGCACCTCATTGAGCTTGTACCGAATGATAGCAGCACTTATGTACTCTTAGCTAACATATATGGAGATAAAGGTCGATTTGACAGTGTGCAAAACGTGTGGAGGATCATGAAAGAGAATGAGGTTTTAAAGAACACGGCTTGTAGTTACATTGAATTGCAATGCGAGCTTCATGAGTTTACTGCAGGAGATGCTTCACATCCTCATGTCCTGGAGACTCTTCTTGTACTGAATGGAATGATTGAAGGGCTATCACTCTATTGGTTGGAAATAAACTATGAATTGATGGAATGTAATTAGAAGGGTGATTTTTCTCCCTTGAAAAGTTTTTTTGTGGTTTGTAGCCGTACAAGGGAATTTCCTGGTTAAAATGAAAGAAATCAACCAGGGAAGGGATCACAAGGCTTGATTTTTGTGCGGTAAACAGTGAATTATGTTTATTGTTATTTTTTGCCATTCAGCTTACCATGCCCACGTTAATGCATCTTTGGAGATCATAATTATTGGGGAAGGGAAATTGTGACCATAATAGTTTAAAATTGAAATTAATTTTGCTATTTTCCATGTATCTTGCCCTTAACGCATTACTTTCTTAAGGAAATTTAGTTCAATATTTGAAGGAAACAGGGCAAAGTCTGATCTTGCATAGTTTAGTGAAATGAACACCAGATTAGAATAAATCTGAAAATGAAGTAAAATCATGATAGACCTGTTTGTTATGTTACTTCTTTCATGCATATATGTGATATGATATGCTTAGGCATCAAGCGAAGACTTGAATTCAGTTCGCACTATTAGTATCACAAAAAAATTTAATCATATTCTTACTTTGTTAGCACCCACAAGGAATTATTATATGCATCATGTCACTAATATGATATAATTTTTTAACTTTGATTTTAGCCAATGAGAAAGGTTCACCAAGCTTTTCATAAAAATTGAACATATGTGAGTGGAGTTAAATAAATCGTTCAAGAACACTATTAACTATTGATTTGTTTTATATAAAGCCACAAATCTATCTTTTTGTGGTTTTTTTAGTCTTGATTGCCATTTTTGTTGTGTTGTTTTGTGTGTGATTTTTTCATTGTTTGTAGCAAGTAAGCACTGAGCTCTATCCCATCCCGCTCTAAAATTTTTAGAATTCATAACTTAATACCACTAAGCTCTAATTAATGTTGCATTTGAAATTGTCTTCACTAAAATAATACTTTTATATTAATTTTGGTGCATTGGGATTTGCAAAATTGCTTTTTTGTTCTTTTCATGATGTGAAAATTATATTTCAATTGGTATAGATAATTACAATTGTCACGAAGATGAATATGTGGGAAAAAGTAAGATAAATTAAAAAATGCAGGAATGATTGGAGTGACATTTATTGAACTTAAGGTAATCAAAAGTACATTTAGGCTATTGAAACATTGACAATGAAAGGTCGTAAATATAGGAATTAAAGAAGTAAATAAATTATTGTTAGAAGATTATGATTGAGAAGATAGAGATCTACAATAATGGTGATAATAATTGTTCAAAATGATTTATGATTAAGAAGTTTAACATTTCAAGCAACATTTAGTTATAACTAACAAAAAATAGGATTCATAAAGCCATTATGGTGGTGATGATGATGTTAATGATGATTTTAACTATTTAGTAAAATTAAGATTGAGATATTCTATTTAAATTGTAAGTCCATATTAGTATC
>NEWO01000018.1:2002128-2015130 GCA_003013225.1 Phalaenopsis aphrodite
CATAAAACCACATAGATGCTCACGGCCAGGGTCAGCAGAGAAAAGAAAACAGCCAACAAGGCTCTCGGCCAAAGCCAGGAATGGGGACAGGAGGGGCTCACGGCTAGAGCAAGGAATGGCTACAAAGCTCCATAACCAAAGGCAGTCTAAAAGACAACAAGTAAGGCTTATAGTTAAGGCAACAAAGGGCCCAGAAAAGAGCTGTTAAAGCTCATGGTTTAAGGCAACAAAGAACAACTACAAAAGCCCACGACCAGAGGCCATCCAAAGCACAAGCAAGGCCCACAGCTACAGCAACTCAGAGCACAAAGGGGCTCACGGCTAAGGCAAACAAAAGAACCACTAATAGCTGCTACAACGCTCCCCTGACAAACGCAGAAGGACAACTAAAGTTATCATAATTTTTGGGATGGCAAACTTGATTCATCCACAATACTCGAGCCAATCCGAGCCTAGCAAGGAAAACCAAATCACACCCAAAGACCTACAATAGGCCTCACGGGTAAGGACCAAAAGGGGAGGCTGATCCAACCACATCACAAACCCACGGTTAGGCACCAAGCAAACATCAAATTGCGGCCTCATAAACTGCCAAATCAATCCATCAAAACCAAATAACAACCTTCGAATGGAGACAACACAACACATCCAAAACAGGTTCTCGGGCAAGAGCCGAGACCAACAAGAATAAAAAAGAACCAAGCCATCTCTCTGATAGGGATTAAAGTCAGCAAAGCCACCCCTCGGGTAAGGGCCAAACAAAGCGAATCAAGACCCCCAACTAGAGCCAAACCGAGCCCAGCAAGGCTAAACAAAACAAACACAGCTCCCCACTAGAGCCAAACCAAGTCCAGCAGGGCTAGAACAAACAAACACAGCCCCCACTAGAGCCAAACCGAGCCCAGCAAGGCTAAACAAAACAAACCCAGCCCTCAACCGAGGCCAAACCGAGCTCAACAAGAACCAAAGCCAAACCGAGCCCAATAAGAACCAAAGCTAAGTCCAGCAATATTAAAACCCGTGCCTCCTTATCAACAGAAAAAAAGATAAAGTCTTAGCCATTTCAAGCCAAAACGGTGACTCCAAATCAAGCTAAGATCGAGCTCAACAAGAACCAAAGCCAAACCGAGCTCAACAAGAACCAAAGCCAAGACCAGAGCTCGACAAGAATCAAAACCAAAGCCAGAGCTCGACAAGAACCAAAGCCAAGTTCAGAACACGACAAGAATCAAAACCAAAGCCAAAGCTCGACAAGAACCAAAACCAAAGCCAGAGCTCGACAAGAACCAAAACCGAAGCCAGAGCTCGACAAGATTAAAAACAGGCCCAAGCATTGATATAAATTCATATTTTAATAGAAATTAAAGTTCCAGCCACCTGTAGGTAAAACCGAGCCATCCAAAGCTAAGAAACAACCTGCATTTCTAAATATGATTTCAACAGATATTTGAACAGGGGTGAGGCATCACGAGGGGCTAAGTCAAGCCCTCAAAACAAGCTACAACATTTTCAAATTAAATAAATTCCCTCGTAACATACATTTCGAGCCAGATAAAGCAACAGGAAGCCGAAACCGAGCCTCCAAACATGCGTAAAACAGTAAAATACACTCCATAGTATTCATTTTAAGTGAGAACAAGTCATAATATGTCAAAGCCGAAACCTCCAACATGCTTGCAAGAGAAGCAAAAAAAACTCCAGAGTCATGTCTTAACTCCTTAAATATTTCTAACATAATCATGCCACAATAATCATAAAGATGCCATAGTCTCCCTAGTTTAAGCAAGTAACCAAGTTTAGCTCTTAGGACATGCCCACATTTCTATTTTTAAATGCACCTGAAGTGAATATCTCAACAATATGTTAAAGTAAAATGAACTAGCATGTTGTATTCACCCAATAGAGCTAGGCTCAAAGGCTCGGCAGAGAGGAAAACCGAAAGGAAACAGGGCACCGAAGAAGAGAGGGGAAGAAGGTGTACCTCTATAATGCCAAAGTAAAGCCCTACAACAGAAGAGTTCACCCCAAAGAAGTGCTCTCACAGAAATTCCCTCTCTAATCTTCTCACAGCCGAAAATATCTATTCCTCTCCTCTCCTCTCTTGCAAACTTTTTTCAACAACCCCAGAAAACTCAAAAGAAACTGTGTTTATAGGCAGAGAATAGAAGATAAGAGAAAGAAGACCACCCCCAACAGTTCACGACACTCTAATCGGGCCAAAGGAGAAAAGAGACGTGCTCCCTGCTCACAGAAGGCGAAGCCACCGAAGCATCTCGGACCGAGCGGCAAGCCTAGTGGCAGCGAGGGAAGCATCGGGAAGAAGAGAAGAAATGCCATTCCAGTGTACCAGGGAGCAAGCCTCCCAGAGTCAAATTACCAAGAAAAGGAAAACCACAGCTCAGAGCGACTGACACGGCTTCGGGAAGGAAGGCCGCGGGCAGAAGAATGTCAGGCAGGGACGGACGAGGTCAACTTTCTCTCGCGTGGAGGAGGAAGAGCTCGCTCGGCTCGAGACCGAGAAAGGGAAAGGGCCAGGCACGCGAACGGGAGAAGGAAGGGATGCAGAGCTCGGACGCAGAGAGTTAGGGATTTAGTGTTTAAAGAGGAAAGAAAAAAAATGGTTTAATATAAATTAATACACATATATATTAAATTATATGCGATTTACTCGCGCGCGGCGACGTGACAAAATGGGTGTTCTCCCTGGGCAAAATCAACGTTCCGGACTCGCTGGTGCAGTCCGTTTTGTCATCCGGGGTCGCTCGGACGACGTCGTCGACAATCGGGTCAAAAACGCGTCAAAATGCAAATTTCACAAAATTTTGACCCGCTATCGATTGTCTCAAAAATTTTACTCGAGCATTCGACAGGTAACAGTGCAAGCAATGTGAATCGTGGAGATCGGATGTGTCGACTCTCCGAATTGTGAAATTTTGTGCGCGGGAGTGCGAATTGTGCAAAAGGCCACCCTAAGGCTCAGAAAGGTCCTATAGGGATCCTTTTGGGCTTCCCCATGTTGGTTTCATCCTTCTAAGTGCTAGAAGTCGATACCACACACATGAAACTCCAAAAGAGGACGGAAGTAGGTCGAACTAAAATGAGGCGGGTCTCACTTCTAAGGTTCTAAGATAGTCGAAGGGAGACCCATAAGACTAGATCCTAACTCCTACGAGAAATACTAGACCTCACTAAAAATGAGGTCAACAGTCTCAAGACTTGAAGACACTCCCAACTATATTCTCTGACATGGCTGAGGAGACATACTCAACATTGACCAGAGGTGTTTAGTAGTTTTTTATTGNCGGTAAGAGGTACAAGACTGCACTTGTTGAAAAAGACGTTCAGCTGAGGCATGATATTGCCCATGCAGTGAGAGTTGTTAGCAGATACAAGAGTAACCAAGGAAAGTACTTGGAGGTACAAGACTGCGTTTATGCTAATATATCAGCTGAGGGTGTTACTCTTGAGAAGCTGAAGTTGTGCTCGACTTCAGCTGGTCTTCTGGCATGAAGACCGGAGGTTTGAGTTGCAAAGGTGGATGATATCATGTTTGAGGAAAATGGCAGTGCAACCAATGAATGATGCAGTTAGTGTCCCAGTCTCCAAGTGGGAGAATTGTTGAGGAAGGTGGAGATTCGGTCCACTTCCTATTACGACAGATTCTTTGATAAATTGATTCTAATTTATCTGCTCTTAATTATTTTCATTATGTATTTTATTCCCTGCCATAGTTTGATGATTCCCAATTTTTTATTTAAAATGGTTGTCTTCTATTGACAGAAAGAATTAAAGAAAGCTTAATTAATTAATTAAGCTTTACCAGATTAATCTCCTGCCCCTCCTATTGCTATAGAGAAAAAAACAATGAATATGATAGCTTGCCTTAATGGGCTTTATATGAGTCATTAAAGCATGATTCCATGAAATCATGAAATTAAGGGTTACCAAAATAAGCTAGATGCTGTGAAGCCTTAAAAGGGGCTCCGATTGCAGGGATGAGTATTACTCTCCAAACAGTTTAAAGTTATTTTTTCTTCTTCTTGGTGTGACTCTCGGTTTAGAGAGAGAGAGAGGTGAGAGAAAGAGAGAGAGAGAATTCTTTCTTGTAAGTCGACGTGGTCGATGGTGTAATTCTCAAAGCTAATAAAATCCTCTGCAGCTTCGTGGACATAGGCAATTTGCCGAACCACGTAAATCTTGTGTCGCCTTTTCTGGTGTGATTTTTCTCGATTTATTTTTCGCTTTATTGTTGTCGTTTTTTCATAACAGTGTGTATCGTCCCTTTTCCTGCTTATTGTCGTTGCTCCGGCGACCCTCCGGTTGTTGGTTCCCACCCCTACTTGCTTCCAGTCACACATTCTAACATCCCTTTCCTCTTTGCCTTGCCGCTACAACGTTCCCTCCCCATCCGGTGTCCCTGCCTGCCCCACTACATCTCAAGCTACCGCTAAATACTTTAACCTGCCGCTATTCTCCTTTCCAGGCCGCCTACAGCTGTTCACGAACAGTCCACCTCCATCTGCCCTTCCCGTTTCTTTCCCTTGCACCTGGCAAGACTTGTGCCCCTTCTCGTGTCAGGCCCTCCTTCCAACATCCAACCCCTCCACGCCCCCAGCCTGCTGCCTTATCCCATTATGCCCTAATTTCTGTTGCAGTAACATCAGGTCTCTCCTCCATCTGCTGCAGTATCTCCCTCCAGTACAACCAGTTANACCCTCCGGTTGTTGGTTCCCACCCCTACTTGCTCCCAGTCACACATTCTAACACCCCTTTCCTCTTTGCCTTACCGCTACAACGTTCCCTCCCCATCCGGTGTCCCTGCCTGCCCCACTACATCTCAAGCTACCGCTAAATACTTTAACCTGCCGCTATTCTCCTTTCCAGGCCGCCTACAGCTGTTCACGAACAGTCCACCTCCATCTGCCCTTCCCGTTTCTTTCCCTTGCACCTGGCAAGACTTGTGCCCCTTCTCGTGTCAGGCCCTCCTTCCAACATCCAACCCCTCCACGCCCCCAGCCTGCTGCCTTATCCCATTATGCCCTAATTTCTGTTGCAGTAACATCAGGTCTCTCCTCCATCTGCTGCAGTATCTCCCTCCAGTACAACCAGTTACTGTCGCCGGCCCAAACCAGACCTCCCACCTACTGTTCAGTCCTCAGCCACAACCCTCATCCTCGTGCTACGGTGTGTTTGTGTTTGTTTGTCGTTTATTTTCTGTTTTAAAGTGTCTTTGTCGTAACCTTTTGAATTTCAACAATAATATTTTCGTTTTCTATTTTGGTTTGGGTTAACTCCGATATTAAGTAGGGCACTTCTTTTTTGTTTGGTGGATTTCATATTTCTTTCAAGTTTAATAGGAATTGATTTTTTATATGAATGGGTGTTGTTATTTCTGCAGCAGTAATCAACATATACTATATGTATTTCTTTTTGTCGGAGTATGAGGAAATCTGTCTTGTTCATTTTCTAATGTACAAATTCTATTTGGATGCTTAGCTTTCATGGTTTTGTGCTTATGATTTATTGCTATATATATACATGACATCTTTTGTTTAGTAGATTATTAACATTGTGGTTGCAAGTTATGTGGATCATTATTACGTTTGTTATGAAATAGTTGGTGTCAGTAAAAAGAGTTGCTATTTATATCACGATTTTAACTTTAAAAAAATGAAGTAGATCTTTTCATGCATATGTAAGGTGGTCTGTATGTAAAAATTGAAGTACAAATGTTAGATATCTAAATACATGAAAATTGAGTGGTATTAATGTAAATTTTCAAAAAAAAAAAATCTATATGTTTTTTTCATGTTGGGTGTATGGATAGTCTTACCTTGTCCTATCGTTGCGATCTTTTCTTCATTTATACAGTCTATTCCTTTCATCTTTGCAAGAAATGGCGTGAAGAGTTCGGAGTTTCAACTTTGTCAGAAGATTCTGTAAAAGGCGTATATGAAACAGGCAAAGCTTATGTGCATGACTTCACTGATGTCAATGGTAGACCAGTGCTAGTTGTAGTGGCATCCAGGCATTTCCCAGAGGCATGTACATGGTTGTACTATTTTCTAATTTAAGTTGGGGAAAATAACGTACATACTGCAGAATACTAATGTATTTACATATCTAACACCCAAAAATTAACCTGTGCATGAAACGGTTTATTTCACTATTAAAAATGTACTGAACTGATGGTAATTTTGATATCATTAAAGAGTTGAGTGGTACGCATGTATATATGAATATTTAGGTGTTATAGATATGTAAATGTATAAGAATTTTGTGGTAGGTATGTAAATGCCCCTTTTAACTATTGCTCTGTTTTTAGCTTGATATAAGATCTCAAAAAAAATTTATAGAAAACTTTTAAAATCTCATGCGGCACTCAGTAAAAATGAATAGAAATTTATGTAAATGCCCATATTGAGAATTCCTTTTTGCAGGATTTATTTTTGCTGTCTTCATAAAAATAACCATCTTCCCAAAGGTTTTGGCATCAGCTTTCATCCATTCATG
This sequence comes from Phalaenopsis aphrodite, assembly GCA_003013225.1. Taxonomy (NCBI): domain Eukaryota; kingdom Viridiplantae; phylum Streptophyta; class Magnoliopsida; order Asparagales; family Orchidaceae; genus Phalaenopsis; species Phalaenopsis aphrodite. Next base: position 2,008,642 of record NEWO01000018.1, read on the forward strand.
TATACAAGCATATGTATAGTAGACGGCGTTATTTCTCGCAGTCGTCTCCCGTAGTTGACGACACTTCTCCTTCGCAGTCGTCTCCTCGCTCACTCCAAACGACGCGACTAGTGCTCTCTTGCCCGACAGACAATGTCCGAAGTCTGCTCGCTTTCCTTGCGGCTCGCCAAGCCACTCTTTTCTGATTGTGGCCATCTTGTGTGGAAGATGGCCTCGACGCTCATTTCCTATGCAACTGCTCTTGTCGACGACTTTTTTATTCCTGCTCGTGCCCCTCTCTCAGGTTCAGAGCATGGTTTTGATATCAGTAAGTTTTGCAATGTTCCAAAATATTTTCACGAGACTTTTGAAGGTGGTGGTGATCACACTTTCACTAAAAAGCTTGGCAAAAAAAAAAGGAAGCTTGCTCTTATCCTCACTGAGGTTGAAAACCAGCACTCTCACGTCCTCTTGGTGTTTTGCTCTAGTGGGGGAATTTCTTTATGGTCACCCAAAGTTGGTGATCGTTCGGAAAGAGTTTGATGCTATGAAACTATTGAACAATTGAAATATAGGCTTACTTGACGGTCGACATATACTTATTCAGTTATTTCACAATGTCGACTACAATCGCATTTTCTCTCGAAAAGTTATCAAGATTGATAATCATTTTATGAAAATTCTAAAGTAGACTGTCAATTTTGATTCAAAAGCGGAGCCCCCTATCATTCATCTTTGGATAAAGTTTCCGAGGTTAAAATTACATCTGTTCACCATGAAAATTCTCTACTCTTTAGCAACTGCTTACGGTAAATCTGTCAAGATTAATAGTCCTACGCTTTCTATCACCAACCCTCTGTGGCTTATGTATTAGTTGAGAGAGATATCACTCAACCAGCTCCAGATGAGATATGGATTGACACTACTCACAACGGGTATTGACAAAAGGTTGAAATAAAATCATACCCTTCTTATTGCTCTCATTGCAGTATGTTTGATCATAGTTCTACTATTTGTTATCGCTTGCATCCTTATCTAAGACCGAATATCGTTAAAGATCAGCTATCTACCTTCCTTGCTAAGAAGGTGCAATTCGATTCTCTTTCCATCAACGCAGTTTCAGATAAAGAACACCATGTTGCAGGTACAAATCCAAATGTGCTAATATCACTTACTGTTATTGAAGAAGACCCACTTACATGCCAAGACACACGAGAGTGCTCATTCGATCCGATAAAAGATCAACGGGTACAATAAGTAGTTGCTTCTAATTTTCAACAACCTACACGTATCCGACACACTTTAGATCATTCCACTGATCAGGTGAGTCAATCTTTGGATGAGGAATGACGGGTCTATTCCAGAAGGAAGAAGAAGAACGGAGGACGACTCGAGCTCGGGAATTTATTAGATGATACATTGGTTACTACTGGAAATGACACTCATTTTACTAATTTATTAGCTCACTCATTCCCTAGAACTAGAGGCAGACGCAAGACAAAATTGGGTCGCTCTCCAGCTACCTGATTCTCTATATTTTGACACTTTTTTGTTTTTTCTTTAGGTCTCTTATGTATTTTGTTGTATTTTCTTTTTTTGGAACCATTTGATATGGTGGTTATCGTATGGGTAGGGTGTCATGTTTAGAACCTCTCACACAATCTATTTGTACCCACAATCTATTTGTACCCTAATTTTTATTTAATATTAGCTTTTGGGTTTTCTAAAAAAAATGTATAAGCACACACACACACACACACACACACACACACACACACACATATATATAACCAAAATTTTTATTATATTTATCTCAAAGTAGATCTAATAACTTTGAGATCTGATACGTTATCAATAAAATTTGTCATTTGACAAATCTTAAGGCAATTAGTGTTATTCTGAGAGCATATTTTGAGCATTAAATGTTCAAACTCTAATTAAAAATCATTCAGAACTCCGATTTCAACAAGCTTACATTTAACTTGACAGACTTAAGAAGACAGACACAATGACAAAAAAATTGGTCCAATCCAAGTGAAATTAAACCCGAATCATGCCATTCTGATAAGCTTATTGTTAAATTGAGCATCTCAATGAGTCGAGTCCAACAAGCTTAAAATCACTCAATTCCGACATCACTAAGGTACTTAAATGTCCATCTAATGTCACTCAATTGAGGGAATCTTTCCGGACCATCCCATGAAATGATCCAAATTACTTCCTTATTTGTAGGGAGGTCTTTTCCAAACTATAAATAGGCCCCAACTTTTCATGCGAAAGGACCCAAAACTTGAACCGAAGAAGCTGAATTATGGTGTCATCCCGATTGAAAACCAGCAAACACATCCCACTCCCACAGTCGGGGACCACCGTCAACCTCCTCTCGCCAGCCATCGTCGGTTGCCCCCTACTTGTGGCAATGAAGCATCGCGGGGAGTAAAGATCAACAAGCAGAGTAACAAAGCAATGAGCAAAGTCAAGACCTACGTCGTGTAAAAATGAGACACTCCACAAAACAATGCATCATCCTAAACATTGTGCAACGACACGTCTCGAAGACAATATACCGACACTCCGACAACTACTTCCAATTGTAACTGCTCTCGATTGTTGCACAATCCTTCGGCTTACGAAGATTGTATTTTAAGGAATTTTATAACAATTTCATAGGTGCGGCGTGTAATGAACAACTTATAATAGATCATTCTGACTGAGCTTGGCGGAGTAATTTTTTCCCTTTTCAAGTTTTTTACTTAAAAACTTCTAATGTCCTTACTTGTCCCTTTAATTATCCGAGTGTGTGTTAAACTTTCACGCAACATTAAAATGCTAAATAATCGCTCAACTACCGAATCTTCCAACATGCATCATGACCCATCCTATTCAAAAAAATTTACATGAATGTTTCAAACATTTTTTTGGGGCATATACATCCATATTACACAATTCTTATCTATATCTACATCTCTAACATCTAAACTTTCACATTTACACGCATTCCACCTAAATCTTTAACATAACATTATAAATCCTGCCATCACTATCTTTTTAATGGTGAAATATACATTTCCATGCATTGATTTTTGACACCAAGATTTTAAAAGTATAAATATCAAGCTTTGGATGTTAGATATGTAAATGCGTAAACAATTTATGGTATGCATGTAGATTTTTCTTTATTTTTTATTGTTGACTACTCTATTACTTGTTAGACTTGTATTTGCATATATCATGATGTGAAAATGAAAAAAGAAACTATGGATGTTTAGATATTACAAAAACCTATCGGACAAATCCGCTGTTAGATTTACTTTTCAAGCTCACGAAGATCCAACATTTTAAGAACTATTTAGATAATTGTTTTTCAAATCGGTTTTAATAACAGGCCAACCATATTTTGGCTGCAGAAGCAGGCAACAGCTGAGGATCAGAAGCTTTGTGTGTTCTTGATTGAGAAGGCCTTACATATGCTTCCATATGGATTGGGAGAAATACTTGTAATAGTTGACCTGAGGGGTTTTCGTACAGCAAATGCAGATTTCATTTTTTTAAAATTTTTGGTAACTCCCACTTCTCACTTTATTTATGTTTGTTCTCTGCTTCTGTTGCAAATATTGAGATTTTGTTAGGGTGAATTGAAATTATGTTCCGAGCTGCGCTGCAGGGCTGTTTGGGAGAGTTACTTCTCCCCATCCCACGGATCCGTGTTCGAGCATGCAAATATCTAATCTACTTGTGATTAGCTAATTATGGCTTAACTTTTAAAAGAAAGGGGGGAAGGAAATATGCATGCATATCACATAATTCTTATATATTTACATATTTGACACCCAAAATTTGATATTTAAACTTATGATATGTATATCACATTGGTGTCGTAAACCTATGCATGAAATTATGTATCACTTTTAAAGAGATGATGGTTGTGGTATGTTTGATGTAATTAAAAACTCGAGTGTTATACATATAGATATGAATATTGAGGTGTCAGATATGTAAATATTTTAGATTTGTGTGGTATTTTATGTAAATGCCCCTGAAAAAAAAATGTTAGGAATTGGTTTACTCATCTTGAAGTGCCTTTCATGTTGAATTGACATATAGCAAAGAATATGTTTTTTTTCTTGTTCACGGTAAAGAATTGCTATTCTTGTCGACATGGAAAGTGCAGAAATTGAAGGAATAATATATATTGAAATTACACAATGCCCTTGTGAGTGTTGAAGCTTTTATAATTGACTAGAATAGCAGTTTTTTTTAATGAAAAATCAACCTTCATCTGCGCTATCATTTACCATTATGCAGAACCAGACTTTCTCTCTCTACCAAAATCATTCTATTTTGTTGATTGCATCTAAATTGTATTATTATATGACAGTATTCTTAATTTACTAATACTTTAATGATTTTGCAGATTGATGCACTCTATTATTATTACCCGAAGAGGCTCGGTCAAGTGCTCTTAGTTGATGCACCATTTGTGTTTCAGTCAATTTGGCAGCTTCTTAAGCCATTAATGAAGTCTTATGCGTCTTTGGTATGCAATTTTGCTCAGATTTACAGTTTGTAAGTAGTTTTCAAACCATATAGAGTTTAGATATTCTTGCTTAAATGATTTGAATTGCTTAAGGCCCATTTGGGATCAGTTTATTTTTTGTTTTCATTTTTGCTTTTTTTTTTAATAAAAAATTTGTTATTTTAATTGTTTGGGATCACTTTTATTTTAAAAAATATTCGCTTAGTACTTTTTTTTGTTTTAAAAAACAAAATAACTTGTCTTTTAAAACACTCAAAACCTTTAAAAATTATTTTAAGTATTTTTAAAAACAAATAAACATGTTATGACATATTAAATTTGTTTTATTGCAAGTTAAAACATAAACAAAGTAAAATAATAATAAAAGATAAAAACAAAAGTCAAAAGTGATCCCAACCGACTTCTTAGTATGTTTCTTATATGTTTTGATTTTTTTTTATTTCCAAAAATTGAACCGACTTATTTAAAAAATGATTAAAATAATTCTTAATTATTTTGAGTGTTTATTAAAATATTCATAATATGTTTAAACATGTTGAACATGTTTTATTTAAAAGAAGCTATATATAAAAAAGGCTTAAAAATTCAAAAGTAGAAATAAAATAAAATAATGATATCGGAGTTAACCCAAACCACAATAAACAAACAAATATTATTACTGTTAAAGCCAATAATAATTAGAAGTTACAACTAATACACTGAAAGGGGAATAAGAATGACAGATACAGACAAACATAATTAAAAATTATATCCAAGGAGTGGTTGTTGGTTCGGTGGGTTGGAAGCGGGGAGGCTGGTTGTAGGAGTGGGCGGTAAAAGGTGGCAGTGGGGTAGCAGATGAGGGTAAGTGGGTTGTTATAGGGAAGATGGTGGGGGAAGGAGTTGTTTGTAGTGGAAGATAGCCGGCAATAGGGGACTTATGGGTGGGGGCTGGGTGTTGGGAGACCTGGTTGCTGTGGGACTGAAATCAGGTTACAGGAATGTTGCGACAGGGTGATGGTTCGCGGCTGGAAGTTGCAGGTAGGGTGGGAGGTAGGATGGCCGGGAGATAGAGGGATTGTGGTGGCTGCAGGAGCAGCAAGAGGCGCTATCCTGGAGGTGGGATGGTTGCAGCAATGATGGTGAATGCGACAACAGAGACAACAACAACGGGAAGGTTGCAGGGGATGGGCAGGTCAAGCATAGTCACCATCTCGGAGCGAGATACAACCGTAGCACAATTTATCCTTGGATACAACCCTAGACTGGAAAATAGGAGACGACGACGGCTGACTCGCAAGAAATACGAGCAAAATTGAAAACCTATAATATTGGAGTCAAATATATAAGCCCTAGATAACTAGGATTTGGATCTCCCTATAAAAGGAAATGTCAAACCAGTGTGGAAGAGTTGGTCGGCCCTCCTAGGTTTGGACTAGTTCGGTCCAGACAAAGAAAGCGCAGGACAGGCTCTCGTGGCTCCTTTACGCCCGTCTCAATAAAAGTGATCCCATAAGGCCTTTTCATTGTTACATTTTAATGTTCTTAATCACGTCCACTAGTTTGATTAGGATCTCAATGACACTCTTGGCTTGATTCGATTGAGTTAGGTTAATTGAGGCTTTAGTTTAATGGGTGGAAAAGCAAATTGGGTCGGGCCAATGGAGTTTATTGGGTGCTCTAAATTTACAGTTCCATTTTTTTTTTTCTAGTTATTTTTATTTTTATTTTCTATTTGCTAAACAACGACTAATTTTTCTCTTGAAGGTGAGATTTTGTGATATGGAGACAGTCAAAAGTGAATACTTCAAAGAAGATACTATACCTGCAGCCTTCAAGGGTTGATGCTGCCAATCTGGAAGGGTCCTGGTATGTTACTAAGGTTCTTGGAAAACTTGGGTTGGATTGTAATTGCTATAATAATTTGAAGCTATCTGCAATATTTTAATTCACAAACCAAAACTTAATATATATATATATATATATATATATAT
>NEWO01000018.1:2015495-2026015 GCA_003013225.1 Phalaenopsis aphrodite
ATATGTATGTATGTATGTATTTACGTACATACCATGCAATTCTTATGTATTTACATATCTAACATGCAGACATTCATGCATACCGTACAAATCTTTAACATCGAATAAAAAATAACACTATCACTATCTTTTTAAAAGAGAAATCCACATTTTCATGTATAGTTTTATGACATCAAATTGCTATTAATTTTTGGGCATTATACATGCAAATACATTAGAATGTATGGTATTTATGTGTGTGTGTGTGGCGCACACGTGTGTTACAGGTAAATAAGAGACCTCATAGAAGCAAATGGCTTGTAATGGATACATTGTTAAAATAAATTATAGATTCAGTAAGTTGTGAGCACTTGAAAATCTTTCACTTGCTCTGAACTTGGAAATTATTTGATGAAAAAAAGAATTCGACAACCGAAGTCATCAAGTAGCCCAAAATTATTCGTCTGCATCGAATATTCTCTCGAAAAAAAATGTGCAAACTCACCAAAGAATTCAACAAAATTTTCTTCGGTCTGGTCTGATTGGCTTCCAATTTTAATAAATTTGATGTAATGATTTTAGATTGTGCATGATTTGCAAGCAAACATGATTTTTATACTTACAAATTTGTATGTATTATTTTTTATTGTTGGCTAATGAATTATATATATATATATATATACATATTATTGATATTTATGAACTGTTAGTCGCAAGTACAATTCACGCAAAAAAAAAAAAAATAGACAGCACGAATATAAGAAAGATTCAGATAGTCCCCTTTAATCAAATGAGAAAGCTCCAACGAAAAATAGTATAAAAGTTAAACTCTCGAGAATCCAAAATCTTTTCTCGCAGCTTAATTAGCACGTTGAATAAAAACCACCGTACTACCACATGGTTGACTAAAGCAAAATTGTTTTCCATATGAACTATCAAAAGTCGATGATACTCCTTTTTCTCATTACAATACTTGCACAACTTCTATAGAATCCATTTCGATCTCAATCTTATCCCAACCACACTTGACAACCAAATTCAGAGCCACAACCCGCCTCAACTACACTCGACACACGTGTTTCTTTACACTTCATAATTACATTCTACTCCATATATCCACTTAACCAAATAAGACCATAACATACAATTGCATTATGTAACATTTACATTCCATTTTTTTTAATGCAATGCAGGCATATGTATAAAAATACACATAAAATACAGGGATATTTTTGTAAGAAATTCCAGAACAAGTTATTACAAGACAAACCATAAGTTGTTCCTAGCACTTTAACAGGCTGCAAAAATGAGATTATTGTCTCTAATTGCAATCGTCATAATGAGCTAAATGCCTCTCCTTGTGTTAGATTTTAGGGGAATTTACAGCTGCAACACACAGTTCTTATTCATTTACATATCTCACCTGAACTTTCATATTTACATATAGAGCACTTGGGTTGAGTTTTGATGTGATGTTAAATATTTGAGTGGTGTGTGTGTAAATATGAAAGTTTAGAGGTGAGATTGTAAATAAATAAGATTTGTGTGCTATTCATGTAAATTCCCCTAAATTATATATAATGTAGAAATAGTCCCATTCTCATTCATCTGAATTCAGAGATCCTGAAGACCCGGGCGGTGCCATCATTCGAAACAGAAACAAGGGAGCTTTGATCTGCAGTCACAGCTAAGGATTGAACCACGTCGACGTGACCGCCAAAGGTACGGACGCAGCCGCCGGAGAGACTGTCCCAAATGCGAACCATTCCATCTATCGATCCGGTCGCGACGTATCGAGACGTGCCGAGCCATAACAGGCATGTAACCCCATCCTGTCGAAAAATGAAGAGATCAGTAGAAGGAAACGATGGACTTGACGGTAAAAATTCTGCGCGTGGCATTTACATACATACCATCTAATTTCTACATATTTACAAATTAACCACCGAGGTGATTTTATTGAACTACTGAACTGACGTATCAAACTTCTGAGAATTTGATAAAAATGAATTCAGCAAGAGTCATATCAGTAATTCACCAAAGTTGAAAGCCAAGGTCTCACAGGGTGCATAGAGATTACTTCCACTAGAATTAGGGGAATTTACATACATATCACCCAATTCCTATGTATTTACATATCTAACACCTATATTTTACCTTTTACATTTATACCATCCAAATCTTTCATATCAAATAAAACCTACCACCATTTTAACTTTTTAAAAAGTGAAATACCCATATTCATGCATACGTAAGGCGGCATATATGTAAAAATTTAAGTTTCGGCGTTATATATGTAAATAGATTAAGTGGAATGCATGAGTAAATCTTCCTTTATTTTTACCAAAAAAAAGTTTACAAAAAGAATGAATTGCAGGCAGATATGTAAAATAAAAAAGTGCAGCTAAAATATTGATTACTGACATCATGCTCACAAATGCATCGAGGAGAAGAACGCTCAACGTCCCAGATAATTAGCTTTTGATCCAAACCCCCAGTAGCAGCCCAGTTAGAACTGCAGAACCATATGAATATTTGTTAGAAATAAAAGTAAATTACGATGAGCATTAAAACATGAAATTATTTGAGGAAAAGAGAAGAACTTCTAGCAATTATCACACATGCAGTAGAGAGCTTTTACTTTTATTTTGGAGCACTTACATAAATACCACTCAATTCCTATGTATTTACATATTTAACATCTAAACTCTAATTTTTAAAAATGTCTCCTTGCCTGCGCATGAAAAGGTGTATTTTACTTTTTTTTTAGAAGTTAAAGCAGCGGTGTTTTTATGTGACATGCAAGATTTGAGGGGTATACATTTTAGAAGTAAAATTTAGGTGTAGGATATGTAAATAACTAGAATTAGGTGGTACGTATGTAAATGCCCCCTTTAATTTTATATAATTTTTTAAAGTAGAAGTAGATTGTTGAACAAGAGATTGAATATTGGCGGAACTAGATGAGGGGATTTTGGCAACGACTTGAAAGATCTTTACCATTTAAGCCAGCCAAAACCGAACAATCAATTTTGTTATGTTTCATATTGAATTTCATGTATTTGAGTTTCAAGATGGATTTCATTTGATTTAAAAGAGTGATTTGGTTTGGTTTTGTCAGCTATGCTTATGGAATTATCATATTTGTACAGTGGGGACCTTCTCTATTAAAGCTCCATAGAGTGTTTTTCAAAAAGGAATGAATCAACAACAACAAAATCCCACTAGGTGGGGTCGGCTATATAAATCCTTTTCTCCATTGTGTCCTATTAAATGTCATATTTTCATTTAATTCTAATAGATTAGAATCATTTTTTATACAACATGCCCAAATCTTTTTAGGTCTATCACTACCTTTCTTACAAAAAGTCAAATCTAAAACATCTACTCTCCTAACAAGATCATCAGCTGGTCGAAGATTAAAGTGACCGAACCATCTAAGACGACTCTCTCTAGTTTTATTTGCCTTCGGAGCTACACCAACCTTTCACAGACATATTTGTTTCGCATTTTGAGCAAAGTTAAAGCCACTCATCTACCTAAACATTTTCATCTCAGCAACGCTTAACTTAGTTTTATGCTTCTCTTATATAGGCCAACACTCTACACCATAAAACACTGTAGGTCTCACAACCATCTTATAAAATTTTGTTTCAAATCTAAGCAGTACTTTTCCATCTCACAATAGGCCGATGCATTCCTCCACTTCAAACATCCAAATTAAATCCTACTAATAACATCCCCATCCAAGTCACCATCTCTTCGAAAAATAGGCCAAGGATATCTAAACATTCACTCCTTTTGATGACATGATCACCCATTGTTACTGCAGCTCCCACTAGATCTAATACTACTAAATTACATTTCATTTCATGTATTGAGTTTTATATTTACTCGAGTGAAACCTTTAGACTCTAAAGTTAACCTCCATAATTCAATTCTTTAGTCTTATCCACCAGGAGAATATCATCATCAAAAAACATACACCAAAACAAATCCTCCTCTAAATGTCTAGTAAGAACATCCATAACTAAAGAAAAATATATGGGCTTAAAACTAATTCCTGTTGTAATCCAACTGAAATAGGAAAAATACTTGATCAATCCTCCTTCTGTTTAAATACAATTAAAAACTATAATATACATATCTTTAATAATTTGAATATAAGTCAAATCAACATATTTCTTTTCTAAAACTCTCCAAAGTATTTCTCTTACTATCTTATCATAAGCTTTTTCTAAACCAACAAAAATCATATGTAGATCCTCCTTATGCTCTATACACTTCTCCATCAATGTATAGCTTTCATAGTAGACTTGTCTCACATAAATCTAAACTAATTTTGAGAAGCTTTTGCATCAAATATTAACCTATGTTCAATTACTCTCATAATTTTAATGTACGACTCATCAACTTAATTTCTCAAAATTTTGCATACTTTTGTGCATCCCCTTCATTTTTAAAAATAGGGACCAACATACTCTTCCTTCACTCCTTAGATATCTTTTCATTTTTTAAATTAATATTTAAAAAGTTTGGTAAGACAAGAAATTCCTAAATCCCTAAACAATTCCATACCTATATTGGAATACCATAATATCCTATTCAATTTTCCACCATTCACTTTCTATAAAGTTTTCTCGATTTTCAATTTACGAATGAGATGAAAAAAAAAATTTCATATATTATTATTAACTATATTAAGATCACTAAAATCAATCATACTTTCAAAATCTTCTATTAAAATATTTTAATGGCTAGTAATAACAATTATTTAATTCTGATTATTCTGAGTTATTTTCTTTGATTTCTTTCCTTTTTCTATTATATTCAGTTTTATTTCTTTTCCTTTCTATTACATCCTGAGTTTTTTTTTTCTTTTTGAATTGATCCAATATTAGGTATATATGCCCTTCTTTGTATCAATAAGATGTATTCTGGTTCTATTCCATTATGTTATCAGAGTCATAGTCCTAACCTAGGCTGTTAAGAATCTTCTCACTCCACCGGTCTATTCAGACATGTTTTCTCCCTATCCAAATTTGCTTTCTCCCGCCAAGAACCGATGCTCCGTTGTTTGCTTCTGAGTTATTTTCTTTGATTTCCTTCCTTTTTCTATTATATTCAGTTTTATTTCTTTCCCTTTCTATTACATCCTGAGTTTTTTTTTTCTTTTTATAGTTGATCCTAATCGGTATATATGCCCCTCTTTGTATCAATAAGATGTATTCTGGTTCTATTCCATTATGTTATCAGAGCCATAGTCCTAACCTAGGCTGTTAAGAATCTTCTCACTCCACCGGTCTATTCAGACATGTTTTCTCCCTGTCCATATTTGCTTTCTCCCGCCAAGAACCGATGCTCCGTTGTTTGCTTCTTCTAGCGTTTCCAGTAGCTGACCCTAGCAGCTTCTTCATCTTCTTTTGGCGATTCCAACAGCTGATCCCAATTATGTCGTTGATCTTCTCCGTCTTCTAATGATTCCTCTAGTAATTCCTCTAGCAATATAAAGCACAAGATTCCTTTGAGTGCTTCCTCTGGCGATTCCTTTAGCAATATAAGCAACTGCTTTCTTCCCGGTCACCGGATAATCCTCCAAAACCGCTGATCTGGCCTGTCTGCACCAGGTGACTTCCTCCCAACTGCCGGAACTCCTTCCTAGGAGCTCAGTCTTCTTCCAAATTCATCGGATTTCTAGCCAAACTAAACCTTCTCCTCGAGGAAAGAAAGGACAACCATATCATACCGGAATCTTCCAATGTTCCATCAACCCAACACTTCGTTTGGCTCAGTCGAGATCATGGCAGACTCCTCCAGCAACACCGACAAATCAATTACAAACTATATTCCAATGCAAATCAGAGGACAAAAAAAAATATGAGCTTCTTGATCACAACCCATAAACTAAATAGCAGTAACTTTCTCCAATGTTCCCAATCAGTGTCATTGTTCATCAAAGGACATGGGAAATATGGTCATCTCATCAGTATGATACAACCTCCAAAGACTACCCGACGTATTGAGCTTGGGAATTGGAGAATTCCATGGTCATGTCATGGTTGATCAAATCCATGGAGACTTTGATTGTTCGATCATATATGTTCCTTCTACTAGAGTCATTTGGACTGTAGTTCGTGATACCTACTCGGATGTAGGAACTTCTTACCAACTCTTTGAGGTGTCCAAGAAAATTCGTGAAGCAAAACAAGGATCCAAGACCATGACCAGATATTGCAATAATCTAGTTGCATTATGGATGGAATGCAACCTATAATATGACTACACTTGAAAATCTTCAGCTAACATCTTTCTTCCAGAAAAGTGAAAAAAGGGTTGTAAGTTTCAATTTTTGACACGCCTCAACAAAGATATTGACGAAGTCCGGGGATATATCCTTGATCAGATTCTCTTCTACTCAAGCTGCTTTCACTGAGATTTATCGTGAAGAAAGCAGGAAACTTGTCATTTGGTGTTTCTACTACATCGACCGAAGCATCCGCCTTGGTATCTAATAATTCTCAACCCCGGGATGGTCATTTGATTATGGCCACAAGCTCAGCCACCCTCGTGAGAAGTGTTGAAAGTTCCACGGGAAACCACATCCAAACCTTCAATCAAATCTTCTGCTGCTAAGGGACTCACCACGACATCTCAATCCAAAACGGTACAACCGACCTCTACCAAAAACAATCCAGAATCCTTCAATTCTCTTAAAGAGTCAAATGGAGCAACTAATTAAGATGCTTGGATCCAACTCGCTCTCTTTTGACCCGTGAACATCCAATGTTCGTCAAGGTACCAATCATATGACACTCACTTCTTTTGCCTCTTCTAGTCCAGGATCATTGATTCAGGTACAACAAATCACATGACTACAAACTCACAAGCCTTCTCAACATGCTATCCTTATTCAAGAAAAGATAATGTTAAAATTGTTAATGGGGCGTCTGTTATTTTAACAGGCCTAATTTTGAAATCTGTGTTACATGTACCTCTGCTAAAATGTAAACATTTATCTGTCAATAAACTGACATATGACATTGATTACATTGCTCATGTTTCCTCTCATGTTCATGTCTTTCAGGATTGTTGTTGGGGAGGATGATTGAAACTGCTAAGCAGGTTGGTGGGTTCTACTTCTTCCAAGAGAAAAACACGAAGAATGAGAATACTTCACCCAATAGTTGTAGTTTATCTCAGTCCACTGATTCTCTTATTATGTTGTTAACCGTCGTTTGGGTCATCCTAATCTTCATTATCTAAAGTAATTGTATTTGTTGATGTTCACAAACAAAAATCCTTATAATGTCAAATGTGAAACTTGTCAACTAAACATCATTGTCCTTTATCCAACACACAATTACACACCTTCCGCTGCTTTCTCTCTTATTCACAGCGAATTATGGGACACGTGCACCACTAATTACACTAATAAACAATAGTTTCTTAATTTGATTGATAACCACATTCGGATGACATGAGTCTATATTTTAAAAGACAAATCTGAAGCTATTGTCACTTTCTGCACATTTATTTTGACCCAATTCAAAACTCCCATTCATAGTCTTCGGACCGACAATGGTCGTGAATTTTTCAACTCTATATTACGAGAATTCTTGATAAGTAAAGACATCCTCTATCATAACTCTTGTCACGACACTCAACAAAATGAGCTTGCCAAGAGAAAAAACCAACATATCCTCGACGTCACTCGCTCCATTATGTTTCACTCCAATATCCCAAAATATTTCTGCATAGTTCATTCCCAAATGCGATGCTTCAAAAAATAGGTGGAATTCAACAACTAAATTGGCTTATAATTTATATCCATTTTCTCTCATTTCCCATCTCTCCTAGTCGTCCAAAATTTCCACATTTTAAATTTACTCTACATTCATTAGCAAAAAAAAAATCTCAGTGATGCAAGTTGAATAACTTTATAAGCTAGGACTACAAAAAATCAAAAGTTTGCTTCCTAATTTTAGAAACTACAATTCTTAGCATGCACAAAAAAAGTATACATATAATGGTGGTAAACACATTTAAACATGCAAATAAAAAATTGCAATCAACAATTCAAATGGCTATAAAAACTCAAGAAAAAAAAAAGAAAATTTACCTCGGAGAGATGCCAAGGCACTCGACGGAGTCAGAATGTGAGATCAAAGAGCTAATCACCTGAAAGGAAAAATGGGAGCTTGATTACAGAATAAAAGCATAGGGTTATGATTCTGAAATAAAAATGCTAATCACCTGAAAGGAAAAATGGGAGCTTGATTACAGAATAAAAGCATAGGGTTATGATTCTGAAATAAAAATGCAAGGAAAGGTAACCAACCTTGCCGGTTGCTAAGTTCACCATATGGACGGAGCTATCTTTTGATCCAGTTAAAGCAATAGTAGAATCATGGGTTATTGATAGACACGTCAGTCCATCAGTATGATAAGGATGACCTATCAATTCAAATAAAGAAATCTGTGTCAACATAAATTACATGATTCATTTGAAAAAAAATTTTAAAAAGTATGAGAAGCAACCAAACAAGGTATTTGTAATACGGCATTTACATACATAGAACACAATTCTTATGTATTTACATATAAGCATCTATACCTTACTTTTTACATCTATACCACCCAAACTATTTACATAGATAAAAAATAACACTATATTAATATTTAAAGAGTGAGATACACTATTTCATGCATAAGCAAGGTGGTATATATGTAAAAATTGAAGCTTCCGCGATAGATATGTAAATACATAGAAATTGAGCTGTATATGTGTAAATTTTCCTAAAATAAATGACAAAATAAGGTAAGTTAGAAGAAATTAGAGATAATACTGATAATTTCCCTTAAGTTTAATTAAATATAACGGAAAATTTTACAAACTTGCCTTCAGTGTAGGAAGGAAACTTGGGACAACATTCTGTATTTCCCAAATTAAAAAACTCAACAAGAAATATTTCATAAAAATTGACTGTGTGGCGCAATCATTAAGGTTTGCAAATCAATAAATCATGTCTGCATATCTCAGTTCGAGACAACTACAATGATCAAATTGGGTTTCACGAATCTGACCACCCTCATGACATGCAATTTTTACCTAATAATTTTTTTTGCAAGTTTGTCTAAATATTTACTATTTCGATATAAAATACAACAGAAATACACATTAAAACCACTAAAAGTATCTGTCAAGGAATAGACAGAATCTGCCAAAAAAGAGAAAAAAGGGACAAGAGAAGACTATTGAGAAACTTAAAAAGTATCTAGAGGAGCTTCATGATGAAACTTCTTATTACTTACATGCTCTCATTTATCTGGATAAGATAGGGATGTGTAAAATGGTGGTGCAAAAAATAAAATTATTTGTTTGATAAGAAATACTAATTTCTTGAAAAGCATGTGATCCTTCAAGTTTTGTTTTGGAAAAGTGGGAAACACAACTTAAGAACAAGAAAGCTCTATGTTACTGAACAGTAAAAACAAATCATCAATAGCCATACCTCAACTATTTGAGTTTAGCTTATTAATTTTAGTTTTAATTCATCCATTTTTAAGTGTTGAATGAAACGTTTTGGACATCTCATTTCCAATGATCCAGGAGAAACTAAATTTAATTTTTACTCTAATTCAGGCCAATGAATGTTAATTCTTGCAAATTCAGGCCAATGGAACTCTCTCCCCCTCTTGGTCACGCAAATGCTCTGTACCTCTCTGTCAAAGCACCGTTTACCGTCACTAGCTCCCTCACAAAAATCTGAAGGTACCGAATTGATTCAACACAAGATGCTTATTTCTAAAATATTCTAGTATTTTGAACTCTCTAAAAATTTTATTTTTTTATTTAAATATTAATATTATCTTAAATTAAAATAGATGATAATATTAGGAGATATCTAAATTTGAATTTAAATTTAGTTGCATTATCTTGTAACATCTCATCTTGTTAATTTTAATAAGAAGAGCGAGAGATGGAAAGCGCCCACAAGAAATAAAGAAAAATAAGGAACAGTCAAAAATCCCTCAAAAGGATAACCGCAAGGAAACCTACTACCATGTTAATTTCAATCAAAGTAGCCTCTTGATCAAGCCTGTAATATTTTATATTTTCACCACCAACTTAGACAAGTAGCATTGCCTTCCATTATCAAAGTGGAGGTCAAAATATCAAATCTCAGCCCAAAAAAAAAGGCATTTCCTTCTCTTCAAAATCTTCTAGATTAACTAGATATATATATATATATATATATATATATATATATATATATATATATATATAGGGATAAATATCAAAAAAAGAAAATAATACTTGCTTAAGAAGAAAAGCTAATTTCTTGGAGAATAAATATAACTATTCAAATTTACCTTTGAAATTTCTTGCAAATCCAGAAACGTTGTTTTCTTCAGGAGTATGAAATGTTAGTTTTCTCAAAACAAAAGATCAAATATACTCATTTGTGGTTTGTATTGATGGGCATAAGAGATAAACTATATAAGGATAAACATATCAAATGGTGACCAACACAACAATC
>NEWO01000018.1:2045218-2080980 GCA_003013225.1 Phalaenopsis aphrodite
TAATTAACATTCGAATCCATTATTTGCTCATCGTCCTGGTTCAAGAGCTTTGCCTAAAGTGCAAGATTGGATCAAAATGACTACATGATCACATATAGGAGTGATATATCTCAAGCAAATCTTCATCATCAAGCACAAATCCCGATGAATGATATAGATCTCTAAGGTAAATTTATGAATAATAAATATTCAAATCTTGATAAAAAAATCATCAAAAACTTTAATTTCAACAAACTTATAGATGTTAGCACAATATTAGTTTAATCTGAGTCAAATCAATCTCAAATCAAGTCATTAAATAATTCTTAAAAGTTTTTCAGATATATTTAGAAAGTTAAACGAATGTCGAATCTAATAAATCTATAGTCATAAAGTGTCTCGACAAGACGAATCAAATGAACCTAATATTGCTCAATTCTGACATCGTTGAGGCACTTAAATGTCAATCAAACGTTGTCTGATCGAAGAAAACTTTCTAGATCATCTGATTAAAATGGTTCATATTTCTACATTAATTGCACTCATAATATTATAAATAGAGTCTCACCCCTCTCATGAGGAGGGGGCTAGAGGTTTCGGAGAAAGCTTAAAGCTTTGAGAATTAGCTTAAATCCAGCTTCCCTCCTGTCACCATCGATCGCTGCTGCAAACCCCCACCGACCGTTGTCTGCCGCCGTCGACAACCAGTGACCGCTGTGGAACACTATTATTGTCGTCAACTACCATCGACCGTCATCGACTGCTGACCACCGTCAATCATCACTAATCACCGTCGATTATCACCTACCAAAAGTTATCAACCGATATTGTAACTTGAAAAACCTTGTAACTCTTTTCTCGATTATGGGACAAAAAGTTTTTGTAATCACCAACCTATAGTGGATTCTTACAGTTAGGCTTGCGTGCGTGATTTTTTTTCTTTATGAGTTTTTCACGTAAAAACTTATAGTGTCATTGTTGGTTATTTTCTTTCACTGAAGTGTGTGTTGAATTCATGTGCAACGCTAATACGATAATTCATTACACTACCACCATAAATTTTCTAGCATGCATCAGTTTGGCGCGGTTCGTGGGAAATGAAACATTGTTTGCCATTGTCTTTCGCTCTGAGACGACGATCCCCTTCTTCATTTCACGATGATGTATATCATCTAACTGGCGAATGAATCTTCTTTGCATCTTGAATATCATCCTTAGAGCATTCATGACAATCTTCACCGTAGTCTCAAAAGGTCATTCATGTCAACATCTCGAGCACAATTCTAGTGGGTTGTATTCTCACATCATATTTAGGCACGAAGTATCTCACAACTTCTTTTAGGTTGGGGGCAACCTTCACCGCAATCTCAAAAAGTCGTTCATGTTAATGTCCCGAGCACAACTACGGTGGGGAAGTCATCCCATATTTCATTCATATTACAAGTCTATGAGACTCACTTATGGAATATGAGGCAATCTTCACCACAAATTGAATCGAAGTTCTTCTTCAGCCAGATGAAGAAGTTGTCCTCTTTAAGGCTAAATACACGTTTTGTATACAAGCTCGCATGGAAAACTGCCCTGCTAAGGGCCAAAAGATTCAAAACCAGCAATTAACAATCTGTCAATCATTATTCTTGAGTATAACTGCAACTATATTTCAAAAAAAAAAACTTCTATTGTGATCTACGCGTTAATCTCAATAAATGTAGAACATCTCTGACACCTCATTCTAGTCTTAATTGATCCCAATGAGACTCGATTCAATCTTTTCCATTATAGGATACAGTTGTCAAGTAAAAGCTTCGACATATAACCTTAGATAGGTAAAAAATCTCTGGTGGATTCTTTCGACCTCCTCCATAACAGGCTGTGTTTCTAAAACAAAAGCTTCCACCAACAACATATGATAGATCAACCATCCTCAGTGGATTTTATATGACTATGCATGTTACGGGTTAATATTATCGAGCATATTCGGTTATACAACTCAAAACTAGTCTCACTTCCTTAGTGAAATCTTCTTTAAATAATTCCTCTAGAAGTATAGCCCAAGAGGAAGACTCAAAGGGAATATACGATACTCTTGAAAGTCAAGTCTAATAGACAAGACTCAATGGGAAGATACAATACTCTTGAAAGTCGAGCCCAAGTGACAAGACTTGATGTTTAGCTACCATGACCCTGGAAGTAGAGCCGAAGTGGCAGGACAACAAGACGATGAGAAGCTACCATGACCCTGAAAGCCAAGCTGAAGTGATAACGCTCGATGTTAATATATGGTACTCATGGAAGTCGAGCCCAATAAGCAATACTTAATGAGAAGTTACCATGCCCTGGGAGATGAGCTCAATAAGAAGTCTCGATAGGAGCCACCGAAGACCACTGTTTACCACCGTCGTAGTTAAAATACAACGGCTTGTTCCTAATAAATGTATCTTTCAACGTATACCAAAAAACACTATCTCGGGTGTAAAATTGTACCCCAACAACCAACTATGACTTATTTGGCCTACTGTTAATACTACATACTTCAACTATGACCTCTAGGACCAATTAACAATATTACAGTAACTAATTTCAACCTTTACAACCAATTAACATTATTATAGTCACAAACTATAACTTCTGTAGCCAACTAATGATATTGTAGTCTCCAACTTTGGTCTCCGTAGCTAACTGATGCTATTGTGATCACCAATTGTACTCTCAGTGGCCAACCAACTACGTTGTTGCTACTGATCAACAATTTGCATGCAACGATGACCGGTAGTGACAATTTTCGGGCAGTAGGGGCATGTAGCGTACGATCGTGATTATAGAGATGGGTGATGTGCGTGCACGGGCAACTATGGCATTCGACATCAAATATCATTTAATATAAATGTACGGTGCAAATCTCAAATTTGACCAGATCAGCTAAATTATAAATTCAACAAAAATAAACTTTAAATTCATTCATACTTTACATTGTATTTATAATTCTCCATATCAAACACTTAGCATCCTAAAATCCCTACTAAATAAATTACAATACACTACAAAACTCTCAACAAAGCAAACCCATAGTGGATTACTTTGATTGGGTCACGCCTTGTGTTTTTTCCCTTTTTAGGGGTTTTCCACTTAAAAAATATTTAAGTCTTCTCCAGCTAATTTTCATTTATCTATGTGTGCGTTGAATCATCATTCAACCATAAGACATTAAATTATCACTCTAATGTTGTTGTGATCCATGTTCATTCATCCAATTATAAATAATTTTGCTAGCTTCTAAGCACTATAAAAAATTAAGAATTGTTCTCTTCAGTTATAAGCATGCCAAATTTGGAGATCTTTTAATAATATAATTAATGCTTTGAATATCCAATCATATTTCAAGTACTCGATTAACACCAATTTGATATTGGATTAGACAACTTTAAAATAGGTAAATTCATCTCACACAACTATAAGTTTGCAAAAATTGATGGGCAATTGTTTGATGCACCACATACTCATATCAGTTGGTCGAACATATTCTTGTCGGTTGTAAGTCCCCTCTGGTCAGGGGTTCGATCCCCCCCACCCCCCTTCCCCGAGTGTAGGGTGTGGCACTTGAATTCTTAGGCGCATAGAAGATGGTCGAGACTTATATAAAAGCCTCTATGTATATATATATTATTGACAGAATAAGTCGGGGCATAATAAGTCGGAGCATGAGGTCCTCAACTCACCTTATTGGCTCAACCCCCGTTAGATATAGGGGCAATCCATGGGCCTAAATATTCGAGTACCCCCTCTTTAAGGCAACGGTCGCCACAGACTAGAAGGGGACTTACACCGCCGAAGCAAATGCTCTACGAGCTGACATGGGAACGAGACACACACACACACACAGATATATATATATATATATATATATATATATATATATATATATATATATATATATATATATATATATATATCAATATTCATAATTTAATGGATGAAAAAATAGCCAAATATATGTCGGTCAATTTTATAATTAAAATTAATCCCAATTCAAACTTTAATTAAGATCTACATACTTATTAATTTACCACCTTGTTCATATGCATTTGCATATCTAACGCCTAAACTTCATTTTTGACATACAAACGACTTACCTAAGCATCAAAAGGAGTACTTGACATGCTTGAAAATATGCTATTTTTTATACATTTAATGTTTATTTTTAGTGATATTGCATAATAAAATAATTTATTTTTTGTATTTTTTATTACAAATATGATAGGTTAAGTAATTGGAACAAATGGAGCGAAAATGGAGCAAAGAAGAAAATTTTAACTCGGCGCCTAGGTGTCAGACGGTTACTTCGTGCTTCTAGAATGCTAGCACTTAGGCACTACAGTTGGGTGCCTGGCCGCTATAAACTGACTTGCCGTTTTTTTTTTAAGCTTTTTGAATGGATTTTCAAGAAGGGCGTGTCTATTCAAGTGAGGAGGTAGTAGAGGACGCCAGAGGTGGAGATTTCTAAGGCTTTGGAGTGCATGAGAAGAGTAAAAGTGAAAGATTTCTTTTATTTTATGCATTCCTAATGATATTTGAGTGAAACTGTATGGAGACTTTGAGAATTCTTTAAAGGGACTTCAGAAGATTTGCTTGTGGAGAAGTTTGAGATAAGTGTTTTGTATTTTTGTTTGGGGTTTGTTAAATTTTATTGTGTAAATTTGATTTTAAATAACAATCTATGTGTTGTTATATTTTTCTCATGAAATCTAAGTAGTTTTCTTTATCCATCTCATTGTGATGATAAATAATCATATATAAAATTATAACTATTTAGAATTCATTTTATTCCATAATTGTGATGATTCATTATTTCACACTTATTCTACTTATACAATTTCGCCAATTGTTAAGTTAAAACTTGATGTGAACCCAGAATGACTCGAGACGGTTAGGGATTCCCCAACTAGTAAGAATAACACTAATCTAAGGGATGAAAAGGTAGTCCACATGTTAGTACAAATAGATATGAAGATATGTTTTGACGGGTGTAAATTGGTGATTCTAGAGTGACAGACTAGAACCTTAATCAATTTGATCTACGGTTTGGAATTAAAACTATGTTAGCCCAATTGAGGGCTTACGTGGGTACTCTATGGTGACAAGCTCGAATCTACAAAGTATAACTAAGGATTTAGGAACATAACTCTAGGTTAGTAAATGTTCTTTAAGTACTCGAAAGGGGGTAAAAAATATGTATGCTCCTATTTGTCACAATATTATATTTAAACTAATAAACATTTGATTCTTATACTGATTATGATATAATTGCAGGGGGAAGGACTTCCATGTAATTTGAACTCTTCTACGTAATGCTTGTTTAGAAACATTTATTATTTTCTTTAAGTTTAGAAATAAAATTAGTAGGTATAGATACTCACTCTTACACATAAAAATTTCGATCTTAATTCATGGATAATTTACTTGCATTTCAAGTAGAATTATACTTAGTTTATAAAAAGGGTTTTTTCGTTTCCCGTGGGATCAATATTTGGGACTAAAATAAATTTTTATATCACTTGAACGATACGTGCACTTGCGTTTTTATCCCAATGAATTCTTAAAAACAAAAATTATAAAATTTATTTTAAAAATAGAAATACCTAGATCAATAGGAGTAACTTCTATAAACACATAAAAATTATATTATCAACATAGAAAGCGGTCAACACTTCACATTCTAAAAGCTAAAAATGATTGTATTTTTTGATATAATAGGAAATATTTGGGGGTATTTAAATGTAAAAAAGAAGTTTTGGTGGTAGATATGTAAATACAAAGGAATTGGGTGGTAAGCTTTCCCCTTTATTTAATTTATATATTATATTTATTTCAAAGAATTTAAATTTATTATAATAATTTAAAGGAAGATTTACATAAGAAAAAGAGAAGATTTACATACATTCCACTCAATTAGTATGTTTCACATGCCTAACATGTGAACTTCAACATTTACATACACACCACTTTATTTACACATCAAAATGTGACACTTTTAAAATGTTAAAATTGATGAAATAAGGTACGTTTGGAGCAAAGGTGTTGTGGCAGTGTGACACCACACAACAGTTTGTGTGTTTGGGTAAATTATATTTTGACAGCTTTTTAAAAAAAAACTGCCGTTTTTTTCCCACCAGTTTTGAATTGGTGCGGTGACGGCTTGCTAGCTACGATTTGATTTAAGAAAAAAATTTGTAATAGCCATCGTGGCTTTTGAAACATTATATTATTTTTAAGCAGCTTCTAACTTCCACAAATAGGGAAAAAATTTGCGTACATAAGTCGTACGCAGAGCTGCGTACGTTTGTAACCTGCAAACATGTTACAGGGTGGATTTTAGGAGGTTATAACCTCGTTATACCCCCTGTAACTTCCCTGTAACCTACCTGTAACTTCGAGTAAGTTCCGCATTTCTGTTTTCATATATAGGTATGTTACAGGGGGTATAACGTGGTTATAACCTCCTGAAATCATCCCTATAACCTGTTTGCAGATTACAGACGTACGCAGCTCTGCGTACGTCTTATGTATGCAATTTTTTCCCACAAATAGACCCATAGTGATAATGATATGAAAGATTTGAGGGGATGAATGCAAAAAAATAAAATTTAGCTATTAGATTTGTAAATACATAAAAATGAGGAGGTATGTATGTAAATGACCCTAATCTAATATTTTTTTTTAGGATCAAAATTGTGTAAAACTCAAGTTCAGCTTCTCTGGTTGGACGCCTCGATTTCGCTCCCGTGGTCATCGATCCTCTGCTCGATCTCTCTTCTTCGCCTCCCTTCTACTCGTCGCTGCTGCTTGGAAACGGGAGGCGAGCTTCGTAAATCGGGGGAAGAGAGTTCGCACTTGTGATGTTCGTCAAGCACCTTTTAGAGAAGGCCAAGGGGCAGGTATATTTATTGATCTTTCAAATGGATCGCCTTCTTCGTACTGAATCGTAGAACGATCTTGTCGTGATCTCGATATCTCCGTTGCGTTATCTCTTCTTTTGCCGTATTGGTTATTGATTCATTGTTTCTGCGGCGATGGGGCAATGTTGCCTTGTTTCGATTGTGATGATTGGATTTGAAAAATCGCGGTGTTGTTGGCAACTACTTTGGAGATTATGGATAGTGATGGAGTTCTCAGTTTCTAATGCGGAGCTGAGCGAAGACGGCTACATTTTAGAATATACACAATCTATAGTGTCTTGAGGAATCTGGTGGGAAATAGTTCCAATGACATGTGATCTTATTTACATGAATGATTATGTGATTGGAACTTAATCCTTCGACTGAGGAGCAATGGGATTTTGACGAACAGTTCTTAAAAAATTGAAAAAATGGCTTTTGCCTCGTGATGAGAGGATCAGGTGTTGTGTTGGCTTTTTGATTAATCTGACATTCAGCAACAAGAAGTTGATTGACCTAGAGCACAATTTCTTAAGTTTGATATTAAAAAGACGCATAGTACGTTATCTCAGCTGATCAATGACCTAATTATATATTTTTGTAAACTAATGAGATGCCCTGTGTCCAAGTTTCAGTTTTGGCTCCTCTTTTTTATGCTTGATATGGTGCCTTCATATTCTTTTTAATATTTTTGGAGTTTATATTTAACTATCTGATTTGTAGCTTCTCTTTCAGACTTATAATAATAATAGGGCATTTACATACACAACCCAATTCTTATTTATTTACACATATAACACCTAAACTTTATTTTTTACATTAATACGACAAAAATCTTTTATATCACATAAAAAATACTACCATTTTAACTTTTAAAAAAGTGAAATGCATTTTTCCATGCATGGTTAAGGTGGCATGTATGTAAAAATTGAAGTTTTGGTGTTAGTTATGTTACATAGGAATTGAGTGGTATTTATGATGATTTAATACTATTTTTTTTGTTTTCTATATTGACAATATTCACTTGATGTTATTTTTCAACAGATTTTGCAACATGGAAATATGGCACCAAGCAGCCAAGATTTTCAAGTTGCCATGCATTATGGTATTCCATATACTGCATCTATTCTTGCTTTTGACGCCGTTCAGCGACTCTTGGCAATCGGAACACTGTAAGTCAGAAGATGATTTGCCTATTTTCACTTGAAAAGAAGTACCATATTGATTGCTCTGCAAATCGTCAAATTTTAAAGATTTTAAGGTGCCCTTTTGCAATTTTACCGTTTTAAACCCATTTCTTCCAAGTCTATAACTGGAGTCTTAGTGTCTTACCAGTATGTTTGGCTATTGCAAATTATCAATGAGCTGGGATTAGAAGTTAAAGTAGTACAAAAATATCATCGACCAATCAGTTGCTTAGAATTTTTATTGCAGTTCCATAAAAGTCCTTACAGCATACAAAACAACAAAAAAGCAAGAAAGATTTACATACATACCATTCAATTCCACGTATTTGCATATCTATCATCTAAATTCCAATTTTTACATCAATGCCACCTTACCTATGCATGAAAAAGCGCATTTTACTTTTTACAAGTTAAGTGGTTGTATTTTTCATTTGATATGAAAGATTTGACGGTATATATGTAAAAGGTAAAGTTTAGGTGTTAGATATGCAAATACATAGGATTTGGGTGGTATGTATGTAAATTCCCCAAAAAGTAAATAAATGATAAAAATGGGGAGTACAATTGGACCTTTTATGCAAAACCTTGCTATTTCTACTATTTGTCCTGTGTAATTGGAGTTGATTTAAATTTATTTGATTTGCACTATTTGATCCATGCCCAGTGCAATATATACAAGCCTCTACTAAATATGATTCTGTCAAGGGGATAGGTTAAATTTCTGAAATAAGGGCTGACATGCATAAAGATGATAATTTAGTAGGACTGGCTTAATAATTTTGCCATGGGCCTTCTTGATTGAATGGGAGGGAGGGAGAGACGTTTATAAATTTAGGTGTTAGATATGTAAATACATAGGAATTGATTGATATGTACGTAAATGCCCCTTAATATTTTATTGGTGTCTTGACAAAATGCTTGTTGTGTAATGTAATTGCTTTTCATTTTTTTCTTGCTTAAGAGAAATAATCAACAATGCTTAATCAGATAAGGGCCTTCAAGGATTATAATATTATGTTACAAGCAAAATAGATTTTCGTAAAGTTAGCTCGATCTGAGGCATGTACGAGCATGTGAGGAAATCAATGAGGGGAATGTAGCACACAATTCTCTTGTATTTGCATATCTCATACCTATACTTCATATTTACATACATAGCATGGTGCTTTAAACTTATGCATAAAATATGTGTTGCACTTTTAAAAGATTGTAATAGTGCTATTGTTTATGTGATATTAAATATTTGAGTGCTATGTGTGTAAATATGAAAGTTTATATGTGAGATATGTAAATACATTAGAATTGTGTGCCATATATGTAAATGCCCCAAAACTGAAACTAGTTCTCCTTGTGGTATGGCTTACTGCTGGCATAACAATCTCTGTTGGATGCCTATTTCCAGGGATGGCAGAATAAAGATAATTGGTGGTGATAATATCGAAGGCCTTCTTATATCACTGAAGAAAATTCCCTACAAGTATTTAGAGGTTTGAATTTTGCAGAATTATTTTGATTGTTGATTCCAAACTATTTGGTTATTTATATGTTTAACTTCTTTTTTTGATTATGTTAAGAGGCTTTAATGAGTCGTTAATCCTTTGTTGGATATTGATGCCAATGAAAACATAATTTTTGAAATTGAGAGGAATCTAGCAATCGATTTACAGAAATGGTTAATTTCTTTTTAACTCCAAACCACATTCTTATAAAGTATTTCTTCTGGTGGTATGGCTTACTGCTGGCATAAAATCCCCCACTCCCCCGCTTTATGAAGTTTTATATGTATTTTATTTCTGATGATGAAATGGTTGAGGGCGTGAGGAGAATAATTTGTGAACTTCATGGAAATACTGGTTTTGAGTAAACTCAAAAGTTTTTGGTTACTAAAGTTGATAATGTTACTTTTTTTTAAAGAATATTGGAAGTTTAGGAAACAAACTGATGTCATTTTTTGTTATAAAGCCTTCCAACTTTGAGTTTCATGTTTATGCTACAATCAAATTTCTTACATTTCTAAGTAAAAAATTCTTCCAACCCTACATTAAGATGTAATGTATTTTAAAATTTTGTTTTATTTAGGCAACATGCATTTTAAGATATATTAATTTTCTTAAATACATTTGCTTTAATTATAAAAAACTCCTTGTATGATGATGCATATGTATGCATATTATTATCTAAGAGTGCTTGTGTATGTAAACCTTTTGTTTTTTTTTATTGTATTTTTGTTCGTGTGCTTATGCAAAGTAAGAACTTGATAACTTTTAAGTATATTGTTGATTTTGTAAAATGACGGTGAAGGAAATCATTATGTGTGATATTTTTTGGTTGAAATTAAAAGTAAAGTTTGAAATCTTACCTGAAATTAGACCAATAATTTTAAAATCTCTTGATTACAAATTTAAATAAAGTTTAACGAAGTAACTGCACCTGTTTAATAAAAAAACATAGGGGTCTTTTAGGCTGTTTATACGTTTCAACATTTTTTTAGAATATGATCCCTTGAAGATTTGATAGCATATTTGATATCAGAAAGCTAGTAAAAATTAAAATTTTGAATTTTTATAGGTTTGTATTCATCAAATTTCTTTTTGACGTATTAAAGGTGGAAAAGTGAAAAATGTCAAAATGGTCACTGGGCTATTTATTTGGTGCCGTTTTAGTTTCAGATTATCTCATGTGTTCAATTTACTCCCTTGACTCCTCAAATTTGATTCTTTGACTTCTCAAATTGAACTAAAATATTTCTTTGTTTTTTCATATTTGATGGAAAAAATAATGCCATACTTTATTTAAATCTTCTTCTCAGATGAAAAAGTATTGTCAGACATTCAAATATTCCCCAACATATAGTTTAAATAAATTAAATCTATTGTTCCATTTTGACAAAAAAAAAACCCTTTCCTAGTAACTTGGCATCACTCAACATTCTTATGTTGATTTAGATTATTTTAATAAAAAGTTATAGTGTGGAACTAATGGAATTAAATAAAAAAATGCAGGCTTTTTATGTCCTTACACATGTGGGACTAGTTGAGTAATTGCCATAATGCGAGTTTAATAATATTAAACGCTAACTGAAGAGACTTCTGTGTTGCTTGTTTTTCAATCAACAAGCCGCTCATACCTTTCTTAACCTCCAAGAAGCTTATTAATGTGTTTTCATAGTGCATGATTCTTATATTTAATTTTTATTTGAATTTGTCCTCTACCATTTCATCAATCTTTTATTGTTGTCTACTTGTTTCAGTTCCTCGACAATAAAGGGTTTGTTATTGGTGTTTCAAATGAGAATGACATTCAGGTATTTTTATTACTTCAATTTTCTTGCAGTCTATACTACTTTTCTGTATTTGAAAATACTGTTCAATTATTTGTTGCTGATTCTTAGATTTCAGAAGCTCTGATGATTAGGTCATTCTCTAGATTGGTACATGAAATAACTAGCTTGATATTTGAAGATTTACATGTATCCACCTATTTCATATTTATGTACATATTTAACATTTAAACTTCAAATTTTACATACACGCCATCTAACCTATGCATAAAAAAGTGTATTTCTTTTTTAAATTTAAAATGGTAGTTTTTTTTATGTGATATGAAAGATTTGGGTGATATAGATATAAAAAATAAAGATTTGGCGTACGATATGTAAATACATAGGAATTAGATGGTATGTAAGTAAAAGCCTCTCTAATAATATATTTACTGGAACAAAGCTGCAGATTTGGTTTAGAATGTGGTATACAGATGTTGGGTAGCCATATTTGTACTTTATGCTTTCACCTTTGAGGTTTATTGAACTAATCCGGTGCCATAATCTTTTTTGAAACCGCGTGAATCTTGGAAACTAAATGTGATTATTCCATTCATTATATGCCTTGTAGAAGCTTGTATTATTTTTAATCATTCAAGACATTATATTTCGGATGAGTTTTTTAACATTCATCATCATCACTGTCATCATCATGATTATCTCTTTATGTTCATGATTTCCTACATTCTCTATCGTGGTAAAAATGTTGGCAAGAGGATTATCATGTGATTTTCTACTTTTTTTTTTGCTCATGAATTTTTGTTCATGACCTTAATTGTAGTTTACTAGCGTTAATTAATTGTGTTCCAACATATCTATTAAGTACTTATCTGACTTGTCTTTTCGTCTTTCTTCAAATCAAAAGAATTCTTTTGTTATTATGTTACTAAGATCTCTGTGTGCAACTAATGATTTTTGCATGAATGCCCCATATTTATTTATTTTTTTTAGCTCTTGCCAACATTTTACTTGAGGAAGCTTTTTGTTCTTGGTAAATTTTACTTTTTTGTCATATTATTCTGAAATTTATTAGAGGTTTTATTGACTTGAGCAGGTTTGGGATCTCCAATGTAGGAAATTATCTTATTCGTTACAGTGGGAAGCCAACATTACTGCCTTTGCTGTTATTAGTGGAACTTATTTGATGTGCGTTGGGCATATTTTAGATTAAAGTACCAAATTAGTCCCCTAACTATTTACATGGAGTCATTTTAGCCCGATAGTTTATAGAAATGCAAAATTAGCCCCAAGGCTTTTTAATTTGGGGATGAAATAGTCCCCATGGAGGACTATAGAGTCCCAATTTAAAAAATTTGGAGACTAAATTGGTACTTAAATAAACTACAAAACCAAAATGGCCCTGTATAAATAGTTAGGGGACTATTTTGACACTTTTACTCTATTTTAATCACTTCATTCTTATTAGAAAGTTTGGTTAGCAATATATTTTTAACTAGCTGTAGAAGTCCTGTATTTTGCAGGTATGTTGGGGATGAGAATGGGCTACTTTCAGTGCTGAAGTATGATTCAGAAAAAGAAAAGCTGTTGAGCATGCCGTATAATATTCCACTAAAGCCCCTTTCAGGTACATTCAAACTCTTTACTTAAAATGGCTACAATTTGTGCTTTTTGCATGTTTACTATGATTGATGCAACTAATGGTGGGCACAAATCTATTTGGTTCCAACTATAATATGTTTAGAATTGAACCAAAGCAAACTAATTAAAATCTAAAAGCCAAAATCAAATCATTAATATGAAACTAAATTGAATTGAACCAAACATTTTTTGTTTGGTTCTATTTTGATTTTCAGCTTTGACAACATGTGGTTACTATTCCTAAATCAACACCTACCGGGAGAAGCACAAATAGTAAGACAAAGATAACATTTATATTTTAAATGAGAGGTAATTACCATATTTTCTTTTATAATCTATTAATTATGTACTAATCCATTTTGGTTTGACAAAAACATTAATCAAAACCAAACTGGATATAATCAATTTATCTAAAATTCTAAGCCCAGACCAAACTGGACCAAATCAAGTGATTTTTTAAGTTAGTTCAGTTTTTAGGTATAACTAACTCTTTTGATCTACCTCTAAATGGCACCACCCCCTAATTCAATCCACGCTCTTAAACTTTGATTTACACTAAATGGCGCCCCCTAATTTTTATGAGAAGCAACATCATGTATTTTCAACCTAATTGTAGCTATTTTCACAGAATCACTTGGTGTTTCAATCCCTGACCAACAACAGATAGTGGGAATTTTGCCACAACCTGGTATCTCTGGCACCAGGTATTTCTTTTTCTTTTAAGAGTCATTTATGTAATTTTGCTTGCATATATTTTTTCAACTTTAAATTTATTAGCAGGTTCCCTGGGTGGATATGCATTTTGGTAATTTCTTTATATTACTCATGCTGTATTCAGATGTGTTATGGTCGATTTTGGGACTATTGTGAGGCTAAAAAAGCGGTTAAATCGTGCAATAGATGGTTAATTTGCTGTATTATATACTACTTGATAAACGGAAAATTATCCAATTTTTGTTTTTATTACTAGCTTGCCTTTCTAACTTTCCATCATTAAACACTGCATGGTATTTTACTTTCACTTTCGTAAAGAAGCTTAAAGCCTACCCTCCAGTGAAAAAATGAAGAAGCTGAAAGGTTAGTTTAGTTTTGACATATCATAGGGGAAGGGGTTGCTATAACTAATGCTTAAATGACTTTTAGATGGTAGAATTTAGGGAAATTCTCATTCATAACACACAATTCTTATGTATTTACATATCTTACACCTAAAGTTTCATATTTATATACATACAATTTGGTACTTTAAACCTATGCTTGAAAAGGTGCAATTAGCTTGTAAAAAGTGGTAATAGATGTGATATTAAAGAATTGAATGCTTTGCGGATAAATAAGAAAGTTCAGGCATGAGATATGTAAGTACATAAGAATTGTGTGCTATGTGTGCAAATGCCTTAAAATTTAAGAATAAAATAATGAATAACTAGATGTCGACAAGCTATTTTAATTATCACAGTAGGGAGCTGCTACGAATAATGTTGGCAAAATAAGAGTACAGGAATTAGGACAGAAAAAATTATGAAGACCAAAATATCTATATTCTTGATTTTTTTTTTCTTATTAATTTTTAACTGTAACCCAAGCATGTAAAACGGTCATTGTTTTAGGTTTGTATTGAAACTTTAAATTGGAAAAAATTAGTCAACATTATTTAACATCATTTTTTGAAGACATTTGTTGCGCATTTATCCGTGCAAGGATTGAGCAAGAAATCTCAAATTTGAAGTAGCTATATGATATGGCCATTGAAAATTTTTTTAGCTAACTTTAACATTGATTTTAGCTTCAAAGTTTGAGCATGGTTAAAAGAGTATCTACAAATAATGCCTTGCAAATAATTGGAAGATGTGTTTGTAAACTTCTTTTTTATTTCTATCTTTACCATGCAATGTGTGCAATGTGCAAATTAGGTTTTTTTTTTTTTTTTCCCTCCTGTGTCTGAATTACTTCATTGGGTAAAAAGAAGTTTACTTTCTAACTTGTTATATTTGTGTCTTTTTAATCTTATATTCTAAAAACCATCATTTTAGTTCTCACCTTTTGTACTACAGGAGCTTCAATCCTTTGCAATTATGATGCCGTTACCCAATTATTTGAATTCTTCATTTTGTCCTTATTTAATGTTGAAAATCCCAAAATAGTTCCTGATTATTCACGAAGGGTCTATTTAGTCCCAAAGAATCTCATTTCTCCAGTTTATTCACTTGACCATACAAAATTGATTACAAATGGTTCCACAGGGATTAGTTGGAGACCTTTTTTGTATAGTTGAGAGATAATATTGGGATCAATTTTGTATCGTAATTTTCATTAATTTTTATTTGAGGGATCATTTAGGATTATATTTGGTGGTTGTGATGTTAACTTGGAGAAATGTGATATTTTGCGACTAATTTGGCGGCATACGACTAGTTGGGAACTATTTTGGTTTTTTTTCTCTTAGTTTGTGTATGCTTTGCATTTGGTTCTTTTTTAACATATCTATTACCCCTCCTATTTGAACAAGGATCCTATAAAGCTTAAAAATTCATGGTTAATTAAGCTTGAGATTATTTTTCCTCTAGTGTTAAGGCAACACACAATAACTAGAGTGCATCAATTTTTATCACATTTGCAGGTTTTAAGAAAATAATGGGCCTAAGATGGTTAGTTTGGATGCTTGAAAGTTTAAACTTCCACGAGCGAAAAGTTTTGGGAATAAAATGCTTTTTGACCTAATAAGTTTTTGGAATAAAATGCTTTTTACCTTATCCTATTAGGCATTTACATACATACCACACAATTTTTATTTATTTACGTATCTGACACCTAAACATTCATATTTACACGCGTATCAGTCAAATCTTTAACACCACATCAAAAATACCACCATCACTACCTTTTATAAAGTGAAATACACCTGCTCATGCATGGGTTTAAGACATCAAGCTGTTATAAGTGTAAATTTAAACTTTGGATATTAGATATGTAAATACATAAGAATTGTGTGGTATGTATGTAAATTACTGTGTTATTTTAACATTCTTATTCTGGGGGTAGTCCTGCTGAGTTAACGTCTTGTCAGGTAAAAATACTAATTTGACATTTGTCCTAGCATGTCACCACAGAAAACCGAATTGTTCCCATCTTCAGCATCTCCCTTCTGTATTTTATTACATGCTAACTTGCTGCAACCAGATGCAAATTAGTCTTCTTCAGCTGAAATAAAATGTTCTTCCTTTCAGTAATTTACTTTTTGGAAATCTGTTCATCCATTCTTTGACCACTAAAGATGGGCAATATTGTTGGCATACTGTGATTCTGTAGCAGATCTTTATATTTTTTTCTCATATATTTACATATTGTGGGAGCAAGCGAGTAATTTACTAAATTAATTTAAATATAACTTTGTAAAAATTTCAGGGTACTTATTGCATATGAGAACGGGCTAATTATACTCTGGGACATTTGTGAAAACTGCGCCATTACTATGAGAAGTTCTAGGGATTTGCAGCTGAAGGTTAAGAAACACGGCGAGCCTTTCTCCGAAGCTTCCAATGACCTATCTGACACCATAGCTGACGAACCAGAGGAGAAAGAGATTTGCTCCATTTGCTGGGTCTCTAACTCGGATCCCATTCTTGCTGTCGGTTATATTGACGGGGATATATTGTTATGGGATCTTTCTGTGAGTTCCTCGGTCAAAGGGAAAGAAAGTGGTGTACCTTCTAAGAATGTCGTTAAATTGCAGCTCGCTTCTGGAGATCGCAGGCTCCCTGTCATTGTTTTGCACTGGTCTGCTGATGCTAAATCGAACTATGACAAAAGCGGACAACTTTTTGTCTATGGTGGCGATGATATGGGGTCAGAAGAAGTTATAACGGTTTGTTTTGCCCTATGAGTGTTCTTTTTTTTGGGCATTTACATACATACCATGTAATTCTTATATATTTACATGTCTAACACCTAAACTTTCATATAATGTCGGTAACATTCAAATCTTTAATATCACATAAAAAATACCATAAAAAATACCACTATGACTACTTTATAAAAGTGAAATACACATCTTCATGTATAGATTTTAGACACCAGAGTGTTATAAAAGTGAATATGGAAGTTTAGGTGTTAGATATGTAAATGAATTAGAATTGTGTGGTTTGTATGTAAATCCCTCTTTTTTATATCCTTAACAAAATTTGTGATTCAATGGAAAAGTTGCGCATGGTAGAAGTGGTTTAAACAACTTCTGTGTCCAACAATGAAATTGGATGATCTATTGCTGCTACATACAATCTTTTCTCTTATGATTTAGGGATGTATTACCCTGAAGACTTATTCTTTGTCGTTTCTTGTCTTGTAGGAATTTTTTATTCACTTTTAGTTCATACTCAATATTAATAATACTATTCTCTTAATAAATCTTCCTTCCATTTTTTTTTATGATTGGAATAATTTGAAAATATGTTAATTTTGGTAATTCTCTGAACCAAGATATTGCATATTCAATTGCCATTTTAGGTTATTTGTACGAACAAGATTCATTAAAATATGTAAACTTACATGAGCGCATGACCTAACGTTGGTCTCACCACACATTCAATAAGTTCTAGATTCTGCCGCAGCTTTTTTTTGTCATAAAAAAAGTCGATAATCATATCAATACGGCAAAGATGACATGTGGGATTATGTTTTTTTTTATGGTGTAAGTTATTAATTTTGATACTTAGTCATTATTTTTAGTTGAAATTTTGATATAGTTGCATTGTAATTTGAAGGGCTATTATCTAGGCAGACAAATGGATGTAAAATAAACTCCTTTTGATGCTTTTTTTATGCCAATTTTTCAAAAGCTTGACGCATCGACACACTTTTCAATTGTACAGTGCATGTAACCGAATTGGCTGCATTTAATTTGCGTGCAATCCTTTTTCGATAGGATCCAATGTCCTGGAGAAATTCAAATTGATGTAATTCATGGCAATATATATAATATTAATAACTGAGAAGATTAAGAAAGAATCTAATTTCTTGAGAAAAGGTACCCCTTTAAGAAGCCATCAGCTTTGATCGAGCTGTCATTTCTTTCTAAATGTATCATTTTACTTTCCTGACTATTCTAAGACTTAAACCCTTGACATATAGGAAGCCACAACCGAAAAAAAAATATTCTACAAGTAGTTTTACTTATGGCATTTCCGTTTTTATGATTTTTTTCGCATGACTTGATAGAAATCTGAAGTTCAATGATAAGCTGTGCTCATTGATTTTTGAGTAATTAATATAAAGTTCGAAGTAATTCCCTCTATTTTTATAGCAAAATTGTGGATCTTACCTCTCCAACAAAATAAGGTAATGAGGGTGGGTAACTTTACGGTTTCTGGTCTCATAGCATCTTTCTGACAGAAATATCTGCACACATTCTTAAATAGTTCACACTAGAAACTATCCGTAAGCATGGCTTTAGTCACCTGCCACCATAAGCCTTGACCTCTTTTAAGTTCATTTTCTTTTCCATGCTGAAAAGAAAAAAAAAAAAAAAACATACCTCATTTTCTATTCAAGGAATTTTCCTAATGCTTTGCGAATCCTGTTTCTATGTTTGAGCTGATATATTTTCTTAAGACATTATATTCAGACTAGAGGAGGCTCAGGCTATGGATCATTTGGCCATGTTGTAAAAACAACCATATTGCATTTTTAAGGAGTACTATTGAAATCTACAGGTATGGAGTTATTCGAGAAAATGTGGCATCAAGCAGGATTAATTAAATTCTCTGGGGTGCATTCCTTTAGACTGAAATGCTTAGAGGGTTGAGCATGGGAGGCCGAAATTAAACCCATAAACTCCTAAGTTTAAGCTAATCGGTATGGTCTATTAATAGCATTTTGAGAACTAAGTTTTTCTTAAAAATATAATGTGCAATTGTTCTCCACTCTTATGTGAATGTCCACACTTTTTCAGTCATCATTTCCCTTGAACTCTTAGCACCATAAAGTATGAAGCTTCAAGGGCCCATTTAACTGTGTAGAGCCTTCCTGGGAGTCATTCATGCTTAAACCTTATTTGACCATCATAGAAGTAGCTATGACCTGTCAAAGTTGCAAACTGTTTCAAAATTTTTATCTTAGTTGAACTTTCAGCTTTAATAT
This sequence comes from Phalaenopsis aphrodite, assembly GCA_003013225.1. Classification (NCBI taxonomy): domain Eukaryota; kingdom Viridiplantae; phylum Streptophyta; class Magnoliopsida; order Asparagales; family Orchidaceae; genus Phalaenopsis; species Phalaenopsis aphrodite. The sequence continues at coordinate 2,064,367 of NEWO01000018.1, forward strand.
CATGCGTTAAGAGGGTGGAACACTTTTGGCCCAAATTAATCTAATTATTAGTGGATAGATACCCGCCAATCCTTAAGCTTAAGCTATTGGGCGACATACACGGTAGTTTATTAACAAATAGCATATTTGAAGTTGCAATGGAAAGGGTTAAGCCCAACTATGGTTAGAAGTTCTAAAAGGATAGAGAACTGTTACCAAAATAGAGCTCTATAAGGGGTGATGGAGAAGGATTTAAATGCAGATCTAATAAATATATGGCTAACGATGATGATGCTTTTGATGAACAATATCCACTATGCCAACTGCTATTTTTATTTGTAAAAACGATTGTGAATGATGTTAAACATCCCAATATGATACAATATTATAAGAAGCTAAGAGTTTAGTAAATTAGGTAGTTTGTAAATTCAAAACCTGAATCCTCCATGATCTTATTTTGCGCTAGGTTCTACAGAATGAAAATATTAGATAAATAATAGTCAAGGCATTTGAAAGCAAAAATATAATATTTGATTAAGTTGAACATATTATACGTGTTGATAACATGGTCTTATTTAAACATGAAAATATTCTTTTGGGAAATTATTTAATGGTCTTAATGAAAAAAATGTTTTAAGAAGAGCAAAATGAATAATATCATGTGTATATTATAGGTTGGTAAAAAAGCGATGTTTGAGTATCTTTAAAGGAGGTGAAGCTTTGTGGTTTAGATGAGATTTTTTTTTTGGAGATATTTTGACAGTTATTTGCTTTGCTTTCTTAACAAATTTTTGATCAAATCATATGTTCTAAGTTAACGTCTACTGATTGGATGATAAATAATGGGGTACAAGTTTGTAGATTTGATAATTATGGGAAATCCTTAAGTTTTATTGTGAAATTATATTAGTGCTTATAGAATCTAAAGCTTAAACAAATTATACTGGCATGATTTATGATAAGATATTTATTGTTGATTTAGTTTTTGCTTGAGACATTCATTAAAAAGTATGTAAAGCAACAAAGTGATCTTCATATAATTTTTATTGATCTTGAAAATGCATATGATTTGGCAATGTATTAATTGATTGATGAGTATAAGGAGAATAATTTAAGGTTGAAGTTTATGTTAGTATTACTAAAAACATGTGTCACACAATAGTAACTATCATAAGGAGTATTTATTTTGACCATTGAGTATAAAATTATATCAAATATATGCATTTTGTATCTTACTTTATTAATGTAGAGATGCAAGAGAGAGAGAGATTTAAACCGAGGTGCCACCACAATGTGTGATACTTGATGAAATATTGATAGGTTGGCCTATCTTGACATGAAAACTAGAACAATTGGGGGAATTTGTTGAAGATAAAATGCTCAAGGTCAATAAGTGAAGAGCAAGCAAATGATATAAAATTTTAGTCTATGTAAACTTTTCTATTTATTAATCAATATTGCTTGAAGAGCAAGTGATTTTTTAGGGTGATAGATTAAAATGGCTTGGATCTATAATAAAAGAAAATCGAACCCAAACAAGAAGATTAAAATGAAAATTTTTCTCAGGAGTAGTATTTACGAAAGTAATAATATGGAAATTTAAAAATAAATTGTATTAATCTATGACGATCAACTAAGCTATGTGGATTCATGTATTGACATAAAAATGTTGTTGCCAAGACTCAGTGTTGCATAAATCCAAATATTTGATGGATTTGTTCTAAACAGAAGTACGTAGAGTAAAATATAATTGTATTAGACAGATGGTGGGGGTATCACCTTTTGAAGACATGGTAGTGAAATATAAACATGGATAGTTTTTTGCATGCAAAAAATGATAAATAATGGCCAATAGAAGTGGAGATTGTGGCATACTTTGAACCTTTATTTGTTAAGAAAGGAAGTTAATATTGAAAAGAATCATGGGGTTAAAGAGATGCGGGCTCCAAAAATTCCAATCGCTGCATGGACTCAGCCTTTTATTTTATGTTTGTGTTGATAAACTTTGGAGAGTCCAATTTTTAGAATGCAAATTGGATTGTAGATAAGACACTGCCCAAAGATTTTGCTCTTATTTTTACAAAGATTTTTTTTCTGGGGTTTGAGGTTTCTTATAGGCGCGAGCCCCTTTGGTTAATTACCTTTTCTAATGATAGGAGAACACTTTTGATTAAGACTAGTTATTAAGAATTGAATATTCAATATATAATAACAACAAACATATGATTTTAATTTGTAAAATTTATCGCTTGAAGCTTAAAGCAGATGGTGAGGTAACCATTGACAAAACCTTATTAAGATCCTATGGCTCTGTCGTGCCGGTTCATCGTGGTAAGAGGTAGTTGACCCAAGTCGATTGAAAGATCCATGTTAACAACTATGAGCTGCGTCATCCAATGGATCCTTGTAGATCTGAGGTGGATATTTGTTTAAGTGGACAAATTTTAGCCAACCTTAGCTGACAAGAGGCTTTGTGCAAATCAATTGTACTCTTTTGGTTTACAACTAAAAGGGTAGAAAATTGTTGAGTAACATACGTGCTTTGGATGTAACCGTAATCTAATGGTGTCATTTGACGGCATGTCATATGACTCTGTTCGTAACCATTATTTTGTGATGCTATTTGACGACAAAACCACATGGATAGAGGACTCAGACCACATTCTTACGGACATGCGATTGCTTTGATTGTTAATATAGAGATACACTTGCTATGCATTCATTCTTTGTGAGTCTAGCACCCCCCGAAAAACTATTACGGAGGGTGTATGAATTTTGCTTTTAGCTTTTATGTGATTGATTTTAACTTGAAAATTTTGATTTATTTGCTTTAAATCTCTAAGTGATTGATTTTAATTTGAATGTCTTGATTTATTATTTTGATAACTTCATTTGTAAATTGTGCTTAAAAATTGACATATCCGGTTGAGATTTTTAGTTAACATGACCATTATCAGCGAATTATTTATCTATGAACCTTGTCAACTCTGTCCCACTCACAGAGGATCGGGTTCAATAATTGAAATAATTGAAGACTTTAAGACATAATTTAAAGTAAACCTCTCTAGTTTAAATTTTTCTAACAATTCAACAATCATTAGAGAATTGTTTATCTTTGAACTCTTTTGGTTCTTTCCAACTTGCAGAGGATCGGGTTGAGTGATATATCATTTGAATATATTCAAAAAAATTTTGATACTTAATTTTAAAATAGATCCATCTAGTTGAGATTTTTTTGTCAACACGACCATCATTGGGGATAGTTCTTTGAAGCCTTTAATTTGAAGTGACAAATAATTTTGTTAGTTTAAACTTTTAAGGCTACGAGTCATGTCGAGTCTCGTCTTTATAAGTAGGAGGATCATTATTAGACTCGTCAACTCCAGTTCATCCGAGGAGAATGTTTGAACTAGTTGGGAGGGACTTGTAAATTCTTATTTTAAGATTTGAACATTTATTTTAAAATTATTAGACTTGTGAACTCTAGTCCATACAAGGAGGATTAGACTAGTTGGGTGAGACCTATAACCATATCCTATAGAAAAACGGACCTATTAGCCCACACAACATTCTCAAACATAGTATTTGAGCACATAAAGGTTTACAATTTCAAATATTTGAATATCTTAAAGAATTTTATAAGCTTTAAAGACTTGCATAAATTTTAAGCCACAAATTTAATATGAACTTTACATTAGGAGGCACATGCAAGATTTTGAAAATATATGCAATTGATTTGCTTATATAGACACATTAATCTATACATAACTCAAGAGCATCTCTAGTGATACTTATCTAAATCTTAAGAGTGGGCTCACATTTCAAGATGTTGCATTTGACTTAGGAGATAATCATGAAGCTTATATATAAATTTTGGAATCATCCATAGCTTAAAATATTTGCAAAAATATTATGATTTTCAGCTTTAAAAAGGGAATGCCTTCTGTTCGCATGCAAATTTGTTGCGAATCGGGTGGTGAGATTTGAATTTTCAAAAAGCATCATGTTTGAATTATTTTTCTTCCTCAAGAGCCTCAGTTTGAAAAATCTCAATTTTGAATTGATTTTCAAACCCTAGAGGCCTAAGTCTGAAAAAGCACAATTTTAAAATATTCAAGTTTTATGAGCTTAAATTTAAAAATTCAAATTTTAATATTTTTAAGCTCTAGGAGTTTATGTTTTAAAAGCTCAAAACTTTATATATATATTTCAAGTTTTATGACCTTAAATTTAAAAATTCAAATTTTAATATTTTTAAGCTCTAGGAGTTTATGTTTTAAAAGCTCAAAACTTTATATATATTTTATAAAACCTTCAAAGCCTAAATTTTAAAATCCCAGATCCCTTGTATTTTAATCTTAAAGAGCCTAAATTTTAAAAGCTTGAGTTTCTAAATCATTTTAAAATTCAAACGAGTCACATTTTATTTTATTGTATAAGTTCAAAATTTCAAATATTTTAAATTAATTACAAGTCCAAATTACTTGAAATTTTGGCAGTCTTCCGGTGTCAAACCCCATTAGGGGGACATGGGAGAATGTCACTCTTCCCAACTATTTTAAATGATATGCTAGTCTGCATCACAAGTCATTGCAGTCGGGGAGTAAAAATAAATAATTAACCCCTGATCTTAAAAGATACAATGGGTCTTCATTGAACCTGTAAAAAGTGTTAACTTCCAAAGCAACTTTTCCGAGCGACACTTAACTTTCCTCAAATAGTACTTAATTCCTATGGACAGTTACTTGCGTTTTCTAAGGTCTGTTATTTAAAAACCCAAATTTTAAATATGTCTGCGGTTTTCCTTGAACGGTATTTAATTCCCACGGACGGGTATTTGCTTTTCCCCGAATGAATTTTTTTAAAATTCCACCATTGTCCCAAAGTTATACCTTTTCGAGCGAAACAATGATATTGATGGCGACGATCTCGTTATGGCATTTTGCCAGAAACATCCATTTTTCAAGATGACGTGTAGGACAGTACGAAGGTTACATAAGTGAGAACATATTTCTCTTTGAATAGCCTATGTTGATGGTCGTCTGCATCTCTATTATCCCTTTGACCTTTTCAAGGAATTTAAAGCCGATGCTCGATACATATTCCTTGCATCTCTCCTAATTCTCTGCAGAACCCCCTCCTCTTTCTACAACAAACAATCTCTTTCCATCCTCAGAAATTGCCAAAGAAGAAATACATGATGGTACCAGAGGAGAATGCCCAAATCACAAAATAGATACAAATATTATTATTAAAATGAATTTGGTTACAACAACTCCTTAAAATATGAAATAAACAACAAACAAACACAAAAACACAAGACAACACCACGAAAGTGTATCCCAAGGAAGGTGGAGGTTGGTTGAGTGGATCCGGAGGCTTGGGATACCGGGGTGAATGCGAGAGAAGGGCCGGCCAGTGTTGGAAGGTGAACTGGAGGAGAGAGGCAGCTGGTTAAGGTGGCGTGAAGGTTTGTTGGGCGGCTGAGAGGTAGGTTGGAAGGTGGGGTAGCGGTTGGGAAGGTGGCGGGGAAGGTGGCGGGGAAGGTGAGGCAGCAGCGTGGAAGGCTTGTCAACACTTTAGGAGGGTGGACATCGAGTGAGAAAGCACTGGCAGCGATGAGAAAGGTATGAACAACAAGATAGACTGTTGGAAGTGGGCCGACTGAGTGTTGGGAGGAATTCTGGGATGGTGGACAATAAGATTGAGCAGTTCAGGAAGTGCTGCTGAGTGTTGGGATGGAGTATGGGGAGCTGCGACCTTTTTGGGAGAAGGTTGGCAGCAGGTTGGAGGGAGGATAGCAGCCGATAGTTTTTGGGGAAGAGGTACAGTGGCCTACTGTAGGGCTGGGAAATGGGTGGACAGCCGCCGAAATGGTGGAAGGATAAATAAACATCTTGCCGGGGTCAAGCTACAGCCGGAGCACCACCCGGACCTGTGGAGACAATCACCACCTCGGACGAGGGACAGTCGGAGCACTACCTTGATGTCGGATACAACCCTCTAAGGGGAAAATACAAAGGCTAAAACTTGATTTCAGATGTAAAAAATAAGACCCATAACCTTGATGTCGGATACAGCCCAAAACTTGATTTTTTTTTGAATTTCAAAATTTGTTCTATTTTTTTGATTATTTGTTGTAAATAAGAACAATGTAAAAAAAAAGAAGAAAAAAGCACTGAAAAAATTATTATGAAAGAGAAGTTGAAGGCCTAAAGCCGCAAAGATTGCCAACTTTGCTATCCTTAAAGAATTTGTGAGGAGGGTATATGGATTGAGCAAATAAAGAAATGGCTATTTACGTATACCTCCACACAATTTTTATTTATTTACACATTTGACACTTATATTTTCATGCATATCACTCAAATCTTTGATACCACGGCAAAAAAACTACTATTATTTACTTTTTTTAATTGAAATGCATATTTTCATGTGTAAATTCATGTCACCGAAGTGTTATTTATGTAAATATGAAATTTTAGGTTTTAGATATGTAAATTCATAAGAATTATGTGGTATGCATTTAGATTTCCAATAAGATGTTGTGGAGAAGGGAGAAAGGTGATGCAGCGATTTCTTGAAGCCTCAAAATCAAATCACATCGATAATTTATATGCGAACTTTTTAGATTCAATAATATCGACTCTGCTATCAATTCATGTGATTACAAGGGAGAATAATAAAGAATAAGAGGTGAATAATTACTTTGATGGTGGTAAACAGTTAAAAAGAGAAAAAGAACCTTATAATTAAGTGACAGACCCTAGGGGGATGTAGAAAAAAATAAAGGTTTCAACTTTTTTTCGTCATCAACCATTTTCAATTACAATCTACTATTTACTATTTATTGTTGTACCTTTAATTTTCTTGGAGTATTTTACTCTTAAAACAATGAAAAGTGAGCCAAAAATTACATAAGACTCAAACTCATACATAGGGACAATGATAGGCACATACAAATGAAATAATCCCAACTAAATTGATATTAAAAAAGATTCAAATGTGGTAATTGGTGGCACTTCTCACGTGGCACAATGAATGGCTAAAGAGGCTCGTATAAGTTGAGTAGATGGCATTATCATCAAAAACTAAGAAGGACAACATAGTAGATTAAAAGAAAATTTACTGACTTGAAGTATCATAAAAATATTGATAAATTTTACACATCATACTACACTCATTAAGAATTAATATGCAGGACTCATATAGCTGTTGTTATTTCTCTTTTTTTTTTGTGAAAATTTGGATCTAAAATTTTGACTAAATCTCTAGTTTAGAAAAATGTTATTAGCCTAGATTCTACTTAATCATCATAACTATCTTGTCTTGCAGGTTCTGAATCTTGTGTGGTCTGCTGGCATAGATACCATAAGATGTACCTCTGATGTAGAACTAAATCTTAATGGATCCTTTGCAGATATGATTTTAGTACCCGATGCTGGACCTGCAAATCATAACTCTACTGCTGCACTTTTTGTATTAACTAACCCTGGTCAAGTAAATGTCTATGATGGCGCTGCACTTTCCATTATGAAATCTTCAGATGGTGATGTTCAAGCTTTGGCTGAAAAGTTTCCTGTTGTAGTACCAACTATTGATCCACACATTACTGTTACAAAGCTATGTTTACTACCAACGGGCCAGCATGCTTCCAAGGCTTTGTTAAAGGTATTATTTCAAATTAGGAAAATTTACATACATGTCACACAATTCTAATGTGTTTACATATCTCACACCTAAACTTTCATATTTACACACATGACACTCAAATGTTAAATATTATACCAAAAATAGCACAATTACTACTTTTTAAAAGCCAAATACACTTTTTCATGCATATGTTCAAAGTATCAAAGTGCTATTTTTGTAAATATGAATGTTTAGATGTGAGATATGTAAATACATAGGAATTGTGTGCTATGCATGTGCTTGCCCCTTCAAATTATTGCAGTTAAGTTTTGGAAATGCCTGTCTTTGTTATTTTGGAATAATTTTCCCGGCTTTCATTTCTCTCTCCCATCATCTTCTTTGTAGAAAGCCTTTGCTAAGCGAAATATAACGCCAACATTGTCGACCAGTATGAAGTGGCCTTTGACTGGTGGGGTTCCTGGTGAAGCAACCGTTTCTGAAGAAAATGGCATTGATAGACTATATATAGCAGGTTATCAAGATGGATCTATTAGAATATGGGATGCTACACATCCCATTCTGGCACAAGTGCTAGTTTTTAATGATAAGGTACTTACAGTGCTATTTGTTCCTGAAGCATTCTTCTCTCAGAATTTATTGAAAATTTAGTCTTTGTTTTAATTTTGCAGATCACAGATATTGAAGTTGATGGCCAAGGCGCTTCGGTATCAGCATTGGAATTCTATTTCTTAAATTTGAGCTTGGTTGTTGGGAATGAGTTTGGTCTTGTAAGAGCATATTTCTGATAGCAGCGTATTGCCTGAAGGTTGAATAACCATAAATTAGTGATGTTTTCTCAGTTTTCTTGCGTTCTTTGCAGGTTCGAGTCTATAAGCTTCAGGGAGGCGCTAATCGATCAAATATTATCTTTGTGAATGGAAATAAACAAGAAGGTATTATTTTCTTGTTCTTGCATAACGATAGTTGCTTTAGATTTAACTCATCACAAATTGTCATTCTGCTTCAAGGCTTTTTTTAATGTTATTTCCTGTTTCATGGTTCTTCAATTTTGGTGAAACGTAGGAAAATAATTTTGAAGGGATGATTCGACTATTTGAGAGGCTCATGAGTATTAAGCCTTAGCATAACTATGTTGACCAAAAAATTAAAAAGATAAAGAAACACCCCCCCTCTCTCTCTCTCATAATCTCTATCGTGGACACTCATTTGATTTCCATGCCTCCTTTAAGCTCATGTGATCCTTCTGGCATCCAAAGTCTAGCTAACCCATTTGACTTGCAACATTCTTTTCCCCCCTCAGTGTGCCCATAAAAGAAGTTGATGAGATCACCCACCATCTTACATTTCTCTTATACTTGCATCGTTCGTCAACTCTGTGATCGCCAACACTAGCACACTTTAACCTGCTATTTTGCTGATTTTGATCTTCCACATCAGTGCTTTCGCTCTTTCATGCCTTATTTTGATCTTTCCTATTCAAACAAGCGGCATAACAAAGGTAAATGATTCATTCAAATATAGTTCCTGCCAACACTGATCCTGACTTCACTAATTAGGATCAAGTGAGATTGTCATAAAATATACACTATTCATCAACATCTTTTAATAAATCTATTATAATATTTAATACAAAAGTGCACATAATTGAAATCATCAAATGAATTACAAAACTTTTAAGAAGCTTTTTATATAGTTGATATATATACAAATCTTTAGTTTCTTTCATATATTTTTTCTTTTTTGATTGACATTGTTCAAGGATTTCTAGGTGTTCAAGGATCATATTTAGCATAGAGAGGTTATGGATAACAATAGAAAGAGATATGCCACATCGGTGAAGTTTGGATTGGGGTAGAAGAAATTCGACGACTTTCTGGGTTGAAAACAATAAGATGCGGGTTGCCGGCAACTCGAGCAGCGAAGAATGGACTAGGAAAGGCTCCACCACCTGCTTTCACCGAAGTACAACTCACCGAATAGGATAATTTCAGACAAAATAAATCTTTTATTATGTCAAATCAAAGCCAAAAGTCCAAATTCAAAAAAAATAATAACATATAAAAGCCTCCCTTAAAATAACCCTAATTTTATTTCAAATATTATAAAACAAGGGCCTACTCCTTATGGTAGGTAGTTTGTAGGCTTGAATTTTCTGCTTTGATTCGAGTCCTTTCTGATCTCGATCTCGCATAAGCGGGGATCATAGGATGCAAACCGCTTCATGTTACTTTTCTTGGGTAGGAAATTTTTCATTTTCTTTGCTGTAAATATCCAGATCCTTGTAGTATGGTGACACATTAGTGACATTAAATGTAGCAGAAATATTGTAGTTTTCTGATAAATTAATTTTATATGCATTATCGTTAATCTCTTGATGATTCTAAATGAACCATTAGATTTAAACTCGTGTTTCCGAAAATAATCTATAAGAAATCTCTCATTCCTCAAACTGATTCATACCAAATCACATTTCTTAAAGATCTGAGTTTTCCTGAACTTTTTTGCCTGCTTGTGATATTTAGCATTTTGCTTAGTAGTTTTTATTCGCTTATTTTTGTAAGATCTAAATATCTCTGACTTTAATATTTGTATTCGTGTAAAGCTCAGTATCTAGAAATATCAACACTTATTTCTATCGAGTAAAATGATTTTGCCTGTATACATTCTCAAATGGCTGGCATGTGGACTAATTAGTGGACCAATTGTAGGCAAACTCAACTTGCGGAAGAATCAAATTTTGCAGTGTGATTGCTGATGCTTTCTCACAGAACACCTAAGGAGGTTTCTCAAATAACGATTCACTACCTCTATCTAATAATTTAACTGCTGGTGTCCTAGTGAATTGAACTAAAGGGTTGTACTAATCCATAAAGTCCTTCAAAAATGGCTAAAAAATTTTCTTTGTTTGAAGTGATGGTGGTCAATATATTATGAGGGTGAACTATTTCTTTTAAGTACAAATTTGCAATGTGATACGCACATTATCTTGTGACAAAGAACAACATGTCATTGTGGCAAAGTGGTCTATCGCTACAATAATAAAAACATTACTCTGCTGTGTCCGTAGCAAACCTACCATAAAGTTCATGCTCGCATCCAACGAAGATGTCTTTTGAATAGGCCTATATTTTGTCCCGGTGTCTTAGCCAATTTACATTGTCTAACTTGACATACGCTACACTGTCTAAAAAGGCATGCTCTACACTGGCAAATTTCATGCTCTACATTGTATTTTGGCCCCAAGAAATTCTCACTAAGGAGAGTCTGGTCTCTACCATATTTTTGTTGTCTCATGTAAATAGCATCTTTGAGTGAACTCTTGAGAATGCATGGTCTAATCAGGTAGAAAAAGTAGTTGTCTAGCATGCGAAATTGCTAAAATAGTCTGTCCTGACAACAATCTCAAATCATCCAATATGCGTATCATTTAATACCTCAATTCCAATTGCTTTTGATTGTATTGTAGGGATCAACAAAAAACATCAGTTCAACGCATTTGCTATTTGTTCTCACTGGCCACTTGCGCTTGAGCATAAAATAAAAATTAAGAGGAATTCCACTCACTAGGTGGGTCTTCCCTTCGCTTATTCTGGTTATTTAAGAATATCGGGGTTTCATAATCAGTGTACATTAAACTAATTTTCCAGTAGATAACAAATGCACTGATTGAGAGTTTCATTATACCATAGAACTCATTAGTATCAGTAGAATGCTTTCTTCTGAACACATTTAGCCTCTCATTGAAGAAGTTAATAGTGTGTCCATCTTGACTCAACATAGATCCAATTTCTACATTAGAGATGCGAGGACTAGGGCTGAGCAACTTGTTTCTTTAAAGCTTCAAGGTTTGTTTGTGCGTCATCTGATCATGTGAAGTTATCTGACTCGAGAAGCTTTGTTAAGGACGTCTTGACGTCTTGATTGAGTTGAAATTCTTGCTAATTCTTTTTTAAAAGACATCAATTCATGAAATTTATGTATTTGTGTAAATGATTGTGGCTTGAGCTAGTTCGCAATACCTTAGACTTTCACATGATCTATCTCAATGCTGGTAGTTGAAATAATGTACCCTAGGAAGCATGTCTGCGATTTCAAAAAATGAAAAAATTTTGGGTGGCCATACAACTGTTACGTATGAAGAATTCAAAACACTCGTCGCAAATACTGTAAGTGTTCATCCTTTGAACGTTTGTATGTCAATACATTGTCAAAGTACGCAACCACAAATTTCTCAGTAAAAGTTTGGAAAACCCGATTCATCAACATCATGAAAGTGTTTGTGCATTAGATAGTCTAAGGTGTGTGATTGTCCACTCATCTCTTGATGTCAACCTGATTTGATTATAACCACCGTATAAGTCAATCTTGGAGAAGGCGTTGGATCTATGTAGTTGATTAAGTAAATCATGGAATCTCGGAATGAGAAATTGGTACTTGATAGCGATCTTGTTTACGACCTTGCTATCAACGCACACACGACATGACTCATTTTTTATGGGTACAATCAACTTTTGTTTGATTCATCTCACAAACTAGTTGACGTGGGGCATTTTTTGCCAAGATGCGGTAAGTGCCTCTGATTTTCCCCAAGTCTGATTCAGTCCAGGTAAATGAAGGAATGACCTTTTAAATGGCCCACTTCTTTTTACCTTAGATCTATATATATGTTATTTCTTCGTATTTAGGGCATCTTTTGTCGTGTTTTTTTGTTCAGGATAGCTGTCGGTGTCTTGATTTCTCACATCCGAAGGTGGGTGGTGCTGTGGTTGTTGCTCATCCAAAGTTGCGATCTTCTTTCAAGTTGTGTGCCGCCCCGACTGTAGCTTGTTCTTGAGGGGGTATTTATTATCGACTTTTCATCTCCTCAACTTTTCCTTCATCTTTGTCGTTGTCGTAATTGCTGCCTGCTCAACTTTTCCTTCATCCTTCAACTTTTCCTTCATCTCCTAAACTATTCGTCGTAGTCCTACACTTCCCTAGACGCCACACCCCTCCTCTCTCCCTGCTGTTTTTCTATAGCTGATAACTCCCTCTATCTTGTCGTCTGTTCCCTGCAGACCCCTACCCCCTGACCGTAGCTCCTCCAGACCCGGTCAATACCCACCTTCAACCACAACTCCACCTTACAATCCGTCACACCCTTTATTTCTTTGCTGCCTACTGCTATCATATGGAAACCACCCTTCACATTTTTCTGCCCCCCAACCATACCTCCCTCCTTTCCCTATTTCAACCTCTCACCACAACCACGCTTTAGCCTTCCGACCCCTGCCATCCACACTTGGACTTCTGCTCTCACAAACTGGCTGATGCTGGGGGTCTTTTTCCCTAGACGCGACAAGTGTCGTTGATTTGCCCTAGGACCGGTTCGTTCCAGTCAAAATAGGGACATAATAGTCCTTTCAAGCGTTGGTTTCCCTCCTATTTAGAGTGGGGTCCGCTCATCCTTACTCTAAGTCTATATATATGTTATTTATTCGTATTTAGGGCAACTTCTGTTATGTTTCTATTCGGGACAGCTGTAGGCATCCTGATTTCTCTGTTCTACGGTTGTATCCTAAGGCTAGTGGTGTTCCAACTATAGCTCTTTCGAGGTGATGATCATCTTCCTGTGGTCCAGTGATGTTGTGGCTGTAGCTCATTCCTAATGGAGTATTTATTCTCGACATTCCATCTCCACAACATTTACTTAATCTTCACCGCCATTGTAATTGCTGCAGTAGCTCCGACAAATAGTTTATACGTTGTTCATTCCCGCACTTCCCTGGTTGCTCTTTCCCACCCCCCCTCCGTTGTTTTCCTATAGTCGGTAACTCATTACACCCCGTCGTCCCTCTGCAGACCCATACCACCCAATCACAACTCCTCCAGACGTCGACTATACCCCTCTTTAGCTGCAGCTCCACCTTACAATCCGCAAACAACCACGACCTTTATTTTCCTGCCGCCCGCTGCTCTCCTACAACAACCACTCTTTACTTCTCGTGGTCTCCAACCATATCACCCTCTTTCCTCTATGACAGCCTCACCGAAACCACCTTTCAGCCTTCCAACCTTTATTGTCTACCTCTCCGCAAGCCAACTGCAATCACCTTTGGCCTTCTAACATGGATATCAGACCACCACGCCCATTGGGATACAAAGCTTGTTGCATGTCTTTTGTTGTTGTTTTTTTATTTGAACGTGTCATTTGTAACAACCTATTGACTTTCTTCAGTAATAATTTTTGTTTTCCAATTGTTGTTTGATTAGCTCTAATATTATTTGGCATCAGAGTGAGTCTAATTCTACTTCTATCATTTCTTGCCCCACCTATACCCAATCTTATCTCCACACCAAAATTTTCTTTCTCGCCATATCTCACCCCTACACATCTGCTACTACCTATCCCACCCAAACCATAACCTCGCCACCACTGAGAAGGTAATTGCAATAACCTAATTTGGAATTTACCAACAACGACATACAATAGTTACTTTGTCAAGTGCTAAAACAGCTCAAGTCCATGAAGAAAAGGACCCAGGGCGAGATCAACATAGACCATTATAGTGAAATCCGTGGAGGAGAGCAAGAAGAACATTTGAATCCCTTTTGTAGGGATGATTTCAATGGAGAGGAGGATCGACCAGGGCGCTTTGAGATATAATATTAAAGGAGGCCGGGAGATGAGGTGCATGCTGGAAGATTTGAAGATGAAGTTCTTGTTGGACAATATAGAGATGAGGTTCCTATTAGAAGATGCAGAGATGCAGTGCCTGTAGAAAGATATAGAGATTACATGTCGGTTGAAAGATACAAAGTTGAAGTGTCTATTAGTGGATACTGAGACTCGAGTGTGGAAGTGGACCTATCAGACTTTGAGGGCAGATTAGATCCAGATGAGTTTTTTCAAGTGAATGAACTCTTGAGCGGATCTTTGAATACAAGGAGGTGTTAGATGACAAAAGGGTCAAGTTGAAAAAGAATGCTTCTTTGTGGTGGGAAAATCAGAAGAGGGAGAGACATAGAGAATGATGTGATATAATCACTTCTTATTAGAAAATGAAGAAGGGGATGCAACGACAATACATTCCCTAGAGATAAAGGAGCACACCATAACTAGGTATTTTGGAGGACTGAAGCCTACCATCGGTAATGTGGTCCAATTGCAATTTTATTGGACATTAAGGGACACTTAAACCTTAGCATTAAGAGTGGAGAAACAACGAAAGCAGTCATACAGCCTCCGCCAGTCAGACAACCGCCAACAGTAGGAGTTGTCAGGAGGAGCATGCCTCAAGGAGTGGAAGAGACTCGTCAGGAGCAAGACAAAGCCACTTCGAGTGAGAAGAAGCCTCGAAAGAGTAGATCACCAAATACAATGTCGATTAGAAAATGCTTAAGATGTCATAGTTTCAGACACATTGCTTTTAGTTGCTCGACGAGCCGAGTTGTCTTTCTTCGTGCAAGGTGCAATGGAGGAAGTTAGGGACGAAGAGGCAACTAAAAAACAGGGTGAGAAGTACTAGCTTCCATTGGATGAGGGCGGCACACTTGTGGTTCGACGGGTCCTATAGACAGATTATTTGAGATCAGCAGTGATTTCATCACAACATATTCTACACTCTTTGTTTTGTGAATGGAAAGATATGCAGTCTCATCATCAATGGAGGGATCAACAAGAATGTGACTTCTACGACTCGAGCATTCTTAGCCATATTTCCTGCATGGTTGAATTTATCCACGTTCTTGGAATTTATCCACGTTTTTGTTGGGGAGACCATGACAGTTGAATTTATCCACATTTTGTTTATGGATTGTAAGGTGGAGTTGCGGTCTAAGGGAAAGATATACGGTCTCGTCATTTATGGAGATACCAAATTCAAGTTGAGCCTCACAACTTTAGAGGTATTTCTAGCCATATTCTCTGATGTGGTTGAAGAATTGAATAAGGTTAGCATTGATCGGAGGTGTCTCGTGGAATTTTCAGTTGGGAATCAATTGCTGGATCAGGTATGGTTCGACATGGTGCTGATGGATGCATGTCACCTTTTGTTGGGGAGGCCATGACAGTTTAATCACCTGACTCAGTATGACGGGTTCATGAACACCTACTCCTCCAAAGATGACAAGCGCATAGTCCTACTTCTGTGGAGTCTGAGATGATAAGTGCCCTTACTAGTAGAGAAGCATCAGGAGGACCGGTTCTTGTGATGGCAAAGGACAGCGAGACTTGCGAGGTGGTGGCATACACATGACAACCAATATAGAGAGAGTTTTAGGTCATCTTGTTCAATAACTTATTGTCATGGCCGCCACCAATCAAGGAGATTCAGATCACCCTCACCTCATTTCGTGTAGAAGTCATCTTGGGTTTTTCTTGGAGGATTCAATTAAATACACTTGGCATGAAATCTCTGTTTAACTCGGTAGTGTACCCTCTAGATGGTTGGACCGATATGAATGTTTGCTCACAAGTGGGGGAAAAATCCTATGGTATTTTGGGAGAGGGTGTAGTTGATAGTGAGGCTCGAGTGCTTCTAAGGCCACAGTCGAAGATCATGCAACCCTGAGAGGTTATAGCAACTCCATCACCTTCAACGTTCCGGTAGGAGCTTCGCCAAGTGAGTGTGTAGCTCCCCTGAAAGACTGATTCAGGGCGTCTTTGGCACCATACGTGGCAAGTGCCGCTGGCTTGTACAAGGACCAATTTGATCCATCAAAGGAGGGACCGACAAGTCCTTTCAAGCATGGGTTCCTTTCTATTTGCAGCGGGACCCACTCTTTAGCCCAGGTTTATATATATATATATATGTATATATATATATATGTATATATGTAGATATATATATATGTATATGTATATATATACATAGATATATGTATATATATACATATATATATATCTACATATATATATATATATCTACATATATATATATATATATACATATACATATATATACATATATATATATACATATATATACATATATATATATA
>NEWO01000018.1:2083424-2118317 GCA_003013225.1 Phalaenopsis aphrodite
TATTTTAAAAATTAAATAATTGAGATATTAAGCACTTGAATTTAAGTATTATTTTAAAAATTAAATAATTGAGATATTAAGCACTTGAATTTAAGTATTATTTTTGTTGTTTTTACTATATGCTATTTTATCTTTTAATTTAATTTTCTTTCATATTTATTTGAGTTTTAAAATGATTTTTTAATATTTTGCATCATATTTGGCACACACCGCGCATGTGCCATTTGCTATGCCTCTACGTTGGTCTATGGCGTGTCATTCACCATTGACATGTGTGCCACACCCCGCTATGACATGCATTAGAGTGCATCTTGTAGAGTAAATTGTGTCATGCAACATTAGGGTATTTGCTGAGGCATGCTTCATTGTCTTATTGACATGAATAAAATCAACGAAAAAATTAAAGGGAGATGTCATTTTGCTAACTTGGTCAAAATCTCTCATTTGAACTTTAAAGATGCAATTCACGTTATACCCTACTGTGTGGTTTTATGGGATGTCTCTTATTGTTTTCTATGATGCAAGTTGTGTTGTGTTCCATTATGATGCTTGCGAGGGCATATCTCATAGCTTTCTTGACATAAAAATAATAAAAAATGAGGGGAATTGTCTTATGTTTGCAAATTGTTTCAATATTTCTCTCTTTACAGCAATGGCATAAGTTGCATTGCTCCCCAAACTCATCTACTAGTTCCCTTCTCGTAGGTTTTCCTTCGGCGTAAATCATGTTGTGCTCTAGCGTGACATTTGCCGAGGTTACATTGTAGCCTTTTCGACGTAAAAATAAAATGATAAAAAACTAAGGGGAAGATCAATATTTCTCACTTGAATTTTTATACCGTAAGTCGCATTGCACCCTACTATGATAATTTTGGGGTGCCTATCATTCTAGGGAGAATGGAATCGTGAAATGTAAGGTTCTTATCAACTAGTGCCATTAAAGCAGATCACAGGTCACAAGTGATGATGCAGTGCATGGCTGTAGCTTTGTGGCTTGGGCTACTCGCAAGATAAGCGATGAGAGATGGCCTTAGAGCGTATAATAGTACATTTTGCATCCATTCTTTTCGGCCTCACTATATTGATTCAATTGGATGTCTTTTAGCTGTTGGACTTGGTTTCAACTTCCAATACTTTCAACAAATTTGTTAATGTGAATAGACATGAAGGAAACTGCTGTTTATTTTGATGCCCTATTATTTTATTTGCCAGGGATGTTGACGAAATCGACTTGTTTTCTGTGTGAGTATTGGTGCATTACATTGAAACAATATGAATATGAACGGACACTTAGGAAGAACGGGTGTTGTGTTGCTTGGATTTTAGGTTTAGCATGCATTTTGGCAAATTTGGTTGGTTGTTGCTCAGGCAATTTTTTTCTCTATTACATATTCTAACCCTTCAACTCTTTTGTTACAGTACTTCTCCTTCAATTTGAATTACAAAGTCCTTAAAACACCACCAATAAACTCCATCTTTGCTTCAAACCGTGCTATTGGAGTCCCTCTAAACCTATAATCTTCACTAGAGTGCATGAAACAACCATTCAAAATTTTAATGGCTAATCAGTGCTGCCATTTTTATATGCTAGCAAATTTTTCGAAAAAAAAATGCTTATATACTGCTCAAATTTGATTATGTATGAAACTAATACCCCATCCAAAAGAAATGGACCGTTGAACCGTTTTGTTTCTGCTTACCATGACCTACTTATTGAGAATATAATGAAACAAAATTTATGTTACTACCCAATTTAGGAGCTTGAAAAATCAAAACAGAAACGGACGATTGGATGGAGAAACTCTTGTCTAAGTATTTTTCTTAAACAAAAATTCTCATATATAAAAATCATCCCAAACATAAAAGATCCATTTATATTTAAAAATTTTAATTAACCAAAATCCATTTAGATTTCACAGTTTAAAGTTATTTTAAAAGTAATAACTGGATTACTTTTCCATTTAAATTTGCTTCTCGTTTCTACTATACTTGAAAAGAAAGGCACCCACTGTATCCTTTAACCGCCTACCCACCAAGTTAATGAACATATTTGCCAAACCGGCTTGTTTTTTTTCCTCGACTGCTGCAGTAAGCCTTTGATGTTTGGTATTCATCATATACATTGTGCTGCTTGAGATATTGTTGTTGTTGTTGTTTTTTCTTAATAGTTCGTCCCGTGCGCCAAGGAGAAGGATTTCATTGCACTGCTGCTTTCAATTTAAGTTCGCCCATTACAACTCTACAATTTGCAAATTGCGGTGACAAATTAGCCGTTGGACTTGAAAGTGGCAAGGTAGACAATTCTGTGTTTTATGGTCTGTTTTTTTCTTCGTCGCCGTCCCATACACACTCCACTGATATACATGCAAAATAAAAAGTATATATTTATTTATTGGAAGATTTACATATATAACACTGAATTCCTTTGTATTACATATCTAACACTTAAACTTCTGTTTTTATGAAAAAGGTTTATTTCATTTTTTTCAAAAGCTAAAATGGTGGTATTTTTTATGTGATGTGACATATTTGGGCGATATAAATATAGAAAGTTAGCTTTAGGTGTTAGATATGTAAATGCATGAGAATTAGGTGGTATGTATGTAAATGCTCCTTATTTATTTTATTTTTTTGAGTTTTTTTTTGTTGGTAAGTTAATTGAGCTTGGTGGTCTCCAGGTTGCAATGCTGGATCTGACTTCATATACAACTTTATTTCAAACAGATTGTTTATCTAGCACAAGTTCTCAGGTCATATCTATTGCAATGGAAGTGATTCCACAAGTCAACACCATGATAAGCAGTTCAAAGCATCCAAGACCTGAAGATCTTAAAGAATCATCAGAATTATTAATGTTTATTTTAACTAAGGATGGCCATGTTATTATTGTTAACAGCACAAGCGGAAAAACATTGACTTCATGGTCCAAGCACTCAAAAAAGGATTCTGTGGCAATTTCCATGTACGTTATAGGCAAGTAATTACTTCAAGGAAAGTTACGTAACACACGATTCTTATGTATTTAGATATCTCATACCTAAATTTTTATTTTTGCCTACTTAACACTTTGGTGCTTTAAAACTATGTATGAAAACGTGTCTTTCACTTTTTAAAAAAGTGATAATAGTGATATTTTTGATTTGATATTAAAGATTTGAGTACCATGTGTGTAAATATGAAAGGTTAGGTGTGAGATATGTGAGTACATAATTGTGTGCTATGTATGTAAATGCCCA
Source organism: Phalaenopsis aphrodite (assembly GCA_003013225.1). Classification (NCBI taxonomy): domain Eukaryota; kingdom Viridiplantae; phylum Streptophyta; class Magnoliopsida; order Asparagales; family Orchidaceae; genus Phalaenopsis; species Phalaenopsis aphrodite. The sequence continues at coordinate 2,086,661 of NEWO01000018.1, forward strand.
TTACTTCAAAACATAATGGTAGCAATGCATATTTTGGTTATCGAAGAAGTTGACATGTGATAAATTCTCCAATCAGATGGTCCTACAGTCTCTGAGATGCTGGATGAGAAGCAAAACGTATTAGATGAGCATTCATCCAAAGGTGATTACAAAAATTATGATGATTTCAGTGGTAACAAGAAACAAGGAATTGAGCAACATTCTAGCGATGCTTCAAACTCTCCGGATCTTTTGTTGTATCCACTTTTTTTACTTTGTTGTGAAAATTCAGTCCGATTGTATTCCTTGAAATCTGTGCTACAGGTATCTATACACTCCAAAGTTCATGAATAATAATTAAAATGTTGGGAAATTTACATATGTAGCACACAATTTTTATGTATTTACCTACCTCACACCTAAACTTTCATATTTACAAACATAGCACTTTGGTGCTTTAAATTTATGCATTAAAAGGTGTATTTGACTTTTATAAAAAGTAATAATAGTGCTATTTTTGATGCAATATTAAATATTTGACTGCTATGCGTGTAAATATGAAAGTTTAGTTGTAAGATATGTAAATATGTAAGAATCTTGTTCTACATATGGAATGCCCCTCAAATGTTTTCAGCCCATTTCAGCTTTTTGTCTTGACATTTTTCCTTCTTAACCCTTACATTCAGGGAGAGAGCCGCTCGTGCCGCAAAATAAAACTTATTAAACATTGTTGCTGGTCAACAATTTTCAAGAGAAGGGATGGGAAGTCATGTGGCTTAATTTTACTTTACCAGACTGGAGATCTTGAGATTAGGTAATGACCTTAGCCATCACAGCCACTAAGTGATGAAATTTTTATACTGTATTGACCGCATAGTTTTATTTGTATTGACCGCATAGTTTTATTACTAGCTTGTTTTGTGTGGTTCATGTTTTTTCTCCAAGAAACATGTATGGAATGCTTCATAGACCTGTTAATCGAACCACTAAATCCTGCGGATGTGCTTATTAGTGTAGGTCATTTTTCCGTAGAAATTGCATACTTGTTGTGTTTTATTTATGTTATCACATGTCACTTTTTTTTGTTGCCTGAGAATTTGATGTCGGATGTGTTATCTTTAATTTATTTGCACATCGAATAAATCCCAAAGTTGCAGTCGCCCAACCATTTCTATGCGACTGATTTACTCCAAGAGCTTCATTTTTTTTGAAATTTGCCCCTTGACCTTATAAAAGTGAATCCAATTGATCCCCTGGGTAGAAATTGATGAAAATTATGGTATAAATCGATCCCGATGTAGTTCTGTGACCATATAAAATTGATCTCAATTTAGTTCTTGAGTGACCATTTTGGATCAATTTTGTATAGTCTATGAGCTACATTATTGTAATACTTTAATTTTAAATTACGAAAAATTGAGGGAATATTTTGGAATATAGCCCATTTTAACATTATTATATTTAAATGATGTTGTGCAGTTTTCTCACTGTATTTGCAATTTTTGAGTTTTCTTTGACTTATTCTATAATTATGCAAAGCCTCCTCTCTATAAGGATCCTTAGGGTTTCATTATTGATGATTGTAATGAATCAAAATTATTTCTTCTCCAACACTAGCCTTTGTCCTTTTTTCTGGTTATAATCTATATATTATATATTTCTTCTTCCTTCATCTTGGTACGAGTACATTAATCCTGTCTCAGATCTCCATAGTTCACTTCGATCTTCATGATCCACACTACCATCTAGCTCTCATCTACTATTCTCTTTTGCTTGCTCTTGAAACCATTGTAGGACCTACCCAAAATAGGACATTGTTGGTCTATAGTCACTCTACACCATCCGCAATGCAACACGTCCTCTATCGTTTATGTGCTTGTTTTGCCGGATCAATTATTCTTTTAATTTTTGTTGTTATTGTTGTTTTTGTTTTGCTTTTAAAACATGCATGCTTAGTGTGTTTTTTTACATACTTCTATTTTTGTTTATAAAAATTAAGTAAAATATTTTTGAAAACACTCAAAATAACTTTTAGGAGACTCGAGTGTTTTTGAAAACAACCTTAGCTTAATCAAATAGAACACGTTTTGTTTCAAATCACAATAAAAACAAAATATAGAAAATAAAAATAAAAAATAAAAAATAAAAAACAAAAATGAATGATCCCAAATGGCTCCTAAGCAATGCTTTTGTTTATTTTATAAAAGCCCAAGGGCTAATATATTAAAGAGGAAAATATACAGATATGTTGTATGAGAGGGCGTAAAAGAAGGTTCAACTCACACAATACAACACACAAACTCAATAAAAAGTGCTAGGGACGTCCCACTTTAGTCCTCATTCTGCCTCTAGTTCTCGGAAGGGAGCCGACTAACAAATTGGTAAGGTGCGTACTATTATCAGAAGTAATCAAAGTATCATCCATCAGATTTCTGAGCTCAAGTAGGTCTTCATTCTTCTTCTTCCTCCTGGATGTGTAGACCTGTCATTCGTCATCCGAGGATTGACTCATTTGATCAATGGATTGGTCCAAAGGTGGTCAGACATGTGCAGGCCGTTGCACATCATGATTCCCATGAGTTTGAGTAACATTGATATCTTTCTGGACTTGATGAGGCGGTAGTGAAACAACAGAAGTATTTTCATCTGTAATATCAGTGATAGGTTTTAGGGCTGGCGGAGTCTGAAGAATCTCCCTTGCCTCCAAGATAGGAGGTTCCAAAGATGTGGGTGCTACAACATTGTGTGGAGACTGAATGGTTGACATATTGACTACGGAGATAGTGACGTCTTTAGGTGTATCATTTTGATGATCAATAATGTCAATAACTTGGAGCTGATCAGGAGGAGATGAAATCACTGCCTCTAGCGGAGCACTAGAGTGATCAAACATACGACGGTTCAAGTAATACGAATGAAAAAACTCAATCTCTATCTTCTGCCAATATCCATGGTGTTGTGTGTCCAATCAGATTTCCTCAGAAGTGGAAGAAGTAATATCTCTTTCAATAAGTACTCTGACTCTAGATGGATGATAAAAATTAAAAGTAGGAGTGTCCTTCATGAGTGGCTTACCATAAGCCGAGGCAATAGAATGCAACACTTTTTGTAAAAAATAATGAAATTTCAGACAAGTGAGGCGAATCCAAATCAAAATGATTGGCGGTTTCGTTTGTGGGTCAAAATCTACAGACCATTTCAGATTCTTCATTGCTCTGTTATCAATCTAGATTATCCTTCTAGCAAATAAGCGTGTGTAATCTTCTTCATTATTAATTTGAATAAGAATGTGTCTTCCATCTAATAGTCCAACTTTTCACTCCAACAAGGTTCATAAGCTCAAATTCCTTGCGAATAAGCTCCATTTTAGGATGACCATATAGAAACTCTCCAACCAAATTCAGACGACAGGAGGAAGCAAGTTGAATACCTTCAGCTTCTGTAAAAAAGATGACAGACTTCCCATTCTCAATACCAGGTTTCTTGATGTCATATGCCCACTCAAAAGGAGGGAAAGTGAACGATTGAGGTGTACCTGAGGCGTGGACACCCGCAAGGGCAGCTGCATACGATATGTCCGAAGTCATCCTAAATAATAGAGGTGCGGCGTTAAGAACAAAGAAGAAAGCAACATTGATAAATACTGGAAAAATCGCGTCAAAACAGTCGAAGCTGAAAAGGAGAACACGCTGTAAGACGTGACGAGCAGCAGAGGAGCCGCAAAAATCGCGAGCTGTACCCGCGAGACGGAAAGACGAGCCGCAGAGCCGGGAACTCACGAGCTGGGAAAGCTTGTGAGACGGGGAGACCGGAGATGAGTTGCGTCTCAGAGTCAGGAAAACTCGCGAGACCAGAAGATAGGGAGAAGAAATGGAATCAGGCGCAAAGACACCAAAGGAGAAGCGGCGAAGCTGTAACAGTTGCTAGGGTTCGCCACGAGGCGAAACCCTAGCAGAGCCGAGCGGGAAGGAAAACGACGCCATGAATTGGAATATATTCCTAAGCAATGTTTTTGTTGTGTCTTGCTACATCAATGTTTCCACCACTGGACTCCGCCACCTTTACACTCCTTAAAAAAACATAATTGTTGCGACACTAGCCCGCTCTGTGACACTACATCCTTACAGAACCTCTGCTCATACTCCATATTCTTGCAACAACCAACCAAAATCCCCTTAGAAAATGGCCTTCCCCAACGACGGGACCCGGTTTATTTTTATTGTGATAGAGTTTATAACCATGATCACTACCGGTAATATGAATATGATGTTACTAGTCTCACTCTCTTGCACACTCATCTCATCAGACTTCAAACAATTGATCTCATAATTATTGGTATTCATATTCATAATGATAATATGTTCATCAATCTGATTATATTTTGATATATATTCTAGTCAATCACCTTTCGTCTGATTTGAACTATTTTTTGCTTCACTTAAACATTATAAATATTCATAGCTTGAGATTGCATTTTAGCTTGCACCGCATATGGTGATTATTTTTGGATTCTGTAGATTTTATATCGTCAACTGTGCAATTCTCATCTTTAGAGTTGGCTCTTCATATCATCATAAATGCACTGCCAAGTGATTATTTCATTCATTCTTGATCTGAGATGTTCTAAAATGTTTGTATGTCTCTTGATTTGATGCCTAAGTTTTTTTTCATGTATATTATCTTATGGTAATTTGATAGATTGTATATGAACCAATTCCTCTACAGCCTTTACCTTATCTATGACGACTCTTTGAGCGAAGGGTGCTCTCGTCTTCGGGATAACTAGTGCAGGATACATTATTTATTTGTGTTTTTTTACAGCAATTACATTTAGCTGCCATTTTTAGAAAGGTAAATTTACATTCATACCACACAACACTTATGAATTTTGATATGTAACACCCGAAGTTTGATATTTACACTTACAATACCTTGGTGTTAGAAACTTCTGCATAAAAACATGTATTTCACTTTTAAGAAGATAGTGATGGTGATATTATAGTTGTGATGTTAAAGATTTGAGTGGGTGAATGTAAATACGAATGTTTAGGTATTAGATATTTAAATACATAAGAATTGTGTGATATGTAAGTAAATGCACCTTTTAAAAAAGGCAAAGCACATATGATCATGTTACCATAAAGCATTTCGGGTATCATCTATCCATGTGGAGGAAAGCGAGCTGACCTGCAGACACCTAATTCTACAATTTCAAATCATCTGGGAGTTATTGCATCTTGTTTTGAATATAATAAATCTGAAAAAGTGGTGAAATACTTTTTTCTGATTAGTGCTTTGAAGAGAAAATTCTATTAACCCTTTATCCACTGAACTAGTTAAAATTCCGCTGGAATTTGGAGATTAAATTGAGCTTGAATCATCAACAAGCTCCATGCCAGAGGAATCAACTATAACATGGATGAACATATGCGTAATATCACAAGTTTAGGCATCAATTCACACGATGCTTGTAGAAAAAATGGTCAGATCATGAGAATCCCTTTGTGAAATTCACGTTTTGTCAGTAGACACTGTCACATCTTGCTTTAGGGCCTGAAAGGATATCAAAAAAAACAATATGAATGCAAGAGGTGAAAATTAATAAAATAGTTCCAATAAGTAGAAACTTGATTGGTAAGAAATATAAATAGAATTTAACCATTACAATGACTTTTAAAAGAATTATTACTGAATCAACTAAATTAGTTTTAATCTTAATCTCGTTTCAATGATAAAGAATGAGTGATACCAGAGTTAAGCCAAACCGTAATAGAAACAATAATATTATTGCTGAAATTCGAAAGGGTAACAAATACGACACTTGAAGATAGGAAAATAATGATACAAATATCAAATTAGGGCGTTGATCGGGTGGGTGGTGCGCATTGAATGATAGGATGGTGGTTAATGGGCTGGGGTTGGTTGTTGGAGGGAGAAGAGGGGGCTATGGTGGGCTGCTAACAAAGGGAGGTGGGCCAGGTTGGGGTGTTAATGGGGGAGGGAGAAGAGGGGGCTTTGGTGGGCTGATACCAGGGCTGATACCAGAGGGAGGTGGACTAGGTTGGGGTGGTAACGGGAGAGAGAAGAGGGGTCTTTGGTGGGCAGATATAGCAGAGAGAGGTGGGCCAGGTTGGGGCGGTAATAGGAGGGAGAAGAGGGGGATTGTTGTAGACTGATAGAAGGGGAAGGTTGTGGCTGGGAAGGGCGCATGGTGATAGTGAGTAGGCAGAAGATCTGTCTTGTAGGAAGCAACAGGGAAGGACGTGGGATTGGGGCAGGCAGGTAGGACAGGTTGGGCTTCACGATGTCAGGAAAAAAAATTAACGGAGGGGATATACCATAGTTGGAAGCAGCAAAATAGTTGACATACCATCTGGTTTAAGCGGCAGCAGATCCTGTGGCTTGGAAAGAACAAAGGGAAGCAGGGAAGGGAAGCTACACACCACCTCGGAGCGAGATACTGTCGGAGCACCACTCATACTCGCATACAGCCCTGGAAAGAGAAAAGGGACGCCGATGGATATCCAAATAGAATTCTAAAAAAAAAAAAAAAAGACTAAAGCGTAAGACCACAAACACATTTATAATAGATATATAGGCCAGAAAATGAAAAAGGAAATGGGGAATAATTCCCACCTAATGAAAGGGAGAGGAGAAAGTTTTTTTTAAGGGTTTAGATATATAGACCAGAAAACAGAAAAGGAAACGGGAAATAATTCCCACCTAATGAAAGGGAGAGGAAGAGGGCCAATTTTGCCCCTACACCCTGTAGATTCTTGCTGAACTCGTTCAACCCTAGCCTTCGCGTCAATGAGTCTAATAACTCTACACTTGATGATGCACAACTAGTAAATTGAAAATTATAAAATAATTTGTATGAGTTTACAAAAAACAAACTCATTAGATGAAATCTCATTAAGTAAAATATAACTGATGAAGCACAAAGCATAATATGATCAATAAAAGAGGCAAAAATAAAATTGGTATTATAACATATTAGTTTTAGACAAAGCTTAGAATAAAATATTTTCATATATGAGAATCATTTAATTTTGATTATTTATATAATAGAGTTCATATAGAATTTTTTTATGCAAGCCAATGATCATTATGTTCAAATTTGAAAGCATCAAACTATAGTTGTATTCCATAAATGATGTATCAACTAGTGATGCGGGGCTCGGGGAGGACCGACCGGTCCTTAAGGGAAGGGGGTGCTGTCGCCCCCTCCTTCTCCATCTTCCTTTGCCTCCTCTTCTTCCTTCCTTTCCTCCTTTCTCCCCCTTTACTTTTCTTCTTCACCTTTCCCTCTTCTCCCCCTCACCTTTCGCTCCTAAGCACTTTCCTATTTAAAACATTTTCCTAAATCCTGAAATTCTAATTTTATTCTCCTTTCTTATTTTAAAACCCTTTCCTAAAATCTAAAATCTCTTTTTATTCTACTTATTTTAAAAGTCTTTCCAAAAATTTGAATCATTTTTATTCTCATTGCTTATTTTGAGAGTCTTTCTAAAATATGAATTCCTTTTTAAAATAGGTCAAGCCTCTTAGAAATAAGATTGTGATATGCTTAGAATTAGGGTTGTATCAGGCATCGAGGTTTTGCTCCAAGTGTCCCTCATCCGAGGTAGTGATTCTCCATAAGTTTTGGTGATGCTCTGGATATAGATGCACAATACCACAAGTAATACACTTATCCCGAAAAATAAACATATCACTTGTAGTAGGCTCAATTACCTAAACTAAAGAATTTGTGACATATGTTTCGTCTGCGAAACTTTTTTGTATGAGACCAACAAATTCTCATATATAATATAAAGATTAGATAGGTTTCTTTTACCTGAGTTGCAAGTTCCCTATAAAAACAAACCCTTATAGTTAATTACATCTTAAATGACCGGGGTCACTTAAGAAAACTCTCGATTAAAATCAATGGTTCTGCCTTTATGATTTCAAAGTTTAAGTTCCCACGATTGGACATAGGAAAATCAAATGGGAGTGACTTAAATATGAACAATTATTTTAAGGAATCAAAATGACTGAAGAGTAGGGGATATCATAGATCTAGGAAAACCCTGGTGATTTCTCAACTATCATATTGTTTGGCTTTATATCTTTGAAATGATGTTATTTTATTTTTAATCCTGCAATTTATTTAGAGTTTAAGACTTATATTCGCACGATGTCTGATCGTGCAAATAATCTAAAAAGATAGGAGGATTTACACTGTACCGTACTGTAACATCAGAATCATAAAGTGCTAGGACTTATAATTGCACAACAGTGTTATGCAAAAGCATGAAAGTGATATGTGAGGGACACTTGGAATAACACCTACGTTAAATAACAGACTTATATTCGCTACGTTAGACAAACCACATCGAAATCTTATGAGTTGTTATTTAAACTAAGAAAAGTTATTAGTGATATGAATGTGTTTTGACGTTGTTCTTCTGAATGTCCTCGTCATGCTTCCCACGGTGTTCGCTCCAAGCTTCTCGTTGTAGCACCTTCGGGTTTGATATCAGTTTTAAAGGGTAAATGCAATCATTTGGTTTTCATATACTTAGGTATAGTATGTAACAAAATAATAAAACATGCAGCATAAAAGAAAAGTAGCAGTAGAAAGTACAGTAAAGAAGAAAAACAGTATATCATGCTGTGAAGTAAAATGTTGTAATGTAAATCAACCTATATATCTGGGAGGTTTGCTGCTCTTTTAAGTAAGCTAATATGCACTGTATGAACAAAAGAACATTGCCTGGAAAACTCGAGAAAATTGACAAATGATCCACGACGGAAAACACGAGAAAATCGACAAATAAAAATTTCAAGAAAATCATCAAAATCACAAAAAGATCCCATAAAAGGGGCCACGAGTGCTTTCCCCAGAAGTTCCAAAAAAACATTTGAAAAATCCGAAAAGATGGGATCGCAGGCACTCGGATCGGGGCTAGACTCAAATAATATATATTTGTACTCGAGGGACGTCAAAGGCTACTATCGATCAACCGGATGTATAGAACCCGTCACTCAACTAAAAGGGTGTCCTACTAAACCTGACTTAGGAGGGTACTCCATAGCCTGGTATCGGTAATCCCGGTATCGGTAATCAACAAGTAGACAACCAATTTGTAACACATTTAAAATTTATATTTTAGCATGCACATGGATTTTAGGCATACAAAAAGGAAATTGTATTAATTTTGTAGTAAAGATATTGTATTTGTTCTTATCAATTTGTTTTATAAATTTTGAAAAAAGTATAGTTGTCCACGAGTCGATCACGTCGTCGGACATATGACCGTCAACAACCTAAGGTACGGATCCCCCACCAGCTTGTGTCGGTGAATGATATTGCTATCCTACAGTTTATCAGATCCCAGGAAATGGTCGTGATATCATATGATGAAATATGATTCTGCTCTACCACCGGCGTGCTTTTGTCATTATCGCCCTAAGCCCCAAAACAAAATCGACCTACTTGCGACTTTGCTTGATGGTTTCATATATAGCAAACTACTATATATGAGCACTCATGTGTCGGTCATAAGCACAGAAAACCGAATTGAGAAGCAAGGAAAAAAAGAATAAAAATGGGGATGAGAGAGGAGGAACTGATCCACACAAAAGATCGAAAGGATAAAGGGTGAATTAACCCTCAAAACTGTGATGAAAATATTTGAAAAAGCGAGCCCAATGTCCTTGAATCAGTCCTAATGTGACAATTGTATCCACGACTCCACCTATATGTACGCACACACCCAAGCCTGAACCCAAGTGCGACATCTATGTTATCCAAACCTTAGTATCAAACCTCCAAAGAACTCTTTTATGAATAAAAATCTTATAAGCTTTCAAACCCCTCATGAATCTGTTTCATATCAACTTTATGATATCATAAAATGAAGTTTCAAGAGCCTTTTATATGTCACAAAATAAGAGAGACTAATCAATAGAGGGGGCAACTTTCTAAATTTCCAAAGATCATGCCAATATTAAAACCATTCAATTCCAACTCCAACCAAAAGCTTTCCATGTTATATAAGCACGAAATCATCCAAATAAAACCATATAAGTGCTCATGGCCTGGGGCGGCAGAGAGAGGCAGCCACCATCGCCAAATTACCACATAAAGAAGCCACAAGGTAAGGCTCACGAGCAGGGGCAGCAAGAAGAAGACCATAAGCCCAACTTATCACCTAAAGAAATTACAAGACAAGGTTCACGGCCAAGGAAGCAAGAAGAAGGCCACCACCATTTAAACTCACGGGTAGGGACAGCAAAAAGGACAACCCACACTTCAAGCTCTCGGGTAAGGGCAACAAAAGGATAGCCAACACTTCAAGCTCACGGGTAAGGGCAGCAATTACATGGAGCCAAAACCAAACCCCAAACCAATTTTTTGAATCATTAGAATATGCTTCCACATGTATTCGAATAGGGGCAGCCAAGGGGAACTAAAACCGAGCCTAACAAAAGGGCAAAAACATAGCCACATCTTAACCAAAGCGAGCCTAACAGAGAAGGCCAAATATAGAACAAAATTCCAAGTAAAACCCAACCCTAAAAAAGAACCGAACCAAGCCAGATTCCAGGTGAAATTGAGCCTGATCTCAGGCAAAAACAAACCCAATCATAAGAGTTAAATTAAACCCAACAAAAGCACCTTTCTAAGCCAAATAGAGCAGAATTCCAACATTACCGAGCCCACCAAATGGGTTAAAACAGAAAAAGAACATTCCATGGAAAATTTAGCTTTGTAAAAGAGCCAAATTGAGCCCAGCAAAGGGGCATACCAAGCTAAATCTCATGCAAAATTGGGCCAAATCTCGGGCCAAAATTGAGACTCTCAAAAAGGACAAAAAAAAAAGAAGTCATGACAGGTAAACCGAGCCCTACAATAGGGGCAAAAACAGAACAGTATTCAAGCCAAAAATGCAACTCGAACAGAGCTATAAAACTCAGATCTTATAAAGTCCTAAGCCTAAAAAATTTCTTGCACTCAGCATATGCTTCGAATAAGAACATGTAATAGAAAAAAAACAAATAAGTATAAATGAATTCCTAAAGCCAACATGTCTCAGCATTGAAACGAATTCAATCATTTGCTTGAACAAGAATAAAGAATTTCAACATTTCATTTTTAGCATTTGTTCCAAATAGACAAATATCATCGAACAACAACAACTAAAGCTTCCAAACTTCCATTTATCACGCATTTCGGATTTTTGCACATAAACCATTCAAAGATTTCAGATTTTGCAAATAAACAACCAATAGATTTCAGATTTTGCAAATAAACCATTCAAAGATTTCAGATTTTGCAAATAAAAATCCAATAGATTTCAGATTTTTCAAATACGCCACCCAAATATTTCAGATTTTGCAAATACGCCACCCAAATATTTCAAATTTTGCAAATACGCCATCCAAATGTTTCAGATTTTGCAAATACGCCACCCAAATGTTTCAGATTTTGCAAATAGACCAAATGCTAGAAATATCGCACGGTAAGAATAAGATTGTTTGCCAAAAAAGAAACTGTTGAATTGTCCACATATGGAGATGTTATGCCAACATTTTCCTTTTTTAGTTCTTGATTCGTGGAAAGGTTGGCAAGCCAGGTAGGAGCCTTCTTTGCTTTAGAATCAAGTAACATAAGATGATCATTTAGAACACTAAAAAAAAAAGACATTTTCTTCCTTCTCAGTATTGTTTCCTTCGGTATATAGAAAAAATGTAAATATGTATTTTTCCTTTTGCAGTCCCAAAATTCTTCGGGAACAACACAACTTTGATGGGATGGATCAATATTCATGTACAAAACCATGCCTAGGATTTAATGGGATGAGAATAACACATTCATGTACATGCACTTCCCAAATGTACATTCTCTAAGCCNAATGTTTCAGATTTTGCAAATACGTCACCCAAATGTTTCAGATTTTGCAAATACGTCACCCAAATGTTTCAGATTTTGCAAATAGACCAAATGCTAGAAATATTGCACGGTAAGAATAAGATTGTTTGCCAAAAAAGAAACTGTTGAATTGTCTACATATGGAGATGTTATGCCAACATTTTCCTTTTTTAGTTCTTGATTCGTGGAAAGGTTGGCAAGCCAGGTAAGAGCCTTCTTTGCTTTAGAATCAAGTAACATAAGATGGTCATTTAGAACACTAAAAAAAAAAAACATTTTCCTCCTTCTCAGTATTGTTTCCTTTGGTATATAGAAAAAATGTAAATATGTATTTTTCCTTTTGCAGTCCCAAAATTCTTCGGGAACAACACAACTTTGATGGGATGAATCAATATTCATGTACAAAACCATGCCTAGGATTTAATGGGATGAGAATAACACATTCATGTACATGCACTTCCCAAATGTACATTCTCTAAGCCATCAAAGTGAAAAACATCCACGAGAAATAAATATTTAGGGGCAATAGCAAAACCACAATTAAAACGCTTATACCTTAGTCAAACACGCAGTCTAGCAAGAGTATCGAGCAACCTAACAAGAATGCCCAGCAAATCAGCATGAATACCGAGCCCCCAAGCAAGAATGCCGAGCAGCAACGAGAGTGTCGAACAGGAAAAAAATTTGGCAGCACCACCTTTTTTAAATTTTCGGCCATCTTTAAAGACCTCCCCAAGGTGAGGTTTTATAGGCAAAAGAGAGAGGAGCAACCACCTACCAGCTCTATTGGTGGCCGAATAGGGTGGTGGGAGAGCAAGAGAAATATTTAGGGAGAAAGAGAAGTAAGCCTAGGAGAAAGGAAGGGTCGGCCAGGTGGAGTTTCGTCGTTGGAGAGCCACTCGGTTGAGCGGGGATCGAGAGGGCGAGCCGCGAGTGAGAGAAGAGGGCGAGCCATCTCATGTAGACAAGTGTGACCCTGTTCGCGAATGACAGAGGAGACACGGGAGCTAGGGCTTCGCGCGGCCTCGGGTGTGGCCGATCGTGGGAGCTAGGGCAAGAGGGGTCGAGCAGACTTCGATCGAATCGTGATCGAGAAGAAGGGATTAAGTGGGGTTATAAATATTATTATATTAATATAAAATATTTAATATATTAAAAATAAAATTTGATTCGTACATTTTTATTCGTCCGTCAAATCATAGCAAAATGAATATCATGTTTAGGTAATTCTGACGCATTAGTGCGGTCAGTTTCGTAGTCAGAGATCGTTTTGATGAATTCATTTATTTACGTGCAATTTTCTCGTGTGTGGAATTATGACAATATGGATGTCTTTTCTTGCTAAAATTGGTGTTCTAGACGCGTTGATGTAGTCAATTTTGTCGTCGGAGGTCGTCCGGAGAAGCTCGCATTTTCATCCATCCTTTTAGCTCAATTCTAATCCGATCTTGTGCAACTTAGTGAATTTTGTGTATTTTGTGTGTGTGTGTGTGATAATAAAGTCCTGAGGAGGTTTTCCTAGGGCTTGAAATCCTATTTGAAACTTTTCTCTGAGTCTCCACATGATAGTCCTTAACCACTCGACTATAGGACGATGGTTTTGAGATCTTCAATGCGAGACATCACAAGAGAAACAAGAAGTGAATGAAATTTCTAAAAAGGGCGGATCCAAGTTCTAGTTTTCTAAGATAGTCAATAGGAACCCCTAGAACTAGATCCTAGGATACTAAGGAAAAGAATGACCTCAAAATGTGGTCAAAATCCACCTGCTCAGAATTCCTAACACTCAGCCGATCCACTTCCAGTAGTCTACCTTGCTGTCTAGGCGTTTCTCATCACTGCCAGTGCTTGCCCACTTGTTCTCCACCCTCTGAAAGTGCTGACGAGCCTTCCCCATTGCTGCCCCAGCTTCCCAGCTTGCTATCTCACCTTCCAATCTACCTCTCAACCGCTCAACAAATCTTCCCGCCACCTTAACCTGCTGCATCCCTCCAGTTCACCTTCCAATCTTTGTCGGCCTCTGTCGCAATTACACTTATTGTCCCCAAGCCTCCAGATCTGCTGGGCCAACCTCCACTGCCCTTGAGATGCACCTTCGAGGTGTTGTCTTGTGTCTTTGTGTTTGTTTGTCGTTTATTTCACGTTTTGAAAAGTCATTATCGATTTTAAATTCAGTAATAATATTTATGTTTCTTTTGTGGTTTGCATTTTCTCCTCCAGTATCAGTCTGTCATCGTTTTCTTTAAAGTAAAATATCTTTGTAAATATGTCGTCTCCCACGCTCGACTCTGATAGAGTTTCGACCCATGTCGAACCCTAGCAACCCTTATCGAAGATTATTTCTTTGACGTCGTCTCTTCCTCTCCGTCGTCATCGGCTCGCGGCTTCGAACGTCTCTGTTTGAAGCCGACAGATCACATCTCGTCTTCTCTTTCAAAGTCGACAGATCGCATCTCGTCGCCTCTGTTAGAAGCCGACAGATCGCATCGCGTCTTCCTCCTTCGTCTTCCTCCTAACAGAAGACGGGAAGGGGTTGCATGCTCGCTTCCTCCTTCGTCTTCCTTCTCGACTCAGCTCGACTACACCGAGTTTTAGTCTCTTCGGTTCCTGACCGTGTTCGCTCGTCATTCCTGCCCTCTGATCGACTTGACAGGGCTTCTAAGCTGTGATGGAGCTTCCTACTTCTTTAGTTGAACCTGGCAAAGCCTCATTTGCCCACGTGGTGGGTAATCCTGAGGTGGAGACGACGGTTATCTTTTCCTCAAGTTATAAAGAATATCATGATGGTACAGGCGACTGTACATTTATTAAGAATGCAAGTAGGAAAAGTGAGAAAACATCACTTTTTTTTCGGAGTTAGAAATTTCAACCCTGAGTGACAAACTCAAGTTTGCTCTTATTGAAAAATTTCAGTGGGGGCACCCACTTATGGAAGTTATTAAGAAAAGTTTTGATGATCTCAAATTAGTAGGAAAATGGAAAGTGAGACTCATGGATGAGAGATATGTATTGATTCAATTAATCGTGGTTGAAGACTACACTCAGATTTTCTCCAAAAAGTATCTCAGCATTGCTGGTAAATCAATGAAGCTACTCAAGTAGTCTCCTGATTTTGACCCTAATCACGAAACTCATACTGTACCGGTATGGTTTAGTCTATCAGGTCTCAAGCTGCACTTTTTTCATCATCAGATTCTTTACTCTATTGGGGTCATACTTGGGGACCCTATGAAGTTAGATCTACCGACTTTTAACCTAACTAGATCTTCTGTGGCTAGAATACTTGTGGAAAGAGATATTAGTTTACGTGATGTTACTGAAGTCTGGTTAGACACAACTCATAATAGATATTGACAACAAATCGCCATGGAGCATAGACCGCCTTACTGTTCTCATTGTAAGATGTTTGGGCATACACTTGATAAATGTCATATGTTTCATTCTAATTTGGAATCTAAAGATCAAGTGAATAAGGATGGATCTAATCCCACTACTATGAACATATTTGCTCCATTTGGAGAGAAAGTTACCACATGATAAGTCTTGGATATCGCTAAAGATCAGCCACCTTCCATCCTTGCTGAGAAGGTGCAAACTGATCCTTTACCCAACATCGCATTTCCTGATGAAGAACATTATACTACAAGTACAGATCCAAAAGTGCTTATACCACTCACTGCTATTGAAGAAGACTCACTTACATGCTAAGACACACGAGAATGTTTCCTTAATTCAATTAAAGATCAGTTGGTACAACAAGTGGTTACTTCTAATGTTCAACATTCTACACATGTCCGACATACTTTAGACCAATCCACTGATCAGACGGGTCAATCTTCGGATGAAGAATGACAGGTCTATTTCAGGAGAAAGAAGAAGACTGAAGGCCGACTTGAGCTTGGGAACTTATTGGATGATACTTTGGTCACTACTGACAATGACACTCATCTTACCAATATATTAGCTGACTCCTTTCCTAGAACTAGAGGTAAAGACAAAGGAAAATTTGGTCGCTCTCTAGCTACCTGATACTACGTTTTTTGACATTTTTTATTTTTTCTTTAGGTTTCATGTAATTTTCTATATTTTTCTCTTTTTTTGGAACCTTTTGTATCTAATGATTATCGTGGGAGAAAGGTGTCATGTTTGGACCCTTCCACACAATCTATGTGCATCCGTATTTCTATTTTAATATATTAGCCTTTGGACTTTCTCTCTCTCTCTGTCTCACACACACACACACACACATATATATATATCTATATTAAAGAATTATTATGCTCAAATGCGTAGTCATTCACTTGCATGTAAAATGTAGTTATACAACTATAAAAGACTCATCAATCATTCCTTATTTTCTTTTTACATCTTTATGTGTGTATATGGTTGGTTTCTTGTGCCACCTTCTCAGAATGGTAGGCACCGATCATATAGAAATGTAATGATTTCTCACAGAAGTTGTCACTTTGTGAATCTGTTTGTTCGACTGGTCAATATTCAAAAATATATTACAAATAATGCTATAATGGCAACACACATGCATTATATAAATTTATATTATACTAACAATTCCATAATAATGACTCATTATGCTGATAAAAAACTTATTACATATTAATATAGGTCTTGATTTATCTAAGCTTTAGGTATTTCTCCGAAATTAAGGTAGTGTACATTAAGTTTCTAGGAAATTTTGTGACATGTAAAATGAAAAAAATATTTATCACACCATATTAATGTGATCACATGAAACATTATGAATAATTAAAGTATATTCTACCATTTATTATTAATGATTAAATCATATAAACTAGTTGTAAATAATACACCTATAACAAGAAATGGATTATTTATCCCTTAAGTAGCAAATAATACACATAAATAACTTAATGGAATATTTATTCCTTTAGTAGCAAATAATACACATAAATAACTTAATGCTTTTTAAGTAGATTATCGTTCTATAATCATTATTAATTTATTAAAAAAGTAGCTTCTCTTATGTTAATTGGATGAGTTTCACCACAGAAACTATTATTAAACATAAGCCGAAATCTATATTGATATTCCTTTTAATTTTCTTAAAATATCTCGATGTTATAATTTGAACATCATATATGATAATTTAACATTAATCTCTCTTCAATGCAAACATTATAAAGATAATAATATAGGGTTAATGGTCTGAAACCCTCTATGTCAAACCCTCGCATCAAAATTGAGCTGAGCGATGTGTTTCCCTCTCAATTCCTTGTTGATCAAACTTGCAAATCATTATTTACTAAAAAGTAGAGGTGCCATTAAATGATCTCACTCTACAATTTGATCTGAACTTGACTTGGAAAATTTGGGGTTGAGTTGACCCAATTACTACTTATTGGGTTTGGATCTGAATAATAGACCTAATTATTATTTGTCTTATATTTGAGTTGACTTGAATAATTCAAATTAACCCAATTTTTATTTAGATTCAGTTTACATGGTTTAATCGGGTTAAACATGTTCTATTCAGATTTTTTGGGTTGTATTTATCTAAAAAATTGCATGATTCATATAGCCAGGGGATTAGACGAGTGGAGCTTTGTTGAGGCAAGTTTGGGTTGCATTAAGCTTTAGCCAATTATTTGACTCATATAATAAATGAGTTACGTTAGGGTTCAGGTCAAGTAAATTTGGGACGGTTCATCAAATCTGACTGCATTAAATTGAATTGGCACTCATATAAAACACATAGTAGAGATAAGATAAGGTAGAGATTTAGGGCTTAGTCTTTACCTTCAGATCAACAAAAAACAAGAAAATAATTTATGCAAGGCCCTCACACACCGTTGGCTGCCTCTCTCTTGCTGTTATGCCTGCTTTCCTCTCTCTTCCTTTCGATTTTTCATTCACACTCGGTCTCTTTTTTTGACACCTATCTTACCTCAACCTATGAAGGATTAAAAAAGATAATGATGCATCGGGTAAGGAATCAAGGCTGGTGAGAAATATTTAGTTTTTTGGCCACCTAGGTAGGGGCAATTTATTAAGCGTTATTACATACTTGAAGAAGTACCAATCCAAGCCTTCTGGGTTAAAGAGTAGAATTTCTATCTCAACATGAACATGAGCCTCAATGGATGAGAAAAAGTAGCAATAGCAGTTCTCACTTGTATTTGTTGACAAAAATATTGAACTCACTCTAATTTTTGTGGTGAACTTGTAACCCAACTAAGGTTAATAGGGGCTCAACAAAAGAATGGGGACCATGCCAACATATACATTTGTAGACCCTTTACATAATATGGCCGTCGAGAGAGGTCTAAAATAATCTATTTTCATGGCTGGTTAGATGAGCATGTGACATCGATAAAGATGATTAACATAGAGGTCTCCAAACTCAGAAAGAAAAACTGAAATGTATTAATGATTTGCACATGATTGATCATATGCAACTTTACCAACGAAAGCGAAGGAACATGGGGCTAACAGATCATATATCTATGCCTTCGACAAATAGGAGCACGTTTAACCTAAGAGCTAGTGGCTGTCTTCTGCTTTACAGAATCTGAGCCATGCTGAAAGATTAAAGAGAAGCTGACAAGTGGAGTTTGCTACAAGGATTTCTTTCCTCTAACATCATTCATGGACAATAACAAATGAGTAGATGAATTGCGAGGCTGAACACCTATGTCCGGAGAGATCTGACATGAAGGGCATTGATACTATCACCAATCATAACAACATCAGTGGTTGGAGGATAAAAAGGAATGGGCGCAGATGAGGCATGTGACAAAACGTCAACATCCGTTTTGGGAAGCATTGACATAAGAGCCAAGAAAAAAATCCATGGAAGTGGGTTGGATGAGAAGCTCTATTAAAAGGGGGGGTTGGTGTGGTTTGGCCATTTACGGCTCTTACCATACATGAGAGAGCAAGGGATAGCGGGAGTGGCGCTAGTGATAGCAAGCCCCCATGAGTAGCATCACATGAGGCCCAAGAAAGGATGGGCACAATGTTCATGGAAGGAGGGATAAGGAAGTCATGAGTTCAGGGAGTTCTAAGGATTGTGTGGAAGGCAACCAACATTGGATTGGAGCTCGGAAAGTCAAGCAAATTGCGAGTGGGTTGAAAGTTGCATAGCTAGATTGGCCGATAAAGAAGTTGGAAGCATGTGGGATCGGCAGGTGTGGCATGCTCGTAGGATGCAATCAGAAGAAGCAAGCGATGATGTGACACATGTGGAACGAGAGAAATCACTGAGCCTTCATGAAATCGTAATCACTCAGTAGACTGTTGAATGGGGGAACGGCTACTAGAGTTTGAATGCCATATACATTATATTTAGCTAATTTCAACATTATTAGGTTTAGATAGCATTTAAAATTTGTTGTAGTCTTTGCAATTTATATTATCAGATACATTATATTTAGTTTATTTCAACACTTCTCTGTTATAATCCTAGGACTCCTTTTAATAGTTATTCTTGGTACTGTATGGTTTTATTATTGATGATTGCAATGAATTAAAATTGTTTCCTCTCCAACCCTAGCCTTAGGCTTTCTTTCTTATTTCATCTCTTCTTGCTCTGCCTATTTCTTTCTTCTTTGTCATCTTCAGTACAATTGTTTATTATTTATAATGTTTTAGTAATTTCCTTGTGGAATCTGGGGACTTCACAGCATTTGCTTTTCCTTTTTCTTTTTTCCCCCTACCTTTCCATTGTTTTACATGCACTTATTAAAATTTCGTGAAATAACTTATCATGTTGATCAAAATACTTTTGTCTGTTTGGGCAGGTCTTTACCAAATCTTGAACTTGTTGGTGGAAGCTCCTTGATGTCAATTTTAAGGTGGAGCTTCAAGACAAACATGGAGAAGACAATGAGCTCATATGATAATGGGCAGATTACTATGGTACAAATTTTCTTGTTTCTTTTTAGAAAGATTTACGTACATACCATTCAATTTCTATGTATTTACATATCTGACACTTAAACTTCAATTTTTATATACATGACACCTTACCTATGCATGAAAAGGTGCATTTCACAATTTAAAAGTTAAAATGATGGTATATTAGACATGATAGGAAAGGTTTGGGTGGTATAAATGTAAAAAGTAAACTTTAGGTATTAGATATGTAAATACGTAGGACTTGGGTGGTATGTAATTTTTTTTAAGTTGATGCATGAGCCAAGCACAAATGGTAGAGTAGAAAAATAACTATATAGATAAAAAAATAACCCGAAATTCTTTTATGTTCATTTGGTGTAGTATCTGATAATGGGAACCTTAGGGGAAGCTTCGGTTGCCAGCAAAGCTTGATTTGGTTTTTATAAGGTTTTTCTCATTGTTAATCAATCTTTCGATAGAACAGTTCTTTAAATTAATGTCCTTTTGCTGCTTAGTAGAACAGATCTGCAACTTTTAACATCTTTATTGAGTAAATTTTTATTTTGAGGATATCCAGCGTACTCATGCAATCCCTGGTTCCTCGACAGGTATAATTCACGTTAAAATTCTATTCTTCTAGCGTGCTAGTTTTAAAAGATTGGAAGATTTACTTACATGCCATTCAATTACTATATATTTATATCAACACCCAAACACCAATTTTTACATACCTACCATCTTTTTTTATGAATGAAAAGGTGTACATCAGAGTTTCACTTTTCAAAAATTCAAGTCGTGGTATTTTTGATGCGATATGAAAGATTTGGGTGGTATAAATGTTAAAAAGTAAAGTATAGAAATTGACTAATAGGTTTGTAAATTCCCCTAAAAGATAGTGTGAAATTTGCTCACAACCTGCAAATCAAAATTAATCCGGAAGGTTAAAAATTCATTGAGGATAATCAAAACATGCTCTTGAGTATGATCAAAAGATGCTCTTGATTTCTATTTCTAAGACCATGTGGAGGATTTGATTGGGACAACTTAGCACAGCTGCAGCTGTGTGGCTATTGAAGAAGTTATTGTTCAAAATATTGCGGTGGCTATTACAAAAATTTTTTTTTTTAAATGTCAGGCCACTGCCTTTTAGTAGCCACCGCAGATAGCCAAGTCTGGTGGGAAAAGACAGTTTTTTGAGAACACAGACAAAACATAGCTTTGTCAAACTGGCAAAAATGTTGTGTGGCACTCCATTGTCACCACACTGGCGCCCCAAACACACCCTTAGTGTTGATGAACAAGTACTGGATGAAGACTTTTAATTTCTACTTCGGAGGTTAACTCTGGATCAGAGACCGAAGATTCGGCCCAGACAAAACTTTATCATGAACCATAAACTCAATGACCCATAATTAACTTCAATTATTCTATTTCATGTTT
Organism: Phalaenopsis aphrodite; assembly: GCA_003013225.1. NCBI lineage: Eukaryota > Viridiplantae > Streptophyta > Magnoliopsida > Asparagales > Orchidaceae > Phalaenopsis > Phalaenopsis aphrodite. The sequence goes on from NEWO01000018.1 coordinate 2,107,878, forward strand.
ATATATATTTGTGGTAATGGGAAATGATGTATATTTGTTCTTGAGACTTTTAAACAGAAGGCACAGTTCTTGAGACCACTGATCCCAACCATCGCATATGGGAGAATCGAGATATATACTTATGTCTTGGCTAGACAACTCATTGACCACTGAAGTAAGTGAAACTTTTCTGCTCTACAAACTAGCCAAAAAAATCTTGGAGGATGCAAGCAAAGCATGTTCCAACACTGAAAATATTGTAGAGTTGTTTGAAATCGAAACCAAGCTTTATGACCTTCACTATTGAGTGCTAAGTGTCACACAATACTTCAACACTTCGATAAAGTAATGGGTACAGTTAGATATATTTGAAACACGTGTGAAAATGTTCATATGATGATATGATGCTTAAATCCATCATTGAGAAGAAAAGAACTGTCAAATTCTTAGTAGGACTAAGTCGGGATTTGGATGAGGTGAGTGGGAGGATCATAGGAACAAAGTCTCTTCCATCAACCTATAAGCCTTTGTTGAAGTTAGGAGAGGAGAGCAGAAAGAAGTTGATGTTGTCGAGGCTTATACCTGCTCATAGTATAAGAAGCATTGTTCTCCATGTAACTATTGCAAGAAGATTGGGTATATCAAGGAAAAATGTAGGAAACTTCATGAAAAGCATGCAGATGGAAACCAGGGCAAGAAAGGAAAGATCAAGAGAAAAGGCTAATGCTGCTTCCACATCCGAAGGTTTGGTTGAATCACTCACCAAGGAGCAACTTGAAATACTAAAAAAACTCTTTGGAGATAATTTAGAGTAGCACACCAACTTCATGAATCACCAAGGTAATATATCCTCCTTTCTTGTTAGTAATGAGACAATTAGAATTTGGATCATAGATTCAGGAGTCTCTAATCATATGACCAAATGCATTGATGTTCTAGTCAACTATGAAGAAGTTTCTACATCTAGATCAGTAATATTTGTAGATGGATTACACTCAAACATTGTTGGGAAAGATGTGGAGCGCTCTCATGTTTTCACTTTTTCCTCAGTTTTTATGTTTCACAGTTGACTGCAATTTGATTTTAATTAGTAAGCTTATTCATGATATGAAATGTATTACTAAATTTCTTGCAAAGTATTTTGAATTTTACGTGGAGTTGGGGAAGCTGATTGACATACTAAAATGCATCAAGACTTATACCTGCTCAAGAAAAGTTTCTCTAAACACATAAAAATGATCACACCTCCATATTTACCTTAAAATTTTGAGCCTGTATAGTTCATGTTTATCAAAATTCTGGTCTTTGTAATAACAATGTCGCTCGGGTCATTTTAATTGCAATTATGTTATTAAGTTGTATCATCATTTTTTAATCAATAAAAAACCTAGTTTTTATCAATATGAGATTTGTTAACTTGCCAAACACACTAGAAATAATTATTCCCTGCCCTTGCACAAACCCTCACACCCTTTTGCCATTATCCACAGTGATATTTGGGGACCTTCATAGGTGAAAACCTTAATTATGGTCGAATGGTTTCTCTTTTATTAACAATCTCACTAAAATCATTGGTTATTCCAAATTAAGGAGAAATTTGAAATAAATCTTTCAAACCTTCAATGACATAATTCAAACTCAATTCCAATGCAAAATAAAGATCATCCAAAATTGATAATGCAAAAGAATATTTTAACTCCATTCTTGGGTCCTACCTTTCTTAAAATGAATTCTTCCATGTGAGTGTTTCCGTTCGTTTTTCTCTTTTTTATTTTAAAAGGAGTCGTCAGATTGTCAAGATCAAAATGTAGATACTTCTTGTTTGTAGATACTTCTTTTAAAATAAAAAAGAGAAAAAAAGAACGGAAACACTTACTACATAGACTACCCATAACCAGAGAGTCAAGTGTATATACCTCTTTCGTGGTTATTGGTTCAAGGTGCCCCTAAATACGCGGTTTATGTGTAAATACTCGGTTTATGTGTAAATACTCAAGCGAATGCCAAAACCTAGCCAAGCGACTCCAGCTACGTGCCGGTGGGTCTCGAACGGATGTGTCGAGTTACAGGTAACTCATTTGCACAGAATGCGACCCTGATATACTCAAGTGAACATCCCACAGATCCGACATAAAAAATGGATGCCAACGGTGAGTTTATGTATTGATATTAAACACCAAAATTGGTTAGCTGAGAAAAAAATAAACTTCTCTTTGAGGTATCCCCCTCAATTGCGATGTCCCATCAAGTTCCAAGACATTTTGGGGGGAAGCAGTTTTTACTTCAACATGCCTTATCAATCGAATTCCTAGTCGGATACTTAACTTCAAAACACATCTTCATGTTTGGAAGGTTATCTATATTCATATCAGAGCTTGCTTTTCTATTATATCACTTAAAATCTTTGGGTGCACATCATTTGCTTACTTACATCCCCAAAATCACACAAAACTTGACCTTAGATCTATCAAACGCATTTTTCTTGGGCATGCCACCAACAAAAAAGTGTATAATTGTTACTCATATTACTAGAAAATACTACACCTCCATGGTTGTCAATTTTTTTAAAATCAATCCCAATACTTCAAATCTAATGTTCAGGGGGAGAGTGTAAATAAACATCAAATTTGGGATGCACTTTATGACACCTACATGGCCTAATCACCTACTCCACTTAGCCCTCCTATCCTTGTTGAGGATGCCCAACCAAGCTAACCAACCCAACCTGAAGTTCAAAATAAAGAATTTTGTGTGTGCATTAGGGGAAATAAAAAACTTGAGCGGGTGGAAGACAACTTGTAAGGGAAAAACTACTCTAGTTAAAAAGCGAGTCCCTATTCACATGAAACTTCGAGTAAGGAGTTCTTTACTCATGAATTATCCCCTGCCTCTTTTGATGTTTGTGATAAAAAAAATTGTATTAGATACCAAATTTAGGGGTCTCTAGCTTTTTGGAAGCTATCCTCATCCAACAAAGCTTTTATTTCTAACTTTGATGGTATGTTGATTTCTAAATTCATTCATGATGCTCTTAAAAATTTCCAATTGAGTAAAACAATTGAAGAAGAGATTCAAGCACTAAATCATAATAGTATATGAGTTTTTATTAAACTATCTTAAGATAAGAAGTCAGTTGGGTGCAAATGTGTATTCGACATCAAATAAAAACGTTGATGAGCGTATTGAGAAATTCAAATCCAGGCTTATTGCAAAAGATTTTAGTCAAAGCCTATGAGATCGACTATCAAGAGACATTCGTACCAATTGGCAAACCTAACACTATTAGATTTTTCCTTTAAAAAATAGTTGACAGGGAATGCATCAACTTGACATAAAAAAAGACCGTTCTGAATGGGGGATCTGGAAGAAGTGTATATGAAGATATCACCATGATTTGAGAATGATTCCAACAAACATGTAGTATGTAAACTTAGGAAGCCTCTTAGGGAGTGTGTTTTTCAAGAGCAGTAAACAAGAAATGGGGATTGCATCAACTTGAACGCTATTAGAGTTTTTTCTTTCAACAACAGTTAACAAGGAATGAGGATTGCATCAACTTGACATAAAAAAGACCATTCAGAATGGGGATCTGGATGAAGTCTATATAGAAATTCCACCATGATTTGAGAATGATTCCAACAAACACTTAGTATGTAAACTCAAGAAGCTTTTCAGGGAGTTTGTTTTTCAAGAGCAGTTAGCGAGAAAAGGTGATTGCATCAACTTGGCATAAAAAAGACTTTCCTGTACAAGGATTTGAAAATGATTCCAACAAACTTTTAATATGCAAACTAATGAAGTCTCTCTATGGATTTAAGCAATCACTAAGGGTGTGGTTTGAAACTTTGCTAAAATTATGAGATCTAATGGGTATTCTCAAAATCAAGCTGATCATTCTCTATTTACACTCAGGTTGGTAAAATTGTTGCACTAATAGTATATATGGATGAAAGAAAGATTCTCAAAATTAAAGAAGTGCTTACCGCTGAGTTTGAAATAAAGGATCCAGGAACCATGAGATATTTTCTAGGTATGGAGGTAGCAAGACCCAAGAAAAAAAACGTCATATCATAGAAGAAATACATCATAGATTTATTGAAGGACACATGGATAATTGGATCTAAGCCTGTCGATACTCCAATGGATCTCAACTAGAAGTCAAAGAGAGGAGAAGAAAACTCATTTGGAGATGGTAGGAAAACTCGTCCACTTGTTGCATAAAATGTAAGATATTGCATAATATATCAGTGTTGTGAGCCAAAACATGAAAGACCGAAATGAAAAGCATTTGGAGATGGTGTGCAGAGTTCTGAGGTTTCTCAAGTAGACTTCTCATTATGGATTATTTTTTTGAGAAAACCAAAAGTATAGAGGTGGAAGTTTACACTGATGCTAGTTGGGCTGGGGAATGCACCGACAAAAGGTCTATCACATGTTGCTCTTATGTTTAGAGAAATCTGGTGACAGAGAAGTAAGAAACAAACAATTGTCTCTAGAAACAATGCATAGTTAGAGTATAGGACACTCGTCTTGGTAATTTCTAAAGGAATCTGGATTCAGAAATTGTTAAGGGAACTGGGATGTACTTCTAATGGGTCTATACAAATGTTTTGTGATAGCCAAGTAGCTATCGGTTTTGCCAAGAATATTATGCATCATGACAGGACCAAGTTTAAGTTGATAGACACTTCATCTCTGAAACGGTTAATGGGGGGAGAGGGGTGGGGGATTATACAGTTAAGCTACATCCTAATACACCAACAAGTTGCTTATGTCTTCACCAAAGCTCTTCCTTTAAGCGCCTTCTCAGAGTTCAATACCAAGCTTGGCCTCTACAACATGTATGATCCAACTTGCAGGGGAGTGTGTGGAAATATGAGAAGATCTAGTGGAGGATTTGATGGAGAAAACTCAGAAATTCTTTGATTAGTTTATTCCCTTCTTATTTTATGTTATTTTATTTTTTATTTCAGAATAATTTTCTTTCCTATTTATAGTTAGATATATTTGGTAAGTTTGCACCCTAAATGTGAATAATACAATCAAGGGATTTATTCCTTTTAAAACCCATTTCTACATAAAGCTTCACTTTTTATAAGTAAATAATAGTGGTATTTTTTTTATTTGATCTTAAGGATTTGAGTGTTAAGTATGTGAATATGAAAGTTTAGGTGTTAGATATGTAAATGCATAAAAATTGTGGGGTGCATATGTAAATGTCCCTTAAATTATCAAGAAAGGACTAGCCCAATCGGATTGTTATATGAGCGAGGAGCAGTTTCCAATTTTTTTCTAGCATAAACTCCCATTTTGTTTATGTTCATAATTAATAAAAGGGAAATTTACATATGTAACACAATTCTTATTTATTTAACTTACCTCACATCTTAACTTTCATATTTACATGCAGAACACTATGGTGCTTTAAACTAATGTATGTAAATGCCCTTTAATGAAATCGTCAGTGCAGCGTATGGACAGAAGAATTCTTTAAGAAAACATATCTTTGCTTCCTAGCAATCTTATTCCTGTTCTGCATTGATTCTTCAGCGTGTTTGATAGGATGGGGAATTGGCGTGAGGGGCACTTCTGCGCATTTTAATTTCTGTTATTTGGAGATAAACAATTCTCATGGAGAACTTTCATATTGTGAAATTACAGGTGAATGGAAGCGAAGTTGCTTTTATCTCCCTCTTGGCCTGCGAAAATGACTTTAGGTATGAAATGTTTTAGAACTAAACAATGGGCCGAATATAAATTATTGGGACATTTACATACATTCCACACAATTCTTATTTATTTACATATCTAACACCTAAACTGTCATATTTAGAGCATACCATTTAAATCTTTAACATCACAACAAAAATGCAATCATCACTGTCTTTTTGAAAGTTAAGTATACCTTTTCATACATAGGCTTAAGAGACTAAGGTGTAAATATCAAACTTTGGGTGTTAGATATTTAAATACATTAAAATTGTGTGGTACGTATGTAATTTCCTCAAAGTTGTTTCTGTAGCATAAAACTTCATATGTTTCTTTTCAGAATTCCAGAATCTCTGCCTTCCCTTCACGACAAAGTTCTAGCAGCAGCTGCCGATAATGCCATTGCTCTCTATGCTAATCAGAAAAACAAACAGGTGCACTCTGTGCTCTGGAATTAGGGGTGTAAACGAGTCAAGTTGAGCTCAAGCTCGAGCTTGATTAGTTGATCAATTTTGAGATTGAGCTTGAACTGGCTTGGTTGCTATGAAAGAGAGAAAATAATGTTAACTCAAGCTAGTATTGTAATAAAATGACAGAAAATGAACAATTAGGAGATATATAATAAAAATTCACTTAATATAAAATATAAAAATAATTTTTTTAGACATTTTTAAAAATTTAAACATGAAGTCCTGAATTTTAATATACTTTGAGTATATTTTATATTAATATTTTGGAATATTTCAGACACAACACACGATTCTTGTGTATTTAAATATTTAACACTACATGACACTTTACCTATGCATTAATGGTGTTATTTTTTATGGAATGTGAAAGATTTGATTTGTATAAATTTAAAAAGTAAAATTCTGGTGTTAGATACATAAATAAGTAAGAATTGGGTGGTATGTTTGTAAATGCGCCTAATATTTTTTTAAAACGAGCAAGCTCTCACAAGCTAACAAGTGGAGCCAGGGCTGGCTTGAGCTTAGCTTGTAAGCTCTTCGAGTTTAGCTCTTGAGCTACCTATCATGGTGAACTCGAGCCAACTCACAAGCCGGCGTGGCTCCATTACATCTGCAACCTTCACTTGACTTTTGTTCTCGTTTTTGCAAATGGATAATAGTCCCATTATGTTCTTATGTTGTTGGGCTTTTGTTTCTATTTCAGGATACATCTTCAAGGATTCTTAGTGGTTTGATCAAAGGACTAAAGGGGAGTAGAGCAGAGAGCAATTCAGAAACTTCTGATTTTACTGTTAGATCCAGTTCGGATAAAGTAGAAGACTACTTTTTAAAAGATCCTTTCTTAGACTCATCACCTAGTACAACAAACAACCACAAAGTTGAGCTAAGCATTGGTAAACTCTCCCCTCTCTTTTTTCACTCCTTTGGCGAGCACGCACACACTCCCACGAACACTCGTACAGTTGAGCTCAATACTGATGCATTCCCGCCCTTCAGTTTCGCTCCTGTTTCAGCCTCGGATGGAGATTGTTTTGAACTTGGAAGGTTTTTCCTTTTAAATTCTTTGAATGTTAAAAGCTTGGCTCCCTCAACAATCTTGGGAAATTTGCATACTTAGCACACAATTCTTATGTATTAACATATCTCATACCTAAACTTTCATTCTTACCTACATGGCTGGTACCTTAGTGCTTTAAACCTATGCATGAAAAGGTATATTTCACTCGAACAAATGATAATAGTGCTATTTTTTGTGATATTAAAGATTTGAGTACTATGTATGTAAATATGAAAGTTTAGCTGTGAGATATGTGAATACGTTAGATTTGTGTGCTATGTATGTAAATTCCCCTATAAATTAAAATGGCATTTACATGCATACAACCTAATTCCTATGTATCTATTTATGTAGTGCCTAAACTTTTTTACATCCAGACCACCCAAATCTTTCCTATCACATCAAAAAATACCTTTGGCACGCACATGCGCGTGCACACTTACACTGTAGATTTAAACTTATTATTTGCACACTCTCGCCCTTCAATTTTGCTCTTTTGACGATTCATGCATATGCACGTATGTTTGACGCAAAATATAGATTGAATCATTAAAGTAGATAAACCTCTGGTTTTAGAATATTTCTTGTTCTTTTTTTCAAAATGTAGATGACATTGAGATTGATGACAACCGACCCCAGGCATCGAGTTCATCTAATGTTTCGTGTTCTTCCGATGCAAAGAAACATAAGAGAAAAGGTGAATTGTCCACATCATATTTGAACTTGTTAAGCATTCATTATTTGATGTCTACCTTGAATATTTCATGCTGCAGAAGAGAACAAGGAAAGAGAGAAGCTATTTGATGGTGCAACTAATGATGTGAAGCCTAGAGTAAGAACTCCTCAAGAAATCTTGACCCAATATAAGTTTGGCGGGGTAACTTCTTTATGCAAACTTTTATCCCTTTTTTGTTGGGAGATTTACATACATACCATGCAATTCATCTATATTTATATATATAACACTTAAACTTTAATTTTTACATTTTTACTACCCAAATCTTTCATATCACTTCAAAAATTAAGTGAAATACAAATTTTCATGCATGGACAATGTGGCATGTATTTAAAATTTGAAGTTTAGGCATTCGAGGTGTAAATAAATTGGAATTAAGTGGTATGTTTGTAAATCTTACTTTTTTTTATTGTGTTTATACTCTTAAAAAATCCCATGTTTGTTTTATCTCAGGATGCTGCTGCTGCAGCAGCTCACGCAAAAGACAAACTGGTAGAAAGACAGGAAAAACTTGAGGTATCGCATACTACACTTGTTTATACTTGCTATTTGAGATTCATGTGCTATTTAATCATTTTATTTTCTTTGGTACCTTATTTTAGACAAAATTTAGCTTAAATCTGGCCAATTAGAAATTTTGAGGAAATGCCATTGTTTTATAAAACACATTTTAGCCCATATCTTCCAGGTTTCAAATCCTACAATTAATAGGACTCAATTAGTAATTAGTCTGAAGAAATTGGAATTAATGAATAACTAAATTAATAAATAATTAATTAATTTTTAATTTAATTAAAATAATAAAAAATTAATTGAATTGAACTAATATAGCCAAACAGTTTCACATGATTTAATCGACTTTAACATGTCTTATCAAATAGTTTGTGAGATTCAACCACAGAACTTACCAAACAGCCCCTAAGGAATTCTCATCTCACAAATCTTAAATCCTGCAACTAAATAATGAAACAGTTTATCAGGATTAAATAACTTTCATGTTTCCTATTCCAGTTAATACCTGTAGGCAAAAAGCTCTATTGAGCTGTTTCTAGGATTTAGGACTTGTGATTGATTTATAGGGGGCATTTAAATAGCACACAATTCTCAAGTACTTACATCTCACACCTAAGAGAAATTATTGCGTCCGATAAACTTTGGTGTTGGTTTTTATTATTTTTTTTTTTCCTTTCTCCTCCCCGGGCGAAGATGAATGGCGTCTGTTGTCCGGACGCAGAGCTGTGTCTGAACTCCGGACACAATAATTTTTCCACACCTAAATTTCCATATTTACAAATATCATTCAAATTTTTAACTTTACATAAATAATAGCGCTATTGTCATTTCTTAAAAGTGAAATCCTTATTTTCATTCATAGGTTTAAAGCAATCAAAATGCTATGTAAATATGATGTGTGAGATATGTATGTAAATATGAATTATAATTACATGTGTGAGATATGGTAATGTCACTCTAGCAGTTCGAATTAAGATGCCCCTTGAATTTCATGCGAAAACACAGCATTGATATATCATAAAATCTCAATATTATACCAAAATTTAGTGTCTTATTATTTTATCCCGGCATTATATGCATTTAATATTATGTCGCGGACATAATCTCTATCCTTCATAAAAAGAAATTTTACGAACTCGGTTGGAAATTGATATAATGTTTGTGGGTTGTTTCATAATTATGGTTTGGGACTTTTCACCATTCTTTAGGGATAATTACATGCATAGTATCCGAAACATTGATATTTATAAATTAAGCACTAAGGTGATTTTCTGAACTAGCCAACCGATGCATTTAGACGTGCCACACGATCAAACCATTGAGAACTTGATAAAAATTGAAAAATATGGGTTGGGGTTTTGTCATGAATTTTGATATTTGAGTGAGAATTTGAAAAATGGATGTAAGAGGCCGCATAATTTGTAAATAGCAATGTTTTGGCTGCTCTGTATGTAATTGCCTAATCTCGACATATAGCACGTAAATTTTAGCTTTTACATTTATTCACCCTTACCTTTCATTTCATATAAAAAATGTCACCATCCAAAAGTGAAATGCATCTTTTCATGCGTTGGTGAGGAAAAATTATTCCATACGGATCGGACACCGGACGCATCTTGCGTGCAGTGTCCGATCATGACTGTAAATCAGGTGATTTACGGTCATGATGTATTTCGGTGGGCCTCACTTAATTTTAAAAAAAAACTTAAATAATCCTGACCGTAGATCACCGTGATCTACGGTCAGGATCGGACACCGCATGCAGAGATGCATGCGGTGTCCGTATGCAATAATTTCTCGTTGGTGAGGGTCAATATATGCAAAAAATAAAACTTTAGGCGTTAGATATGTAAATACATAGAAATTGAGGGCTATGTATGTAAATCTTTCCTTTTATTTATAAAGGGATGCAGTATGCATGATATGAGCTGCAAAAACTGCATAATTAAAATAATAAAAAATTAATTGAATTGAAC
>NEWO01000018.1:2120686-2187998 GCA_003013225.1 Phalaenopsis aphrodite
TATATATATATATATATATATATATATATATATATATATATATATATATATATATATATATATATAACACAACAAATAAATATACTTTTAAAATGAGTTAAGTGACAAAATAGTACCCGATTATTTATATGTAGCCGTTTTAGTTTTAGAGTTTATAGAAATACTAAAATAGTTCAGACTTTTTAAATTAGTGCTTAAATTGTCCATATTTAGAACCATTAAAACTCAATTTTAAAAGAGTCGAAGATTATTTTGACACTTCTATAAACTTTGAGACTAAAACAACTTCATGTAAATAGTTGAGAACTATTTTGGCGTTTTACTCTTTTAAAAAACAAAAAAAAGAAAATAAAACTGATAACAACGAATAAACTCAATGAAAATTGAATGAAGCCAAAAGAGTTGTTATTATTTTTCAATTTTGTGTTAAATTACAAACTCTAGTCAAACAAAGGAAAAGACAAAATAAAAATTAGAAGAAAAAAAAATGAAACCAAACAAACCCTAAACAAATGAAATAAAATCAAGAGAGAGCTTGTTTTTGATTCCATATTTCTTTGTGTCTTTCACTAAATAGAAGGAAGGAATTAGTCTATTCAAACAAAGCAAAAAATAAAAGTGTTACAAAAACAAACCCTAAGAAAATGGAAGAAAATCAAGAGAGATTTTGAACTTTTTTCCAATTTAGGGTTCATCAAGTTGACCACATATTTCTTAGTCTTTCACCACTTTAGATGCAATGACTTGGTCTAATTCAAGCTGGAGCCATAGGTTACAATTGTAGCTTTCCACTAGAAGCAATACTTATTCTTTATTCTTAAACTTTAGAATAAGGAAAATTTACATACTTACCATAATTCTTACTTATTTGCATGTCTCGCACCTAAATTTTCATATTTTCATTGCTTTAAGCCTCTACATGAAAATGTATATTTTACAATTAAGGAGGGGTAATTGTGCTATTTTTTATGTTATATTAAAGATTTCACTGCTATGTGTATTAATATGAAAGTTTCGGCGATAGATGTGCAAATGCACCAGAATTGTGTGTTGTGCATGGAAATGTCCTTATAAATCAAACTTATAGTTGATCATCATAAGTAGGTTGTAGTAATCAGGCGAGCGTAGTCGGTCGATGGTGGGCAACGATAACAATCTGGTGATATAGTCAAATGACAATGATTAAGTGACCAAAACCGTAAGAGCGTAGTCGGTCGATGGATAGACAACTGTAGTTTGGTGAGCATTAGCTGGCGGCACTGGTCGGGCTGACATTGATTGGGCAAAGGCATTCTGATGACAAAGCAGTATTATAGGATTACTATTTGCGACAACGTTTCATGAAATCTTTTGAGGCAAGGCTCTACTCAAAGATTACATATTTGCTCGAGACCTTATCTATGTTTGAAAATGAGTATTTTACTTTTTAAAAGTTAAAAATATTGATATGTTTTATGTGATACGAAGATTTGAATGGTATAAATGTAAAAGTAAAGTTCAGGTTAAATAAGTAAATACATAGGAATTGGATGGTACTTATGTAAATGCCCCTTATATAGAAATAGTGTATGACCACCTTTAGAGAGCAAGTTTTACAAAAACCAGTAGTCCATTATATATCTGATTTTGGTCAGCACAACAATGTGATTGATTTGGCCTAAGAAATTATGGATGACTCTTTTTCAAATTTAGAGGCTATTTGGTTTTATGCAAAAATAAAAAATTGCACTATTAATTTTGTAGTGTTTCAAAATTTTGGGTGTTTAGTTGGATTAATTTGAAAATACAATGTAAAATTATTATGAATTTGGAATTCATTTATAATTCATTTTTAATATATTTAGTTTTGGTTTTGGGCTAATTTTAAGTACACCGTTTTGTCTAATGTATTGCGCCAACAGATGCCACCTTCATACTCCGCATCTCCCCGCATCTTGTTGTCCAGTTAAACACCGTCATGTTTCGAACCTGAGACCTGAGGGGGCTTACGACTGACGAACCTTATGCTCTACCAACAAGCCACAGAATGTGAACTACAAAGTATGATCAAACAACTTTAAGATAAATTCTTGAAGTGAAACCACTAATCCTCATCATTTATTTGAAACAATAAATTGTGGACAATGGGCAACGGCTACTTTTTTTAAAAAATAAAAGTTACAATTTTTACTTGAAACAATAAAGTTTTTGGAACACACTTATTATAAATAGAACCCTCTTCTTCGCTTTTATTCGGAACATGTAAAGAATCAGTACCTTGAATTCTTCTCATAGTACACAACGTCTCCAATATCGCTTACGAAGTGGTCCTGTCTCAAGCTCTTTAATATAACTCTAAACAAGTGGAATGGTAAAAATGCAGATTTCTCTGGTTCTCTATAGTATTTTCCAAGCACCGGCTTGGCTGCCTTAGTCTGTCACATGGAAAGTATTTAGGGGTGTCAAAAATTAATCTGACGAAGTAACTCGACTAGACCCCAACATCAACCCAAAAATTGACCTGAATTCGACCGAAATAATTATTAAGAATATCTTAAATGAGTTCGGGTTTGGGTAATATTTGGGTCTGGTTCAGCTCAATTCTAGGTTAGACATGACCCAACCCGTGAACATGATTTCACACTCTTAGGACTATATAAATTTGGTTATACTTACGGCTTCTATGAGATTGTAATGTGGTATTTGTGGGAAGAGGTGATGAATCACATGAGTACCAATGTCGTGGTGGATGTTGTTGATCCATCCGTAGTCACGATCGATCGTCGTTAATCCTCCTCGAAGATAACTCCATTCCTGGAAATCAACAACAGTTTGATAAGTTTAGGCATGTTCGGCATTAGGGGTGTAAATGAGTCGAACACGAGTGAGCCCAGGCTCAGCTCTTGTTCGGTTCGTTTATATTTCGAGTTCAAAAAGTGCTTTCGTGTATGGCTCGTTTGTTCAGCGAGCCGAACACTAGCTGTTCATGAACAAATAATCATTTTCACAACCCTAATTACGTAGTCATAAAATGTTAAGGGTTGGGGCAAGATTAAAAAATTTGTTGATATTAAAACATCATTTGAATCTAATTTAACCATTTTTATTCTATTTTCTTAATTAGTATTTTTAATTGATTATAAATCTTTGTAGCCTTATGGTCAATTAAATTTCTAAAAATAATACTCATCAATCAATATATATATATATATATATATATATATATATATATATATATATATATATATAAAAGCACTCAAATGTATTTTTAAAATAATTATCATTTTTATTTTTAGGAATAATTATGTATGGAACATCTGAAAAATTAATATTTATAAATTATTCACCTATGTGATTTTTTGGGCCGGGATTTTATCATGAATTTCCCTATTTTAGTGAAAATTTGAAAAATGGATGAAAGAGCATAGTTGATTTGTAAATAGCAAATTTCAGGTGGTATGTATGTAATTGCCTCTTTAATTATCAAATTAAATAAAATAATTGTTTATTTATCATTTGGTTGCTTGTCAATATAAAATATGTGGTAGAAAATGACGAATTTGTATCCACTCATTTTATGGAAATGTTTGGCATCTATTTTTAGCAGAATTTAAAGCAAGTTATAGCTTAAAAATCCTGCCAAAAAAAAAAATATCTTGGTTAGTTTAAACCCAACAATTTTCATAAATTTCATTTCAGCCCCTATATTTGTTAAATCTAGGATTTATAAATGGGGAATTTACATACAAACCACCCATTTCCTATGTATTTACATAACTAGCACCTAAGTTTTGCTTTTTACATTTATAACACCTAAATTTTTAACACAATTTTAATTTATAATACAAGTTTTTGTAAAGCAACACGTGTAAAAATTGAAGGTTCGGTGTAAGATATGTAAATACATAGGAGTTGAGTGGCATATAAGTAAATCTTCCAAATAGCTTATGATAATTTAATAAAACTTAATGGCCAACAATTTTCATGTCGTAATTGTTTTCCTAATCAACAATTTTCGAAAAATGTAGGCAGAGTTGTGTACATATTAGGTTATTCGGAAGGTACATGTAGGTTACAATTAGGTTACATGAAGAATTACAAAGGGTATAATCTAAATGTAATCTAGTTGTACCGTCCGAATAACCTAATATGTGCACAACTCAGCGTACGTTTTGCGTATGTAAGACGTACGCAAATATTTCTCCTCAATATATAGTTAATGCAGATTAAACCACGAAGTTTATCGGAATCCAGATGATTGGGAAAAGAATTCTTTACCTTTCCACGATACCAGGGAAGATTTCCATCGTGTCCATGGTGATGCAAGTATGTTACAAAGTCCAACCACATCACAAAAATCTGCAAACAAAGCAACATGATATATTTTTATGACCAAACAGTTCAATCATGAAGCAAAAGACAAAAAAAAGTTTATAATAAATGAAAGAATTACCAAGTAAGGAGTTGCATAAAGCTTAATCATTTGCAGAGGGCCAAAAAGCAAGGTTAATTTTGTTAACAGAGCAGCCATGGCCATCCAACAGACTGTAGAGGTAATAACATCTTTCCTTTCATTCTGAGCAAATAAATCACTCTCAGGATTGAAGTGTGATCCTCTCTTTCCTGGACTTCGTGTCCACTGTCATCAATGGAAATGGTTAGCAGAACTGTGATCTGATTAATTCCAGCATAAAACTGGTAGATGATACAAGGGTTAAATCTCTCACCAGGTAGATGGGGAAGGCGAATATTGGGAAAGGAAATGTGAATCTAAGCTTCTTAGTTACTGGATCTAAGCTCTCATAAACACTTTTAGTCAACTGAAAAAGCAATAAAAGCAGCAGAAATTTTCATCAGGAAAGAATAACAAGAAAGAAATAAAGAAATCAGTATTTGATTTAGAAAACTGAGAGAAACACTAACAGGGTGCCAGGATTCATCGTTCTCCACATGTCCGTGGTTTTGATGATGAGTTTTATGGCTTATTCTCCTGAACAACAGAGTAAAAATGGTAAAACAACGAAGCCGATCAAATCGGTTTAGAAAAACAGGCTTACCATCCATGATACGGCACCAGAATGAAGGTATGAATGAAATGCCCAACAACAGTGTTCACCCTGCGGTTATCCGAAAAGCTTCCATGCCCACTGCCCAAAATTACATCTCATAAAAAGAAACCCTAATCCATCGCGACCTTCCATAAAGAAATTGGGCGAGATTAACCGTCAGACATACCAGTCATGGCCGAGAACGAAGAGAGCCCAGAACATCGTCCCCTGAGCAGCCCAATACAGAATCCAAACAACCCACCTGTCAATACAAGCAGCCGCCGCCGCGAGGACGAAGACGACGGCGACGTCTCGAGCTACGTAGCTCATCGACCGCCATAGATTCTTCTCCCAGCAGTGATTCGGTATCGCCGCGCGGATCTCAGCTATTCTGAAAGGAGGTGGCATGCCAGGATCGAACTCCTTCCCTCGATCCTCCGCTACAAACGGCCTCTCAGCTAACCGGAAAGCCATGGATTCCATGGCTTCTTCTCCGGCCAGTTCAGCGCAGATTGAAGAAACGATTCAGGTATTTATAGCCCTGCGATTGAAAAAGAGTGCAAGTGGGGCCAGAAGAGGGCGACAAGTCAATACTATAAAAATAATTTAGGGGAATCTACAGACGACGACGAAATTCTTATTTATATATATATATATATATATATATATATATATATATATATATATATATATATATATATATATAGACACACATAAATACATATACATCTATATCTACATACATATGTGTGTACTTATATGTATGCATGCATACATATTTCCTGAGTATTTAGCGTACATGAATTACGCTCGAAATGAGCAAAACTCAATTACGTCGCGAGCCTCTTAATTTCGGGAAAAATTTGCGTACATAAGACGTACGCAGAGCTGCGTACGTCTGTAACCTGTATGTAACCTACAAACAGGTTACAGGAAGGATTTCAGGAGGTTATAACAGCGTTATACACCCTGTAACCTCCCTGTAACCTATCTATATATAAAAATAGAAGCGCGCAGAAGCGCGGAATTTACTCGAAGGTACAGGTAGGTTACAGGGAGGTTACAGGATGTATAACGCGGTTATAACCTCTTGAAATCCTCCCTATAACCTGTTTGCAGGTTACAGACGTACGCAGCTCTGCGTACGTCTTATGTACGCAAATTTTTTCCCTTAATTTCTCCCGCGTTGTTTAAATAAAATTTTCGTTGCCATCCTTTGCTCTAGCAAGCCGCGACGAGAAAAGCCTACATCCTCCTCCATTCGTGATCCAGAGCTCTTTTCTCTAGACCCCTCATACAAATTCGTGAATGACTAATCGCTTGTAATTTCTTGAGTCGATCTTTATACACAAGAATTGGGTGCAACGACGAAGACAGATTGACAGAAGTGATGCACTTCGATCTTTTACATACCGTCCAATTCATATGTATTGTCCCCCTAAGGTTGAACTTTCGTCTTTAATTGTATGCTTGAATGCGTGTAAATGTGTGTATATGTGTATGTACGAAAAAAATTATTATAGAACAACATTATGGGTATATGTCAACAACTTGATGAGGATACTTTGAGCAAAAGAAGCTATTAGAATTGCATCACATGGCTGTTGTTTTATTCAATTATAAGTTATGAGAATAGGCACATCAAAAAGCCCAATTAAAAAAGACTCTATTAAGTGAAGGGGCTTTCACACTTGTACATAAATTTGAGGAAGATTTACATAGATATCCCTCAATTCATATGTATTTACATATCCAAAACTTAAAGTTTAGTATTTATATATATGATTTTTTATCTATGTTTGAAAATTTTATTTCACTTTTTGAAAGTTATGAAGATTTTGGGAGGTATAAATGTAAGAAGTAAAATTATATCAAATGATTAAACTCTATTATATTAAATGAAAATGAAAATCTATATTTTGCTATTGTGGTTGCATTCTATATTTATGTAGACTACTCATAACCAGAGATTCGGGTGTGTTTGTCTGTTCCGGTGTCTAGGGTGCTCCCAAAGAGACATATCCTACTTGGTTAATTGCATCTTAGAGGTTGTTCAAGAATACTCTTGATCCGAAGAAATTTTGTTCACGTAGTCACATTAGTGGTAACAACTAGCACAGGACAATCAAAGGACAGTTATTTCACAAGGGAATGCTCTGATGTTTTCAAAGCCCCCGCTAAGCCACAGAGCAGAGAGTGAGTCCCTCGCGGTACCCACATGGAAAATAGACTCGTCGACATATGGAGCCTGTGAAATAATCGAATCATCCTAGCAAAGATTATAGATACGTCAAAGCACATATGGGTTGTAAAGGCAGATGACAAATCGTCGTATCCCAAACAAGCAATACCTCATCGATAATCAAGCAATCGAGATGATACCAACAAAGGCAAAAGGAGCGACAGGGGTTAATAGTGATAGTCAAAGGAAGGGAAGAGTAATTCTACATAATATAAGCTAAAATTTTAATGAAGTATTTTTTGGAGCTACAACTCCTAGGACATAATTTACAACGAGAATTTTCTCTTGTATAGATACCATACCCTATAATAAAAAAAATAAAAAAATAAAAATTATATCTTACACCGTTAAGATAGCGGAAAATTCTTGGTTACATAAACCCATATAATTTAAATACTTTCCTCTTTTGAATGAGTAGATCGACTTTAAGGTGATATTTCTACCTCTCGGGGATGCATTTAATCATTTAGATATAAATCTTTCAAGATCTTCGAGGTAGGATGCCTCAGGTTGGATATATATTGAGCCAGATGGAAACTCGTAGGTTACCTCTTATATTAGACTAAGTTGAAGTATTTTTTTGCTACTTTATGCAACTAATATTTCTACTTCAAATTCCACCTCTCTAGGCAGTCGTCACACGTATCACATAGATCATTAGAAGTAGATATGGTATTTTGTATCTCTCAAGGAAGAAGATCTCGATTGCTATTCGATGCATGTGTTTCAAAGAGTTCAAGGTAAAATCAGTTAACTTGAATTAGAATTAGAATTGCAAGTTATTTTGTTAAACTAATAAATATTGCGTAATTTTTATTTCACAATGGTCCTTCCACTAGCTGCCAGAGAATCATCAATAGATCTGTCATATTTTTTAGGTTCGCGTCAGACATCAGTTGGGTGATATGTTCAGAATGGCTCATCTTACGTAGGAGCAGCCGATTTGGGTTGGTGAGGAGATTTGGGCAGAGTTGGCTAGATCATAAGCATCTCTCAGTCAACAAAGAAAGAAAAAAACAAACCAACAGAAGCGGAGGATCGAGAGAGCCATGGTTGTCACACATTGAGGGATCGGTCGCACACATAGAGAACTATTTAAACTTGGTAAGATTAACCCAATATTAAATAATTTAATGTTACAATTATCTGATACTATTCTTTCATGTTCACTGGCTCAGCTGCTTGGTCGGTCATCTACCACTGTGAAGTTGCATGTCAAGTCCCCATCAACATCCAAGAACGCAACAGTGTGCCTTCTATTTCTCTTAGTATGCCAATGTAAGTAAGTAACTTTGATTCTCTACAATTTTTTTATATTATTAACATAAAATGTTAAATAATCATTAGTTTTAATTATATAGGACTATGAGCACATTCGAGATACGTATAGCCTGAGGTTGAGCTAGAGCCAGACAATCACCGGTAGTAGCGGCAGTTAGTCTACACCTGAGCAGTTTGACTACATGATGTGAAGGCAGACAACAATGAAGAAGAAGGGGAGAGTATGTAACCCAGGTGCAATGGTTACTATGTTTAAGACAGAGCATTCCAAAGCTGTTTAGGGTCTGAGGTCATCATCATCAAAGAATGATGAACTTGTCCGGTCGATTGATGCTTTGACTGCAGAGCTTTGTAAGCTTCAAGACGAGCACTAAAGTTGAGGTCCCTATCGCGCGGTTGGAGCACGTTGTTGATCGTCATTGAAAGCGACCTTTAAGTTCAGTAGATGAGGAGGAGGGAGAGGATTAGTGAGATGAGAATTTGAAAAATGGAGGAAAAAGGATGGCAGATTTGTAAATAACTAGTTTTTGGATGACTTGTCTGTAATTTCCCCTTTCCGTGTTTATGCAGTGATTTCCTGCCACAGAACTGATATGAATTATTGAATGTACGATGATTTATAAGGAACCTTTTTACGTAATTTTAACGGCATTTGCATTGCTATTCACGTGGATCGGTGGGCCCATCCGTTCAAATAAATCTAAGATTCACATGGCTATTTTGACAAATATTTTAAAATAATAAAAAAATGATAAGAAAATGAAAATTTACATAACTACCCCCAAATGATTATGTATTTATATAAATAACATCTAAACTTTAATTTTTTTACATATATGCCACCCTACCTATCAATGAAACGCGTACTTCATCTCTATAGTAATATTTTAGATGTGATATGAAAGGCTTGGGTGATAAAGTAAAAAGGACGTAAAATTTAGATGTTAGATATCTAAATAGATAAAAATTGGGTGGCTTTATAAAAAAATAGTACACTAGGCACGAGGAAAATGAGTTATAAGAGTGGAACTTAAGTTTTGCCAGAGAAGTGAAGACGTTCCGCCTTTAATAAGTATGATAGATGCACGCAAAAAATAGTCCCACGTTAAAAGGATATTCGTCGTCTCTTTCTTGTTCGATCATCTTTGCTCTGCTCATTTGTTGTGTGGGGCTCTTTAATGATTGACGTCGATGGGAAAGATAGCTTGGTCCTTGTCCTAATCTATGATGTTGTCACGTGCTCACAATAATAGGAGAGATTTTCAAATCCAAAATTATCGATAAATAAAGGTATCTTACTCTTACGTAAACGATAGGTAGACTCAATCAAACTTAAGAGAATAAATTTAAATAATTAAAAGAAACTTCAAAAGTACCATATATATATATATATATATATATATATATATATATATATATATATATATATATATATATATATATATATATATATATATATATATATNGTATGTATGTATGTATGTATGGATACATGTATGTATGTATATATGTATGTATGTATGTATGTATGTATGTATGTATGGATACATGTATGTATGTATATATGTATGTATGTATGTATGTATGTATGGATACATGTATGTATGCATGCATGTATGTATGCATGTATGTATGCATGCATGTATGTATCCATGTATGTATGCATGCATGTATGTATACATGTATGTATGCATGCATGTATGTATACTTGTATGTATGTATGTATGCATGTATATATGCATGTAGAGATACATGTATCTATACATGTATGTGTATATGTATGTATATATGCATGTATGTGTATATATATGTATGTATATATGTATGTCTCTATACATGTATCTATATATGTATGTGTATATATATGTATGTCTCTATACATGTATCTATATACGAATGTGTAATAGATACATACATACATACATATATATATACATACATACATATATATATATATATATATATATATATTAGATTACTAATTGACACATATAGATGTAACATAAAAGGCTATGAGAAAATTGGACTAACTAAAGGTCTATCTTTATATGATTTATTAAACTATGAGCGAATTTTCACTTAAAATGCTTGTGAGTGGAGAAAGAGATTATTTGAGTGAAAATATGGTTCTATTCATCTAACTTTCTTGCATTTAATATGATTTAATACATGCAATGTTTTTTCAATGGTTTGATGAGTGTGGTGAAGTAGTTGAGTATTTTCACATTGGGTTTGGGGAATTTTTTTCTTAAATTTATGCATGTCATGATATGTTAAGATTTAATTTGAAAGTCATTGTTCAATTTACTCCCTTTTTTCTTGAATAATTGTATTGATCATATGGTTATTGCAATTTACATAATCTTTGAGAGCAATACTAGTTGTCATGTCGTGATAAGCAGAGGATCACTCAAGTAAAGAGACTGTTTTGTCGTCGAGATGATCGAAGAGCACATGCAGATGCAACAAGATCTAATGTATTGTGGCGGTGTAGCGCGTATGGAAGGGCTTCGTGACTTTTCTTGACCACAAGAGGCTCTGAATAGACGGAGTGAGATTTTCAAACATTAGAATGGACTTCAAACACTTCCATGTTCTGAATAAGCCCGTACAATGGTGGATTTTCCCGAGCAAGTTCAAATCATAAGGAACTCTGGCTTCGTGCCTCGAATACGTGCCAGAAAGTCTCCAACATGTGTATTGAGTTGTGGAGCGCTATGAATGAAAAGTAGACCATCCTGAATCGTTCAAGTGGACCACCCTACACGTGTGACATTTAAAATTGATGCTAACAGATATCCTTTACAAATAGGGTTTCTAAAATCATTTCTAAATATTAAATATCAAATTCCAGACTTTGAAAGAACCAGCAATGTCACTCGGGGCAGGAAATAATTGTTTAACAATAGACAATTGTCCTTACGTGGTTTCATTGAAAAAACTTTTGAAATGTGGAAGAAAAATGGGTAATACTGTTGGAAATTTCGATAAATTTATTTCATAAGCAAGTGCAGATTATGGTGACCACAATGACTCCCCACAACTATATTCAGTGACATCCCTGACAAGATAACACTGACTTCAGCAGGACTGATGAAGAACATTTGGTTGTCCCTACTAAAGACTTTGATTGTTGCTTAGGACAATCTTTATCACAAGTAAAAATTGAATTAACTTAGAGTTGCACCCAGGATGAGGAAGGTGCAGGGGAGAACATAGAGTCGCGAGAGCGTATTGTAGATAGTTGTTGGCTGTTGAATGAACCGATTGTTTTTTTTGGTTTTTTTTTTTACTGTTTTATTTGCAATGTGTAGTGAAAACTTTTATTGTTTATTGTATCAATATTTTATTGAATCATTTATATTTTGAATCAGAATTTTATTTCTCGTTATTTTGCATGTATTCTTCCCCAATTGGATGGTCGATGAAGTAAACTTGGATATAATATGTAATATAATTTTTTTATTGAATGCTTTATTTTTTGTTATTGGAGGTCTACGATGAGACATTCAACTTTAAGGGTTCTTCTGAATTATCTGTATGTCGCTATTGGTACTTGTCACATGTGAAATCTTAATGAAGACAACCAAATTTTCTCTTTTTTCAGTGTTATGGCTTCTGAGGCTTTTCTGGATGGCTATTTTTGGTGACATGCAAATGTAACACATACGAGTTTGATATTATTTGATTTAAAGGCAATCACGAATCTTCTTTTTATAAGGTATGGTATCTTCTTTAGTGACAAAATCGTTGATTTATATTATTTTCTCCAAGACATCACATTTTAATAAAACTTGCATTAATTAATTATAATATTTTTTTTCTGATAATATTGCATATATGGCTTTGTGTTTTGTTGTTTTACATATTTAAAAAAGATGAGTTCAATGACTTCGGGCATTTCTAGATCATTGTACTGCTAATGTGAACTACAATATTATTTGTTTACTCCGCAACAACCACATAACTTCGAGAGATAATTTTACATGTGGACGAGAAGAATAACATGAAGTTTTGACTTCTTTAGATTGGCAGATGAATTAGAGGAATAGACCGCTAAAAGTGATCGGACATGATGAGTTTTCATGGATGGTGGCTTATCTCGTGACATAAACCAAATATATTTTAAAAACAATATTATCATATTATTAATTGCTATTTTAGTAATCTTTTTTTTTAGTTTGATTATCGTGTTACTCACAGTTTTGTGATGTCTATTTTTATTTTGTAACATTCAAACTGTATATTTTGTTTTCAATTATGGAATGTAAGTGCGAACAGTTAATCTATAAACAACATTATAATACAGAGAAAAAAAATGTCATTTGTTCAGAAAAAACTACAACACAACTATTTCAAATTTGCAAACAACAAACAGATAATCAGCTTCTACGCAACAACTTCCTGTCACAACTACTGCGCAATAACTTTTTATTAAGCAGCTGTCGCAAACAAACCCTTAATTTCTCTAGACATAAAGAATTAGGTTGAAAGATCAAGTTTTCACTTAGTAAATATCTCGGGTGTTGGACAATGTAAATACATAAAAATTGTGTGGTATATATGTAAATTTTCCGAAAAAATAACCAAAAAATAATTCCTATTTTTCCAGCAAACCTTAATCCTAAAAATCACAACTCAGTATGCTTCTTATAGTACACCACATCTCCAGTTTCACTAACAAGGTGATCACTTCTCAAGCTCTTAGACAGAACTCCGATGAGGTGAAATGGCAAAGGAGCAGATTTCTCAGGCTCTCTGTAGTATTTTCCAAGCACTGGCTTAGCTGCCTCAGTCTGAATTAGAAAATTAATAAGTGCTCATATAATTTATGGTTTATGGTAAGTATTGAGAGTTATGTGAATTAGTGAAAACTTACAGCCTCTACAAGATTGTAGTGTGGTATTTGTGGGAAGAGATGGTGAATCACATGAGTCCCAATGTCATGGTGGATGTTGTTGATCCATCCATAGTCACGATCAAGCGTCGTTAGGCCTCCTCGAAGATAACTCCATTCCTGAAAGCCGAGAAGAGTCGTCAAGTTTAGCTACACAAGTAAAACTTAATTCCTATGTACTTACATATCTAATATCTAAACTACAATATCGTATATACGCCGCATTATTTATGTATGAGAAGACGTATTTCACTTCATTAAAGTTGAAATAGAGGTACATCATGAAATATTTGGCAGGCATAGAATGTAAACAGTAAAATTTGGGTGTTATATATGTAAATACCTAAGAATCGGACGGTATGTATGTAAATGCCTCTAGTTTTTTTGCGGTTTTATTGAGAGCTTAAACCATACAATAATTATAATATGTGGTTGGAAGGGTTCTCTTAAGGTTGTGTTTTATGGATATAAAAGCACTTATAAGATGAACCTAACAATGGAATTGAAGTTGAGAAATCCAATCTTTTTGGCATAAAAAAATGGCTCATTTGTGTGTTTGTGGATGTAAACTATGTTTTGAGAGAATAATGAAGTGTAAAACTGATTCCCCCACCTAAGAGAAGGCTTGTGAAATTTGAAATCAATATTAATGTCTAACTATATGGCCTTTGATATTCTATTTAGACAATATGTACCTAAGATTTAGCTTAAACACTTCCGAATAAAACTTCGAGACAACTATGATAAATCTCGTTCCAGCCCTTATTATTAGTTAATTCCATGATTTGTTGAATCTCTCCATTCACAAAATTTAACACATTAAAGTATTTCTCATCTCACAATTCTAAAATTATAAAGCAAATAGCCAAACAATATATCAAAAAGTAATCCTTTTTATGCCAAAAAGATGCCAAACTTCAATCCTCTTGAAAATTAATGAAGCTGATTGGCACTCAAATGATGAAGATGAAAATGAAGATGAAGATTCATTACCTTTCCACGATACCAAGGAAGCTTTTCCTCATGTCCATGGTGGTGCAAATAAGTTACAAAGTCCAACCACATAACAAATATCTGCAATTACAGCCACATAATTAAACAATTTATAACCAAAGAGTTCAATCATGAATTAAAATTAAAAAAAAGCTATATAACAGTGCTTTGTCTCCAACCATAAGACTTTGAGTTCAAGGCCCAATAGATATGGCCTAGCGGGTGTCCCGTCATGCCCGCTAACCCAAAACTGACCTACAAACATGACATGGACTCCAAATCGACCCACCAACCCAAAATTGACCTGACTTTGACCGAATAACTATTATGTCTTACGGTAAATGGGTTAGATGGGTCGCGTAATTCGGGTCGTGCGGGGGATTAACTCGCTAAAATCGACGATTTCAGAAAAAAAAGCTCTATAGTTAGGAAAAGGCCTACCAAGTAAGGAATTGCATAAAGCTTAAACATTTGCAGAGGGCCCATAGCCACGCTTAATCCAGCTAAAAAAGCAGCCATGGCCATCCAACAAGCTGTAGAAGTAACCACATCTTTCCTTTCATTCGGAGCAAATAAATCACTCTGAGGATTGAAGTGTGATCCACTCTTTCCAGGAGTTCGGCCCCACTGTCATCAATAGAAATTCAAATTAGTTAGCAGAACTGTGATCTTATTCCACATAACCTCAGGTAAAATCACTCACCAGGTAGAAGGGAAAGGCAAGCAATGGGAAAGGAAATGTGAATCTAAGCTTCTTAGTTAGTGGATCCAAGCTCTCATAAACACTTTCAGACAACTGTAAGAATTAGTAGCAGAAATTTCCAATAAGGTAAAACTAACGATAGAGAAAAAAAAATTTCAACTTTTGATTCAGAAAACTGAGAGAAAGACTTACAGGGTGCCAAGATTCATCCTTTTCCACATGGCCATGGTTTTGATGATGAGTTCTGTGACTTATTCTCCTGCAGAATTTAAAAGATGATTAGAAATAGCTTAGAGGCTGTCTAGCAACGGATTTAACGCAGGATTTATGCAGTATTTAAGTGGAATCCTATCAGACAGCCATTTTGGACAAAATAAATCCTCTGATGCTGTAAATCCAGATTCCATGGATTTCAGCTGTTAATCCCGTAAATCCTAAATCTCAAAAACCGGTGGATTTTACTTCGTGGGGCTTGGGATTTAACATCACGCGCTTCCAACTGTCTCCAATAGCCATAACAATTTTTTAAATCTCTGCGGAAATTGTCAAACAGTTCTATTGGATTTACAGGAATTAGTAAATCCAGATTTACAGGATTTACTAAATCCTAATACTTAAATCACATATGTTGCCGGACAGCACCTACATGATAGAGCTCACGGATTTGGTTTAGAAGAAGAGGTTTACCAGCCATGGTAAGGGACAAGAATGGATGAATGAAGAAGATGGCCAACTACACTGTTCAGCTTGTGATTATTCGAAAAGCTCCCATGCCCACTGCACAAAATCATATCATAAGAAAAAAAAACCTAATAAATCGAAGCTACCAATGAAGTAATTGGGCGGCCGCATAGTCATACCAGTCATGGCCGAGAACGAACAGAGCCCAGAACATCGTTCCCTGAGCAGCCCAATACAGAGGCCAAACAACCCAGCTGTTGATATAAGCAGCGGCCGCCGCAAGACCGAAGACGACGGCGACGTCTCGAACTACATAGCTCATCGACCGCCATGGATTCTTCACCCAGCACTGCTTCGGTATCGCCGCGCGGATCTCCGCGAGCCCAAACGGCGGAGGCATCCCTGGATCGAACTCCTCCCTTCCAACCCTAACATCCATCTCCCTTACCTCCTCCTCCACCACCGCCGGCCTCGCCGGCGATCTCACTCTCAGCGCCCAATCCCTAAGCAGCGCACGGGGACCGCTAACAGTGGAAAGCCCTAACGGCCGGCTGCCGGAGAAGACAATACTCCGATGCTTATCCGCCGGGAAACGAGGCCTTGATCGCAGAAGAGCGGCGGAGTTCAGGGGCTTCAAACCGCAGGAATCGGAGAGAAGCAAACTGGCCATTGAAGCCCCTCGGATAGTGTCTCGTTTGGATCTTTGGTTCTTCTTCCGGGGAGATTGCGAGGAAATTGGAGACGATTTCTTGGATATATATAATCTCCGCCATTGAAAGGGATGAGAAGGTGAAGACGAGGGGGAACCGCGTCGGCTGTGTTTTGACCGGAAATTTCACGTGGAGAATGTTAGCCGGTGAGGTTTCCTCGACGGGTTAGGGATGGACGGCCGATCCTTTTTTCCAATGTTTCTCACGAGATGTTAGGGTTAGGGTTGTGAATTTTAGTGAATTGAGCTCATAAATTATTTATTGTTCTAAAATTTATTTGAAGTTTAGCTCGGATCTTTTCAAAATAAAAGTGTATGGTTATAAATCAAAATTTAGCTTCGAGTTCATCCAGACAGTCAATCATCGATCACCACGTTTCCCGTCAATAAAGTATATGACGACGTGACACCTGGTAGTTGGCTGTCCTAAGATGCGATACTCGGACCAAATATTTTCTCCAAAATGGGAGCATTTAAGTATTAATATATAAATAATTAGGAATTGAGTGGGGTGTATGTGAGGAAGGATTCAGACTCTGTTTGGTGCAGCTGCAGCTTCTCAGCTTTTCAGTTGCAGCAGAACTGCCCCAGGAAGCAGCTGCGGGGAAGCTGGCTGTTTGTTTGGTGCAGCTGTATGAAACCAGTTGTCGGGCAGCTGTTTATGAAAAAAAAATCATACTGTCCCTGTTTGGTAAAACTTTTTAAAAGAAGAGTATAACAATCATTTTTTTGGAACTTTAGTAAGCCTCCAAAGTGCTTACAACTTTTGTTTATAAATAAGAACACATATGCAACACAATCTTATGAATTTACATATCCAACACATAAAACTTTGAAGTTTTACAAATATTTGCATATTATTTTGGACGTCTTACGAAAGAATTGAGTCACATAAATGTAATGAAGTTAAATGTAGTGTTTGATATGTATATATGGGAAATTAATTATGGTTTATATACAAAGGTGATGAAGAAGAAAGCCAAATTCTTTGGGAAAATCAATATAATTTTAGTTTATTTGTTTAATTTTTAATTTAAAAATAATATATTTTATTATGATTAGTTGATAAGTGAAATGAATAATAGGGTTGGATATGTATATAAATTTTAAATATTCATTATTGATTTAAGTGAAGTTGAACCAATTGAAGTAATAATTAATAAATATAAAAACTTACTAAAATATAATTTAAAAATATAATAATTATATAATATATAAAAATAAATAAAGAAATAAGTTTTACGGGAAACATGGACAGAAAACTATTGCTCTCTTTCATAAATGTGAGGGTGTATTTCGAAAAAAAAATTATATTTCAAAAAAGTTAATAATAGTCGTATGAACTTCATATTCTCTCTATTCTCTCTCTCTTTCTACGGAGCCGGTTGTCACGGACAAAAAATCCTACATAGGTTAGGCATAGGAGCGAAAATTAGTATTTAAGTCATGGGTTGCCCACGACCCCGAAGAGCTCTTTTGGAAGATGATAAGTGGTATCATAGCAGATTACTGAATGTCAGGTGTGCGGACTCTCCATAGTCCAATGGGACCCTCAGCATAGTTGATCCATGATGAGGGCGTCACGTAATTGGGTGGAGGAGAATCTTCAGACAAAAAGTCCCACATCGACTAGGTATAGGGCCGAAAATCAGTATTTAAGCCACGGGTTGCCCACCACCCCAAATAGTTCTTTTGGAAGGTGACACGGTGCTCCGATTTACAGGTTGAGCTGGCGATTCGACTTGTGCTCTCGACAATTCGATGATATAAACGGTCTATTGTATGTTTCAGACAGACCACTAACTAGTTCACGATGGAATACAAAATATAACTTAAATTGCAATTAAAAATAAAAAATAAAAAACATATAAAAATAAATCAAATAAACATGTTAAAAACAAAACAGAATAAAATAAAATAAGTGTAGGATATGTATATATATAATAATATATAAATGCATTATAGGTATATATAATAATAATAATTGTAAGGGTTTACTTTCCTTGGGGGCTACAAATGGTGTAAATAAAGATATTGTAAAATTGCACGTGCAAGAGGCTGAATAAAGCAATAACATATCACCATATAGCTACAGAAGAGATGGTGTTAGTAGCTTTTTTTTTGAGTTTTGTGTTAGAATTTATATTCGCTTCCACATTTGAAAAATAAATAAATTATAAGAATATAAAATAATAACTTTATTTTTATTTTTATGCATCGAAGATGTCAGCACAAATCTCAAAACAATCTAGCAGTTAAGACTGAATGAGCATAATTAGCCATCTGACGATCAATGGCTTGATTAAGTTGACAGACCGTCAATGTTGGTGGATTCAGCCGGCTGACCACACTTGCGGTCCCAGCCACCCAATCATCTTGCAAGAACATCCGGTTACAATTGGTTGATTGACCAATTTTACCTCGACAGGATCAATTGTCACAAGACCGATCGCCCGAGCCGATCAAACTCAAATACGTCAACTAGCCTATAATCATTATAAAATATTTTCCATAATTATTCTCTCTTTTCTGTAATTATACAACTAGGACCCTATAAATAAATAAATTATTCCATACAATGTACGTACGCAGCTCTGCGTGCGGACTGCAATAATATACCGCCGCGCGGAGGTTATTGTGGGGTTATTGACGTGAAACCGCAGAGATTATTAAGGGGTTATAGGGGGATATTGAGGGGTTATTGGATGTTATTGGCCCCCAATAACCCCTCAAAAATCTCCATGCATGCCCTTGCAAAAGATAATTTAGATTTCAACACATATATTAATGTTTAGGGGCTTCTAAGCAAATGTGTCATGTATGATTGCACGACCCATCATTACATCACATTCAAGGAACACAATTCCAAGTAAAAGTGTGCGTCCATTGGATTGCATATTGTTAAGCAATAAATTGTATGGCCTATTTATTAATAATAATAATATTATAAGAGTTTAAATCTCTGATAAAATAACAATATATTTAAATTATTTTTATTAATTTAATAAATAATATTTTTATTTAAGATACTAATTTCAAATATTCTAAAAAATCAATCATTTTTCTAATTTAATTTAAATATCTTATTTCTGAACCATCTGATTAAAATCAAATGCTTAAATTGGAACATATTTGAACTGATTGTTTAGAAATCGGATCAGTTCACCGATTCAACCTCGACTCTAACCAATTCAATCCCAATTTTATACAGAAACGGCTACAAACTTGAGACTTAACCAGTTTATGACTAGTTTATGGTTGAAAGGGTCAGGACGAATTAAGTGTAACCTTTATTTCTAGAGGCTATTTACATACATACATACCACCCTTCTCTTGAAAAGTGAAGGGGTAATTACAGACATAACACCCTAAACATTGCTATTTATAAATCCGGCACCGTCGTTCATCCATTTTTCAAATTCTCGCCCAAATATCAAAATACATGATAAAACCCCACCAATTTTTTGTTTCATTTTTATCAAATGATTGTGGCTTCGATAGTTCAAAATATCACATGGGTGCTTGATTTTGTAAATAGCAATGTTCTCGGGTGCTATGTATGAAATTATCCCAAAATTGCAGGGGCAATTCCATACATTGCACCCAAAACATTGCTATTTACAAATCTAGCACCCTCTTTCATGCATACATAAGATGGCATGAATGCAAAGTTTGAAGTTTAGGTGTCAAGCATGTAAATACATAAATACTAGGTGGTGTGCAAGTAAATCTTCAAATAACAATAATAATAAATAAATAAATAAAAATCATTGTAAGGTAGACAGATGCGATTGCCTAAATTCAAATAAAATTAAAATAAAATACAGTTAAATATATACGCTTCAGCTTACATGTGAACCAGTCATTCTGTCCTGGGAGCCTTTCGACTTGCAGAAAGAGCTGAAGATTCTTTCTTAGCGCTTGCATCTCTGCTTCTGGACAGATTGCTGAGATCTGCAGACAAAAGGATACTGAAACATAAGCAGCTGCACATGAAATGGGGTTCAAACTTCAATTTACATATATGCCACTCAATTCTCATGCATTCACACATCCAACACCTAAACTTCAATTTTTACATATGTGACATCTTGCCTTTGCATGATTGGTAATTATGATTGCAGCTCATCTGATAAAGCTGCACTAGGACCTACACGGGGCTACTGAGAACGATAACAAAGTGAACTCGCTCGAAGGCGCAACAATAAGAGCGTGTTGAAGAACACCAAAACCATACCTACACGAGCTCGATGGAGAATGACAATGACGAGCTTGCTAGAGATGAGCACCAACGAGAAGCAACCGGACCTATAATAAAGTGGCACACTGAGGCCTAAATCTACAAAAAATAATTAATTGAGCCAGCTAGCGAGCTAACAAGTCGAGACAGGTCAAGCACGAACTCATGCCTTTATGATATACAAGCTATAATTTGTGTTCAAACTTGAGCTCGTGACTAGGTGGACTTGACTCGCGGCCTTGTTAACGAGTGTAGTTTGAACCAGCTTACGAGTCAAATCAACTTGGCTCACATACATCTTAGTTGTGGATGTAGTCTAGATTCTAAATTCATATGCTCAAAGGTCATACTATATACAAAATTCATAAAGCTCTCACTATCAATGAGTTTACATAAGATTCCCTCATTCTGAAAATATCTAATCCTATTCTAATCAGATAAAACATTAAAAGTAAATAAATATAACAAATGATAGTTAATGAATATTAATGAATAGTTAATGAATATTAATGAAGGCATCCTCAAATTCAGTAATGTCTTCATCAACTTGATAAACATCAATAAATTTGTAATGCCATTAATTTCCCTATAAACATTTATATGCAAATTCCTACTTTAACATCCATTTTTTATAATGACAAATTTTGCAACATTTAATATAGGAAGCAAAACGAGCTTTTAGATCTTTTGTAATAATTAAAATCATATTTAAGTATTAAATTAGAGTTATAATAATTAATGTTGGGAGGTCAAGTGGAGAAATAAGTTTTTAAAGAGGTCTTTGAAAAGTTATGAACAGTAATTATACTTTTAAATTTCAGTAATTTTTTTATTATTTCTAACGATATGCTTGATTTCATGTATGTTTTATCCTAGTGAGATTCTGATTATAATAAATTCTTCATATTATTAAATGGAAAAATATACATATTAAATAGATGCACAATAAATTTCCTATAAAGTTATTAGGCTTTTGAATGACGTTTAAATTATAGTACGTGTGCATATATTAATCTTTGCATAATATTCAGATTCTAGTAAAGATGCACATATAAGATTATTGCATAATCTTAAAATTCAAGTAGATATGCATATAGCATTTTATTACATAACCTTTAGAAGTATGCGTGCTAATAGTTCTGTATAAACAGTTGCATGATGGTTTACCAATGAAGTTATCAGACATTAGCATGCCCTTTTGATTACGGTAAACATGCATTTATTCATTGGTAGATTAATGTTAAGTGTCGCATAGGAAAGTAATGTATGCCATAAAGAATGAAACGAAAACATTATATACACGAATATTTGTATGAGCATAAAAAGAGGGAGTTTGCCCCCTTATGGTACAAGCATGGGGAGACAATGTACCCATGCACATAAATATCTTTTTACCACCTCAGAAAATTAAGATATGTAAATCCTTAAACTCTGTGCCAACAAGTGAATGTCTGTGGATGCAAGGAGGCACATTTTCACCTCAGACAATCGTATAATTTAGACCATAAACCATTATGCCGACAGGATAATATCAAGGAAGTGTGTTAGGTTATGTTTTGATAGTGCTTCTGAAATGTATGTAGATGTTAAGAGTTTGAAGTAAGTTAAAAATTAAACATTGAAGAGTGGCTATTAAATGAATTTTTATAATCAAATACAAAACACCAACATACATATTTTTTTCCTTAGCTTACTATAGTTTATAAGTGTGATTGCTCAATTAAATTATCTTATAGATAACCCATTATGTTATTTTGATATTCAAGGTTGAAGCTTTTGAATAAAATGAATTCTAAAAAAAGATAATGTGCTCAGAAGGAGAGATCAACAATAAAAAAGATAAACTTTTATTTGTTAATTAAATTATTTATTTAGGGCTCTTTTAATTAATATTTGAACATTAAATTATTAGTGATAGAAATAGAATAACAAAAAACATAATTTCAACATCCGATAATCCACACTCCGCCTTGGTTAATTTCAAGCCCCAGGCAATATTGTGAAAACTACCTCGGATCATTAAGTGCAACCAATTAAATTTTACTTTTCTAATGAAAAGACATCAATAAAATATGTGGAAATTTCCTTGGAAACAAAAATTTTATATATTTGCTCAAATTCTAACGACAGTTGATAGGCGTGTTTGGAGTAAGGGATATAATGAGTTGTCATGTCTCTCAAGGTGTTAAATCTCAAACCAGATCTAAGCTTAAATAGTGATTTCCATATCATAAATCATGTCAAACTAAAACAAATCTTAAATTTATATACATACTCAATCATGGAATTGCTTTTGTTTCAGTGAATTTGATTCATCAAGCAACTTATTGCCGGATGATATATTAATAAATAATAAATATTTCTATTTTCAAAATTGTTTTTTATTTTTTTGTTTCGATGAATGATATACATTTTGTACTTCCCATATTCATGCAACAAATTTTATATTGACCCATGAGCTTCATATTCTCATATTCTAGAACCCAGGAGGTTCTGTTAAATTTTATATTCTCAAACCACTTCAAATACAACTTAATATCAACCCCAAATACAAACCAATCTTCAAGTGCCCCAACCAGCATTAAGATACAATGTAATCTAACAGAACCTCCTAAATCTTTTGTCGAACTAAAACAAAACCAAATCAATCAAAATAAACCAACATGAAGTTAGAAAATAAAATAGAACATTTCGCAGCCAAAAAATAAAAAGCAACCATCAAAATGGATTAAATACAAAAAAATAATAAGTAAAACTAGCCAAATAAGAAATAAAATAAATAATTGCCCAAAAATAAATGACTGATATGATCGTTTGGATGAGAAAAAACGCAAAGAAAAATTTCCATTCAACTGGCCACATAACAAATCAGACAACAAAATAAAAATAAAAAAAAGAGGTTTCAGCGCACACACAGACAAAAAGGTTTCAGATTCATACTTCAAACAGAATGTTGGATAGAAATCTATGGGCATATGCTCCATACAAGTAAGGCAACAAGAATCTAATATACTCTTGCAAGTATATATTATCCAACAAGATAATATGTTTCGCACAGGAACAATATAATATCAAGAGATCTTCGTGTTGAGGTTAATTTAGGCAAAATATAATAACAATTAAACATAAAAGGACTGTTAAAATTTGAACGAAGAAAAGTAGAACTTGGATGTCAGAAAATAAGGCCAATATAAGGGGTTATGATGACAGCTCACTATGTTGCTGCATACGAACCATGAATCCACAAGAACCACTGTTTCCTCATTAGTTTCATATTTTAATAATATAGCTTAAAACTACAGGGTAAATAGACAAATTTTAAAAGAGGGAAAAAGTGAACCAACATGTTCGGCCTTTATTCATCATTTAAGTTTAAAACTACAAGTGTAATTGCTTTAATTTTAAATTTTGATTCTACAACTACAGGCTTCCCACAAAGATTATATTTCTTATATGCTCCTAGACCTTCCCTTCTATTTATCCTTGGAAAAAAGAATTTTAAACTTCTATCAGCAGCACCCAAATACTGTAAATTTCAGGACAGCGATCCAAACTTGATAGACAAAAACTACCAAAGTTATGAAAAAAAAACAATGAGAAATTAAAAAAATAAATAAATAGTGAAGTTTGATAGAAAGAATGTACCTTTGAATTTTCTTTTCTTGTTTGCTCTTCTTCTCCTCCTATCAGATTGTGTTAGCTCTGCTTCTTCCTTGAAATCGCCTTTTCCTTGAAACACCTCCTCAGGTGCAAGCATAGCTGCATCTGAAACTGCAACTGGCGCTATCTGCAAGAGAAGTTTTATTATCACTTGCCGCATTCAAATTTTTATGGGGCACTTAAATACATACCACTCAAATCTTGTGTATTTACATATAACGCCTAAACTTTAATTTTTGCAGTCATAACACTCAATTTTTTTACGTCACATCAAAAATACACATAAAAAATACCGTTATTTTAGCTTTTAAAAAAGTGAAATACAACTTTTCATGCATAAATAAGGTGGCATTTATTTGTAAAAACTAAAGCTTAGGTGCTAGACAAGTAAATACATATGAATTGAGTGGTAAGCATGTAAATCTGCCAAATTTTAAATGTTCAAAATAGAATAAAAGTCAATATACCTCTTCCATAGCTAAAGCTGGAACATTTGCCTTTATTGACATCTCTTCAATAACCTGTAAATCAAGGCATTCCAGTAATAAATAGGAAAAAGACTTTTTGAAACCTATATATTAATTAGGGGTGTCAAATCGAATTCGTGGCTCGGGCTCAAGTCTGAACTGAAATTGAGCCAACCCAAAATTGCTTCACACGAACCAGAACCAAATATTAAACGGGTAGAGATCTTTACCCAGTATAACATAGTTAAGAAAAGGCATAATAGTATTCGGGTGAAATTCATATCAATTTCGAGTTAGTGAGTCAAATTCAAATTGGCGGGACAACCCAAAGCCGATCAAAAAATTAAACGGGTTAATATTCCTAAAACCTGAACCCGACCAAAAAATTACTCCAATCAACCTGAATGCGGATTTTTCAAAACGAGTTCAAGTCAAATTGCATTGTCGGATCGATTTTTGACACCCCTAATATTAATAATACATAATACTAGACAAGTTGCATACCGGTTTAGGAGCGAAGTGAAAATGAGCTAATGCATCCAACTTCAAACAGAGCCTTTTAAATAAAAAGCTTGCCTGGATTTATAAAAAAAAAATTAATCACCCACATCATTAAGTATAAAAGAAAAATTACAAGAAAATGTATAAGACAAACTTCAGGGGTTATTTATCACTGATACGCATGCTCAAATTTATTTCCAGAAGCAGAGCTTTAGGTGGCTCTAAAAAATATCTACTAATTATACAATAATGATTCTCAACATATAGTCTACTCTGGTCTATGAGACAATCTAGTATGAAGTATGGCAGATCCATCATGATTGGAAAACTTCACAAAAAGGTGTACATGCTCAGAACAGTGCAGCAGAAAATAACACTAAAAATGATGCTATATAAGTGTGTTTTTGGATTCAAATACCTCGGATATGTAATCTGAAAAATGTGTATGTTGAAATATAAATTTTAAAAAGGGCGTTTACATACATACCACCCAATTCTTATGTATTTACATATCTAAAACCAACATTTTCCTTTTTAAATTAATACCATTCAAATTTTTCATATCACATAAAAAATACGACTATTTTAACTTCTAAAAAGTGAAATGCATCTGTTCATGCATAGGTAAAGTAGCATATATGTATATGCAAAAATTGAAGTTTAGGCGTTAAATATGTAAATACATAAGGATTGAGTGGTATGTATGTAAATCTTTCATTCTAGAATTAGAGATATTTTGAAAAGAGAAATGCTTCAAGAATAAAATGCGGGAATAATATCATATATCATGGAGGCTAAATGGCGAATTTTAAAAAAAGTGGAAGTGAGCTTTATGTAATAAAGAAGCCACTAATAGTTAAAGATTAGAGTGGCAAAAAATATTAGAATGCGAAGATCAAAGTGTGCTAAAAGAAGAAAGGAAAGATTAAAAAATGAATACAATAGTGATGGAGAGAGTAGTATTTATCAAAGAAAATTTAATGGTAAGTAGACATAGCTGGTATAGGCGTATAAAATAAAGAGCAGAAATGGTGCCAATAAAAGTGGGTAGATAAAATAAATGAGAGTTTAGAAAGAGACATGGGGCAGACCAAATGGCTAGAAGATGCACCAAGAAAAATAGTCGCATCTCGTATGCTACTCTATAGAATTTGAGTAGATGATAACACTTTATAATCTCAAGTGGTTGGGATAAAACTAATGATGAAGATGAGTGATTTCTCATCAGTGTGTAAAATAACAATAAAACATAAGCATTTTCTAACTGAAATATGAACATCAAAGATCAAATTTTGAGCTAAAATATTAACCAGCAATACAGATGTTTTAAGAAGAGAAGATGGGAGAAGAAAATAAGGCCACGACTTTCTATTTTTACAGTACCATTGGGTCTTGTCATTTTGCCAACTTAACATGAATTTCAGGATAAGATCAAAACTCATCATTCTTCTTTTAGAATTCATTTGATATCTTAACAAAAAAAGAGAGC
This sequence comes from Phalaenopsis aphrodite, assembly GCA_003013225.1. Lineage (NCBI taxonomy): Eukaryota > Viridiplantae > Streptophyta > Magnoliopsida > Asparagales > Orchidaceae > Phalaenopsis > Phalaenopsis aphrodite. The sequence goes on from NEWO01000018.1 coordinate 2,147,577, forward strand.
AACAATCACTACTTTTAGTTTATTTTTCAAGATTTGTTTGTTGGTTAATTGTCCTCTTGATTGATAGAAAATAAGTTGTTGAGCAATTGTCAATCTCTCTCCCTCTCTCTCTCTCTCTCTCACGCACATCAGCGCCTGCTCAACCCTAGTCCCATTGAAGTGGGTCCGACTATCAAAAAAAACTTTTAAACTTAAAATTAACATTTTTTGGAGTCCAAAATTTTGAAATGCTCAAAAATAACAATTCTTGAAGGAACAATGTTTCATTTCAAAGTTAATAATTATCTTATTTTATTAATATTAGATGCATGTTATTTTCCCTACATAATGAAGGGGCTCATTAAAAGGTGTGAATGTTTTAGATATCTCAGATCTATTGTTTAAAGTGTTGGTGATATAAATGGGGATGTTAGTAGGATTCAAGTTAGTTGGTTGAGGTGGAGAAATGCATCGGGCCTATTGTGTGATAGAGAAGTATCGCTTAAACATAAAGGAAAATTTTATAAGATGGTGGTGAAACATGCCCTGCTCTATGGCGCAAAATATTGGCCTTTAAAATAGAAGCATAAAACAAAATTAAGTGTTGCTGAAATGAGAATGCTTAGATGGATGAGTGGTTTGACACTTAGAGATAAAACGCGAAATAAATATATCTATGATAGGGTTGGTGCAGCTCCAGAGGCTGACAAGATTAGAGAGAGTGATCTTATAGATGATTTGATCATATTAAATGTCGACGATCTAATGATCTGGTTAGGAGATTAGATGTTTAATATTCGACTGATGTTAAGAAAGGCTGACCTAAAAAGACTTGGGCGCATTGTTTAAAAAAATAATCTTAATCTATTAGAATTAAATGAAAATATGACGCTCAATAGGATGCAATGAAGAAAAAGGATTCATGTAGCCAACCCCACTTAGTGGGATAAAGGCTTGTTGTTGTTGTTATAATGATATTTTTTTCAAACAATTTCGTAAGGCGTATTGTGAAGCACCAAAAACAATGACGGTATCAAGCATCGCCATCCAATAAATCTTCTCACTTACAATTTCACACAAGGAAGAAAATAAATGAAAAAAAATAAAGGAAATAAATGAACGTCTAAAAAAAAGATAATGTTCAAAACTTGGCCAACTTCATTAGATCTTATAATACAATACAATGACCAAAAATTGTCAATGTTATTAGAAGATAATCAAGCAACGACCGTTGCAATGTTAAGTGTGATAAACCCTATAATGCCACCAAAATATAAGCAAACCACAATCTTAACAAATCAATGCCTATCGCACATCAACTTCACGCAAACTTCTCGAAGCTAAATTGGCAGACAATCAATGCAAAAAATGTGCACTCCCCCACCATTTCTATTTTGGTTTTAAAGGAGGACATCACCATCCCCAATTCCTTCGTTTATGGCCACCAAAAATCCCCCCTTGCTTCTAGTCTTTTCGCCATTGTAGCACACTCCTTCAATCAAGATGCTAGAATCATGAGCATTCATCTACTTCTTACTCCCCAATTGCAAAGCCACAAGAACATCACATCTTATTAAACTACAAGCAGAGCAATCACGAGCCACATTCTCCCAGTTTTCTCTCCATAAGAAATCATTAACTTCTTCGTCATCAAATATTGGAGAACATGTGGGTAACCTATCCTTCCACTTCCTTTTTATCTCGCAATTCTAAATTAAAAAATAATATAAATTATTGGTTATTATTGATGTTAGATTAAGGCTTTATTTTTAATAAAAAATAGAAAAAATAAGTTATTAGCAGACATGCTTGATGCGTGCCAGAAAATTAGCGGCGGTAGAGTAACAGATTATCGTCTTAGCGTTGTACGAGAATTCTACAAACACTCAGATGAAAAAGAAAAAAACAATGACTACTCCAGAAGTTTTTACTTGGAAAACCCATAAAAGGAAAAACCACGGGGTCTGGCCCAGTAGCGAAAATTCACTATTGATTCATGATTACAAAAATCACTTATCCCACAGACGGGAAAATGTAGCTATATTTTTCATATTACGACGTTGACTAACAGCGTATGGTTAGTGGTGAACAATGACGGTTGGCGGAGGTCGATGACGATGGGTGATGTTCTTCGACGGTCGGCGAAGGTCGACTGCGATCGGCGGAGGTTGGCGGTATTCGGCGACGATCAGCAATGATGTTGAACTACAGCTTCTCTTCAAGGTCTCAGGCTCTCTCTCTAGACTTCAACCCCCTCTCATGAGAGGGATGGGACTCTATTTATATTGTTTTGGGTGCAATTAATGTCGGAATATGAATCATTTTAATCGGACGATCCGGAGAGCTTCCCTAGATCATACGGCGTTTACTAAACATTTGAGCGTCTTAATGATGTTAAAATTGAGTGATATTGGGCTCATTGGATGCGTCTTGTCGAGCCGCTCGATTCTAGTATAAACTTGTCATATTCGACAGCACTTCGATCATTCAAATGTGTCTGAAAACCATTTAAGTATGGTTCAATGAATTGATCTGGGCTTAATTTGACTCGGATTGGGTTAATTTTCATATCATTAGGTTAATCTCAACAAGTTGGTCGGTTTGACTATAAGTTTGTTGAAATCGAAGCTCTGAATGACTTTTTATAAAGACTTGAATGTTTCATGCTTAAAATATCCTCTTGAGATTTGTGTCATGCCTCGAGATTCGTGTCATATGATGAAAATGTGTTGGTGGCGTATCAATACTATCGGTTTCACCCCATGTAAAACATAATTAAGTTGGATGAGCTTCCGGATAATTTATGTGATAATTAATGTGAATGATGATGCTTCTATCCTAATTAGCTATAGATTCTCATTACTAGAATATGTTTTTGGCATTGATTTAAGATTTGTAAAGTGTGAGAGGTTCTAGTTGACATTCCGCCTCATTCGATTGGTTAAATCTCAATTAAAATGGGAGTTATTTATGCAACAATTCATGTTAATTAACTTTTAATCATTAAAAAATAAAAGTATCATTCTCATCGGGGTGTTATCCTTAATGCTTGTAATAATTTTTTAAAAATTTCGTAGATTGTCGATCTATCGTCACTTCATATTCAATTATTGGTGCACATAATTTTGTAGATTTCTTTTACACATACTTTTGTAGATTTCCTTTAGAGGTTCTTTGATCAACTAAAAAAATAATGAATTATACAAGCAATTATTATATTTGAAATACTTTGGAGGCGTTTGGTTCAATGTAAAATAAGTGTAGGAATTTATATTTTCTTCTTTGATTTTAAAAAAAAAAGTGAACTCAATGTTAAATATGAGAATTAGCAGTGGCAATAGCGGCAGACACCACTTTACTTGGAGTTGTATATTTGAAATTTGTCATAATTCGTCGAATTTCAAAAACATAGAAAGTAAACGATAGTAAATTACAAATGCATTGTTATTTTACATTGTTTTTAAATTTCTTTCGACCAAATGTTTAAATTCTCAAAACGACTGCAAAAGTAATGCAATACACCCGTTTTGCAGCCGACCAAACAACCCCTTTTAAATATAATGAAATATAAAGTGAGAAAGACATCACTGCCCATATTTATTTTTATATAAATTCTTAAACATTTAAATGATCATTATGGCATCAACATTGATTTTCATGTGCATTGCCTCTTAATTCATTTTGAATACAATAAACCCTATAGAAGTAAATCATATTTTAATTATAAAACTACCATTGGTCATATTGATTATAAAATATCTACTAAATGCTTGCCGATTAAAAATATAAAAATGTGTATGCATGTTTGCAATTAATGTATAGGTCAATTGAACCATTTTGGATATCAGCTTGCTAGGCCAACAAGTCTAATAAGTGATAAATCATTAAAAAATTATTAGCTTTTCACGAATTGGGACAAAAATTCCCAGTTTAATGTGTTTTAGTATGATGGAAAATGTGTGTACATATGCATGCAAACATATATGTTTATCCCTAGAGTGAAATGCATTCTTTATATTTATTGCACAAATGATCATGAACATTATAATATAGTTAGTCATCAAAAACAGCTTACATTCAATCATTCAAGCCATGCAATAGTATATTGAACTGATAATTTGAAGGCATTTGTTGTGCTCACTATCATACTATACATTTATTATTTATAACCCATACCCCATACCCCATACCCCATACCCTCTCACTTATGCTCTAACAAATAAGAGTTATCTGCTAGGAGTGAATTTCAAACTCAGACGTGGTGAACTTCGATTTTAACAAATTCTAGAAAATTTTTTGGTGTACAATTACCACAAAAGCATACTTTTTAGCTGTAATCATTTTATTTGGTACTTTAGTTTATGTTGCAATTTTTACCTAGACCTCTACTAGATTTAAGTAGGTTTTGTTTTGTTGGTGTTTCTTCAATTTTATCTTCACTAGTTTTTGTTTTCGCTTCGCTGATGAATTATTACTGAGATTTCATTAATGCAACAAAATATTAGTTCTCTAAACTCATATAATATATTAGCTTGCTAGGAATATAAGCGACAATAAGTAAACTAATTAGAAAAAGGTTCAACACCAACAAATAAGAAGCAATGTCATCATCACAATAAAAAATGCAAAATAAAAAAGTGTCATACCTCCTCTTTTTGCTTATCAGTAGAGGAAAGAGGAGCAGAGGCTAGACCCGCCTTTTGTGCATATTCTTCCTTCAAAGAAGTACAAAATTGGCGTCAGTAGAAACGCTCCAATCAAAGTGGAAGGATATCAAGCAAGAAAAAATCCCTGACTAGCAAACAACTATCGCAAATTAAAGAAAATAACCTCATATATCTCAGCCAACCCTTTTTTACTCTTTGTTTCATCCTGCGAATTAAAAAGACATAAAATAATATATAATTGTTATATATATGAAATCAAGTTCTTAATAACTCTCAAATCAGTAAGTCGGCTTGTACCATCTCTCTAAACTCTTTGGGAGCTCTTGATGGTAATTCGGGTGCCCTTTGAACATCATCAAACTGACCCTGAAAACAATTTATAAAAAGGAAAACAGCACAAAAACTGTCAAAATAATCACAAATAACCTGATTTAAAAGAAATATGCTGCTTAATATTGTGTTACTACCATTTTCAAATTGACAATAACTGGAAGCTTTTCTTAAAATGTGGTAAGAATCTACAGATCATGCTGCCTGATCGTCAAGGAAAAAATGATGAATGATAAGAAAGATTTACATATATACCACTCAGTTCTTATGTATTTATTTAACTAACATCTAAACTTCAATTTTCACATACAAGCCACCTTCCCTATGGCTGAAAGTGTATTTCACTTTTTAAAAGTTAAAATGCTGGTCTTTTTTATGTGATAAGATAAATTTTGGTGGTACAAATGTAAAAAAGTAAAGTTTAGGTGTTAGATAAGTAAATACATAGCAATTGAGTGGTATTTATGTAAATGACCCTAATAATAAATGAACTAATTAGTTTAATATTTATGTAAATGCCTCTAAGTAGGATAAAGGCTTGTTGTTTTTGTTGTTGTTGTATGGTTTCGTAGTCTTTTCCAATTCTCGAGTTTTTCCACAGTAAATTTTGTGTGATTTTCTGGATTTATTGTGTTGTGCGCTTATGTTCAATTTTTGTTCCTGATATATCTAATCGGTGGTTTTTTCACAATATGATTTGGTTGTGAATTAATCAAAGCCAATTTTTTTTTCCCAAATATATGAGTCAAATAAATAAATGATCTCTCCCGATTTCAAGGAGGACACGCGGACGAACCCCTGAAAATATATCATCACGTTCCATCTCCCTCTCGTAAGGGATCGGGAGCTAGGGCTTGGAGAGCAAAAATCCATCATTTTCACCTTCTTTCATTACAAACCTTCCCCGGGTTGTGTGAGCCCACGAACGATATGAGACCTGACGTCGCAAATAATTCAACATCCTAAAAGATGTGGTGAACGTGGGGTTCATACTCAAACCCAGCAAGAAGATCCTCAGCAAAAAGGAAAAAGTCGTCAGAGCCTTCTTTTTTTTTTATGATTTGCTTTGGGAGAGTCGTCGAAATTTCCTTTTTCCCTTCAAGTGTTGTATCCTAAGGCACTAAGTGATGTTATGGTTGTTTCTTGACCCCCATATGGAGTTTTTCATTTTCATGTCTTTTCCCCAACCTTTCCCGCAGCACTTCCACATCCCCTTTATCGTTTTCCTTGTTGTCGCCACTCAAAAAAACACCACGACCATTGTTATTGCTACTCACCCATATTGTCCTTGTTGTTGACGCTTCCCCAATGTTGTCGTCGCCTTCTAGCTTGCTGGCTAACCCTCTTGCCATCCCCTCGGAAGTCCAAAGCCCTGGCCAATACCACCTACCGGTAAAACCTTAGTTCTAGTGTTGTGTTGTTGTTTTGTTGCAATTTCTGATCTCCTTAATGCTGTAATTTCATTTTTTTTAACGTAGTAAAAGCATTTATTTTCCATTGAGTGTTTGATAAATTATGGTATCAAAGGCAATCATCCAAGAGGAAAAACTCTAGCTGATAAATACTAAGCAACGGTATCGCTGGCCAACAATATGAAAAATGTCTTAGAAATCTTTCAAAAATGTGAGCAATGTTAAAAGTTTTCCCCTATGACATCGCAACATTCATACAAACTATAATCAATAACTAATCTCTGGCCCTTTATAATATGGGAGATGAATCTCCTTGATCCATTTCCACCCTACAACGAATGACGAAGTACGTTCTAGTGATGGTTAATTACTTCTCCAAATGGATTGAGACAGAATTTTTATAGCCAAAATCACTGTCGACGTCTTTCGTAACTTTATTATGACTAATATAATATGCAGCTATACTCTGCCCATGATAATCGTAATGGATAGTTGAACATAGCTCACCAGCAAAAAAATAAAGAATTTTCGTGCAAACTATGAGATACGCTTAAAAGTTACTTTTGTGCATCATTCTAAGACAATTTGCCAAGTATAAACTACTAACAAGTTCAACTTAAACTTGCTCAAAAGAAATGAAGGTGTTAAAAGCAAATGGGTTGAAGTATTACCATCGATACTAGGGTGCTCCGAACTACCCCAACCACCAGAGGACAAACTTCTTTTATCATGTCACACGAGGTCGAAGTTGTATTCCTTGTAAGTTATGACATACACGGGCAGCGAGTTCTAACGGTCGTATGTTTCAAAGAAAAAGAGCTGAAATAATGGAGAGCAGTAAAGATGAAGGTCATAGCAATTAGCTAGATCTCTTAGAGTAGCTTTTTCCTCTGATTCCTCACAAGCAAGGTCCAACGTCTGTTGCTTCCTAAGGGAGGGGTGTGATTGGCACATTGTGAATGCCCAGTGCCTGGAAGTTGTCATACTCTCCATGCGGCTAGATGAAGTGCATGTTTCCCAAGAGACTCAGCTATCAGGGTAGCTTATACAGTAATGATTCCACGGGTCAAGCCACTTACTTTTTATTGAATTCCAATTTGAAGGTGGGTGGTTTGATAGGAAGAATGGTGAAGTGGGAATCGTTTTGTTTGGCGATTCATAATAGGGGTTGGATTTGGATATTTTAATAATAGGGGTTGATTTGGATATTTATATCTCAAGACAAAAAAATGGAATAATGAGACATGAAGAGGATGACTATGTCATTACGGGGAAGACCGAACATTGACCAATTCCCTCGAAAGGAATGTCATCTCAGTTTTGAGAGCACCCATACTGTACGTTGATAGGCTCGGGTTAGTGGATCGACCAGGGATTGTTGGAATAGGTCAGAGTGGCTCTATCAAAGCTGGAATGTGCTGAGTCTGTAAGTTGGGTCTAACATTGAAAGCATGAAAAAGGCAAGAATTCCTCTACAAAACAAGTGCGAGAAATGTTTCCAAATAAGCTCTTCTAATTGATCACTGGGCCTAAACGAAAGGGTTTGTTCGAATAACTATCATCACACAACCACTCTTAAGTCAAGCCAACCAGTGTTCTAGTCTTCTCTGCGTTTGGCATTGTGTTTCGACCTTTGAAGTCGAAGCCATCCCACAAAGAGATTTCAAGCGAGGAAACAGATAAAGTCATTCACCTTTCTTCGGCTCCACCTCTGTCCTGTGCCTCTTCGAGTGCTTTAGAAGGGACCTTCACCCCCACTATGGCTCTTCCTTTACCCTCCAGCAAGTTTCAGTTCTCAATGTGCAAGGCAGCTTTATGACTCACTTGGACTTGTTTCCTGGGACGTGAAAGAGGGAGATCGTCTTCTTCTTCTCCCTCTTCTTCGATTTGAATCACCTTTGTGGTAGTGATATCATCGCCCTCATGTGTCAGCAGTCTAGTGGATTCAACGCCTGGAGCTGTTGTGAATCTTTAAGATCTAGTTTCACCTGCATCTTCAAGAGAAGAAGGGGTTGATAGCGATGTCACCCACTCTGACTGTTAACCGTAAGGTCTTGATGTGTCATCTAAAGTCACTGATAAATAATCAATCATATCAATATTGGGGGAAGTCAATACTACTCGCATGCAGTTCAAAAAGAACAGAAAACTTACTAGATGACATTTCATTTCGACATTTTATCACGTTGAACTCTTCGACTCTGATATCCCTTCTTCGCAAATCACAAATATTCAAAGGTAAACACTTCCTCGAATGTCAATTTCAAAATACCCAATGACCTCTCTTTCACAAATGGTTAATACATTACAGAAATTTTTCAACCACTCCTACTCCATACAAAAAAAAAAACTTCTTCCTTTAATCCCTAGTTTTACTTTCAAGACTCGACATAATCATTTTTTAGGAAGGAATATTATCGTGTCAACATCGTAGGCCTTTGACATGAAGAGGTTTAAGAAGAGGTTTACCGACGAGTGTAGTCTTTTCGATCACACACATGATTACAAATACAATGATTGCAAGAGATTTCGGGGCAAATTTGTGCAAGCACCAATTTGTAGTAATTCAAGATGTAGATTATTTCTTCGTATAGTGGAAATTGGAGCCCCAGTCTAAAATGATCATAATAGCAGCAAACATCGTGCTCATATCTGATGCCCGACGTCTCGTCCTCCTTGACTACCCAAAGGATCACTGCGTCGCCAAACACGTAGTTGACATGTAAACCCTTCAAAGTTTTTTGTTCATCCTCAACCAAATGGAAAACTCCTCAGTTGGGAAAACCGCACTACTCTTTGTCAATAAAATGCTCATCTCCCCTATAGGAAAAGAATCAGCATGAGAAGCAATGGTTGCAGATTGAGATTTATGATTGCCCAAAAAAGATTAAGGATCGGATCTAAAACTACATATATATTCACCCTACCCGATACAATCTGGGAAATGAATGAAGGAAGATTTGAATCAATTAAATAGATGTTTGACTACTCATGTATAAATCTGAAACAAAATATATATTAAAAAGAATGAAAAGATAGAGAAGGAATCCATAAAGACAATTATAAAGGTGACAAAATGAAATGAAAACTAGGCAAATTAAATGATCAATATACTTAGAAGTTAAAGCATTAATCATCGAATATTTGGACTCAATAGTTACTGAAAAAGCGAAAACAAAGTAAAATTACGAGTTACAAGAACAATCAGAAATAAAAAAGATCAAGACTTTGCTCTTTTACGTCATCCAAAATAATCTTGCCAAATTGGAGAATTGCTACAAAACAAGCCGCTCGTTAGACAAATTTTGCTTGGTTTGAACAACTCGAGATGATGTTGGAGAAGATTCAACCTTGTCCTAATCTTCTGAAGTTCTCTAAGTTTAGTGGAAGATCGTCAAAGTTGTTGTCGACCAATAGAAACACGAATTTGAATCAATTATACATTTTCAATAACAGAAATGCACAAGGAAATAAGTGTTCAACCACTCAAGTATAAATCAAAAATAGATTATATATTAAAAAAATGAAAAGATAGAGAAGGAATTCAAAACGGCAATTACAAGGGAGACAAAGTGAAATGAAAAGTAACTAGCCAAATTGCATAACTGCTATGCTTAGAAGTTAGAACATTACTCTTTGAATATTTTGGTCTCAATAGTTACCGAATATGCGAAAACAAAGAAAAATTATAAATTGCAAGAACAACCAAAAATAAAAAAGATGAAGACTTTGCTCTTTTACATTATTCACACTACTCTTACCAGATTCGAGAAGACACTGCAAAACAAGCTGCCCATTAGACAAAAACTACTTGTATTGAACCAACTCGAGATGCTGCTGAAGAAGAGTCAACCTTGTCCTCATCTCCTTAAGTCCTCTGAGTTTCCTGGGAGATCTTCAAAGTCGTTGTTGACCACTACTCCAAATTCATAATATATTCAATTATTTCTTGCAGCCTCTCATCCATGTGCATAAATTGTGCTATCGTCTCTTAAAACATCGCCTCCAAATCAGCAAAGTGTTCATTCACCTCCTGCAAGCACGATGGGATTGAAGCCAGTTCCTTCCTTGGATCGCCCACCAGATCAAGGTGATCAACAGCCTACCTAGCCAAAGTACCACCCATAGTCTACGCAATCACTTGCATTTCACCAACTAGCTCTGCACCTAATCAGAGGTCACAGTCACTGCCACCAATTTCCCTTCTCTAGCACTTTGAAAACTTCATTGGTGTCGAAGTCAGGTTTATTCAATAGCTAGCATTGCCATGCTCAGTATAAGGACATCTTTAGTGTGGATCTCTACAAGTAGTAAACAATCAAACTTGATAAGGAAAGATGAAAGGAATCCATCAAAACACGTCATTTTACCTTTGAATGGCAGATCATTGCCATATTGTTTCGTCCAGACCTCTTCTTCTCGTGTCTGCTTCGCAAGACCACTTCATAGTGACCTAAAGAGATCACTTGGAGGAATCGCCGGATCGAGTCACTAATCCCTGACACGTCTACAGAGCAACTCCAAAAAACATTTGAAGCTTACTGATCAAATCACGGCACATCAACTTAACCAACTTTGGAAGCAAAGCAACACGGACCCCTATCCTTATCACCTAAAGTAAGCTTTAGATGTGTCAAAAGGCTATAGCCCACTAACTCAATAAATCAAACATATGAGTAGTTGTGAGATCGTTCAAAGCAACTGTAATTGGTCCCGACAGTGGATATTTTGATAAGTGGCACCATCATAAAAATGTCTCGGGGAAAGTCTTCCGTGATGCCCAGGATAGGGCCAAAAAAAGAGAATCCTCTACAAAACAAACTGAAGAAACTCCCTCCTCAACCACCCCTTGACTTTCGACCGTCTTGGCCTTTTCTTCAAATCTCGATCTTTCTTGAAGCACTCCTCCTTTCTCCTTTTTCACTGCAAAGTCGTCATCAGTCTTTCCTCTGGGATTTTCAATCTCTCCATTGAGATATCATCCATCAAAGCAGATAAAAGGAAAGAACGATCACAGCATAAAACAAACAGAAAAAATTTCTCAAAGACGGGATCGAAATGATAAATCCATATCATACATGCACAATGCTTTTAAAGCCAAAAGGGAGTTAACATTTGAAAATTTTTAATAACTACTGCAATTACTACTATCCTTAATGACATTTTATTTTTTCTTTGACAGCATAATGATGCACCAACGGACATCCAGTTCAGATACATTGATCTTATTTTACATCACACGATAATTATTCCCTGATACAAAATAAATTACAATAGAAGTACAACTTCGTAACACCATAACAAAAAATACTTGAATTTTATTTTAACATGTCATTTATTCACCATACAAAAGAAATTTACCATCAGCTATAAATTTTGTTCGATCGCATTCCGCTTCACCTGAGGCACAAGCCCTCGCTAAACAGCTCAGTTGTTTAAGACAATTGGTCTCTCAATTCAAACACATAAGACCTTGAAATCTCTCGGTAATAAATTTGAACGACTCCTCCCTGCAGAAGAGCCAAGGCACCCCAGGTAAAAAACAATTTACACTTACTCGGAAGTTTAAGCAACTACTCCATGTAGGTGTAACCAAAGTGCTTCTAGGCAAAGAATAGTCCAAACTCAACATGTTTAAGCAACTACTTCCTACAGATTTAGCTAAGGTCCTCAAAGAAAAGAAAGTCTAAATCTTGAATAAAACAGATTCCGCACATCGACGTTCTCTATCGGGGTTATAATCATAGCAAGCATAGAATTGCCCAGCGATCGTCGAAAAAGAAGATATCAGATTCTACATTCTCTTATTCTTATGGCAGTATATTGGTGAAAAATTAAGAGAATCAGGATACCAAATGCATATCAATAAATGACTTTCATGTGTTAAAGCATATATTACCAAGCCCTATGAGCCTAGAAAGCACATCTTCTCCAAAACATAGTCTCCATATGTTAGCTGTCGAAGTGACCTATTGAACTCATCTGTCGATTTGTAGTGTCATGCACCAGTTGTCGATCTCTCAAAAGCATCTAACGGGATCAACTAACTGCCAAAGTAAAGATCATCTTTAAAGAACGAGCATATGTTCATATCCATTTTTGAGTCGTTTGACATCTACATCAAAATCATTCAATTAGAACATTGTGGACAAAATTCATATCGTACAAACTATAATTTTATATTCTTCTTTTTGTATAGTCCTTCGAGGTAGAGAGACATCTATGAATCATATAAACAGATGACTTCTCCCTCCTTCAAAGAGAACACACAGACAGGCACTGGATGCTAGGGCTTAAAGAGCACACAGACAAACATAAAATATATCCTCCCCTTCCATCTCTCTCTCGTTCGGCACTGGATGCTAGGGCTTAGAGAGCACAAATCCATCTTTCTTCACCCCATTCTTTTGCAGGTCTTCCCTAGGTTAGACGAACCCACAAACAATAAGAGGCCTCACATCCAACACATACTCTTGTGTGTGTGTGTGTATGTGTGTGTGTGTGTGTGTCACAAAATGTCATCATTTATTGTCACCGAAATAATCAAAAACTTAAAAGTTAGAGAGGTGGGCATAAAGTAGATGGACATGGAGAAGAGTAGAATTAAAGTAAATGAAAAAAAGTCATGGGGAAAAGCATTCATTTTTGCTATCAAAAAAGATAAGCATGAATACAATTGCATCTGATCACAAAAGATAATCCTATAGTTTGGGACAGCCGTAAATTTTTGTAAATATGGTAGTAAAGTCGTGGCAAGGAAATCAACTTCTCAAAAAGATGTGTGAAATACAAATATTAATTTGTTTCAAAAGTTCAAACAACAACTTTCTTATAACCACCATTACATAACAGATCTAGATGGAAAAAGAACTCATCACCGCAAAAATGTCTACAAAATAATTAAAAAAAACCCCAAACTGAATCGTGTGTCTGTATGAAACATAAAGCGGATAGAAAGTTGTCTCAAATAAACCCTTATGTTCACCATGTCAACATTTAGCATTGTATGTGGAAAAAGCAAAAGCAAAACATATATAATCAATTGCGCCATATCTAGCTAAATAGTGTTGGCATCAATATAATAAACTCCATACGTGTTGCTCCACATGAGTGCTTTCCAAAACTTAGCAAGTCTTCCACTAATATGAGAAGTTCAAAAAAGCTACCCATCTTAGGAACATTCTCCACTTAACAATGGTTCTTCTAGCTAGTTTTCCTATCTTTATCCAACTAAAAATATAGACAATGAGAGTTGTAAATGGTCTCAGCATTAGCAAGCTCGTGTTTGAGTCGTTCAAAATTAATTAAATTTGAAATTAGCTCGTGTTCGAAATTAATAGCGAACAATGTATTTGTGTTCCGCTCAACTTGCATATTCTTGTTCGTAATCAACTCGTGTTTGTCATGAAATTGACTGATTTTAAAATAATAAGAGAAATAGATGTATGGTGTTGGATTCGAACCCATACATTTCTATACGATAAAAGGCACATAACCACATGACCACACAAGTTGTTGTAATGTTGTCATCTTTCATATAAATTTATATAATATATTATTATATAAATAATATATATAATTTATTTATTTCAGCTAAAATGAGCCGAACACGATCTAAAAAAGAGTTGTTCGTATTCAGCTCCTTTATAATTCAAGCTTAAAAAAATTGTTGATGTTCAGCTCGAGAATAAGGAAAGATTCGAACATGAGTTGTTCGCGAATAACGGGCTTTTTTACAGCCCTATGCACGATGCATAAAACCTAACAACAAAATAACAGCAAAATTTCAACAAAATGCGCAATAATTTCTCTCATTTTTTTTTTTTCAGATTCTACCTTCCCTTCTCAACTTCTCCATAAAATACAAATTAGATATCAAAATTTTGTGACTAGATTATAATAAGCATGCCTTGAGAAAAGAATCAAACTTAAGGCAATGAAAAAGGAATATTTACATACAAAACACTTAATTTATTTGTCTTAACATATCTAACACCTAATCTTTAATTTTTACATATATGCCAACTTACCTTTACATGAAAAGTGTATTTCTATTTCACATAATTTATGTGATGCGAAAGATTTGGATGTTATAAAGGTAAAAAAATGAAGTTTAGGTGTTAGATATCAAAATACATAGGAATTGGATGGTATGATTGTAAATGTCCCTTAAAAAAAAATGAAGAAAAAAAAATGAAGAAAAAAAAATGCTTTTATGATGGATTCATGAAAGCACCTCAATGATCCTTTTCTTGATTAGGTCTTCAATTGAAGCTGTTACTTCCTCTGTAATCACAGGAGGTGGTCTTACATTATGTTCAAAATCAAGGTCTACTTCAAGTGCACTGTTTTTAGGCCTTTTAGCTGCTGTAACCTATTGAAAACCAAAAAATAATTACATAAAATTGGCTTAAAACCTTGAATCCTTCAAGGAAATAATAAAGATGACATTTTGTTTCATTTTAAATTACCAAAAACAAATTTATTATAATTCCAAAGATAATGAAATGCAAGATAACGAGCTAATTACCTCTCCTTGCATGGTCCACATCTTGGGTTCCAAATTAGCTTTCTCCATTTGTTGTATTTTAGAGCGTAACTTCAACAGTTGCTTCTCGTGAGTCGATAAATATTCGCCACTCTGTAGAGATAAAGCATGCATGTGAGTCTGCAATCAATGGCATTCGGCATTTACATGTGTACCACCTAATTCATATATATTTACATATTTAACACCTAAACACTATTTTTTATATTTATACCACCCAAATATTTTGCATCACAACAAAAAAAACAAAATTTTAACTTTAAAAAGTGCAATACACCTTTTCATAAATAGCAAAGTATAGTTGTTAGATATGTAAATACATAAGAATTGAATGGTATGTATGTAAATCTTCCTTTCTTTATTAACGTAAAACAAAATAACAATTTGACCCTTGTATTAATATCCATCTCATCCTCTCCTTCATCTGAAGAGGTCTCCTTGGATCCATCTGAACCCTCCTTATCTTTTAAAACACCCTTCGCATTCTTGGCCTTGGCCTTTTTCCCTCCAAAGAATTCTTCATACCTGGAGAAAACATTTCCAAATTAAGATTCAAGAGCTTTAATTGATTTAATACAGGCGTATTTACGTGTATGTCAGTCCATGGGAAAAACTATACAATATAATTTAGGAAGATTTACATAAATATCAGTCAATTACTATTAATTTACATATATAATGCCTAAACTTCAATTTTTTACATATAGGCCACTCATCCCTGCATGCAAAGGTATTTCTCTTTTGAAAAGTTAGAATTGTGGTATTTTTATGTTATATAAAATATTTGGTTGGTAAGCATGTAAATATGTAGGAATTGGGTGGTACGCATGTAAATGCCAGTATAATTTAATGCTAGAAAAAAAAAAAAGACCCAAAGCAACAAACAATACATGGTCGAACTCAGGGCGCAACAGATCAAATTAGAGTAATGTGACAAATAAAATTTGGACATATACAATTTTACACATTTAACACATAATTATTTTGTATTTACATATCTAACACCGAAACTTTGATAGTTACGCTGATAGCACTTTAGTGTCATAAACCTATAAAAGAAAAGGTGTATTTCACATTTAAAAAGATGCTGATTGTGGCATTATTTATGTGATGTTAGAGATTTGAGTGACATACATGTAAATATGAATGTTTACGTGTTAGATATATGTGGCATATATGTAAATGCCCCATAAAATGGACAAACCTTGCAAGTTCCACGTCTTCATCTCCACCATCCAAATCCTCAAACTAAATACGAAAATGGAGGAAAAAGATTAGATATCATCTTCAAGATGCCAAAATCAAACTACATAAACTATAGAAAGAATGTTTATGGTTATTTATTTACCTCTGCATCATCCTCATCTCCCTCTTCGTCTTCGTCAACATCTATGGCATCCTCATTGCTGTGATTTTTCACCTCCTTCGGCTTCTTCTGATATCCGTACTCCCTTGCCTCATCATCCTCCAAGAAATCCTCCAGCTCCTTAATCTTCAAGAACTTGTCCTCCACTCCAGTCCCACTGCTTTTCCCATCCCCCTTGTCCTCCTCCACGGCATCATCATCCTCATCGTCGTCGTCATACTTCTCCTCTTCCTCCTCACCCTCATCATCATCCTCATCCCCATCATCCTCCTTCACCTCCTGTTTTTCCTGCTCTCCGTCCATTTCCTTGACATCAACGCCATCAACGACTGGTGCCACACGCTCCAAACGCTTGATCTCACGTTTAATCAAGGACAGAATGGGCAGAGATAGAATATCAATTTGGGTCCATATCTGCTCAGCATCAAAGCTGTCGTCAGTGAGGAGGTCGTCCAATGGGGGTTTAGGACAGTAAGGAAGAAGGGAGGTGAAGAGATGGCGAGAAGCGGCACGTGCATGAGCGGATAACTCCGACGATGGGGAAAGGAAGAGAGCTGGGTCCGCCGAGCGCAACCGTTCCAGAGGTTCTCCCACGTCAAAGGTCGCCATATCAGTTGCCGTCATCCGCGCTACGCAGGCCGAAGGAGCTATTTGTCTGCTAAGCTGTTTGGTAGCCGGTGATAAGTGGGATTTAAGCTGAATCCTGCCAAACGGCAAAAAAACGCCTCTGTAAATTCTGAGCTCCCGCAAATCCCAAAATGGCGCCGATTCGCCTGGATTTACAGAATCCGGTGAATCGGCGGATGTAGTTGATCCGGGACAAACGAATGGGAAGGATGGCGCGCTCAGGCTTACCTTCCTCAATGGTTACTAGTAGGGCTGGAGCGGAAGGATGAAAAAGATGGGAGTTTCGGGGGTCTCTTTGAGCCGCAATCTCGTGGTTGCCTTCTCAGCTAGCTATGATGGCGATTGCATCCCGAAGGTTCGTTCACGAGGTCGATGGTTTTGGGCGAAACCGGGAGGGAAGTGGGAGATAAGAGGGTTTTGGCAGGGAAGCGGGAGGGGGCGGACCGCGGATGTAGGCGAGGGTTTTGGGTAGAAGAGGGAGTGGGATAAATGTTTGTGATTTTTTTTATTTAATTTTATTTATTTTATTCGTTAATTGATTTGTATATTATCCAATTAGTTATAATTATATAAATTTAAATGTAATAATTTAATAGTTGATTAATGAATGAAGCAATATTTCAAATTTTTAATTATTTAATAATTTTTTTTGTAATTATTAATTTATATAATCAATGATTAATTAATTAATATTTGATTCTCATTAATTTATTATTTAATAAGTAATTAATTTACACAACAATTATTAATTATTAATTAATGTGAATGTCTTATTTCAAACATGGTTTAGAAAACACAATGAGTTCAACCGTGAACCAACCGACGATGCGCTCAGTCTGCCTAGTAACCGCCATACATCGAAGCAGATTGAACCTGCATCAAACCAGATTGAACGAAGCAGATTGAACCAGGTTGAACCGGCAAAAATCGGCTGGTTTGATAGAAAATTTTATTTTCTAAAATTGTTAAGTTGCGTTGGAAGTATAAGGTGGGCTTTGCATGAAGCGTTTTCAATTGAGAGAAAAGACATTAGAAAGTGGAAACCAATAAATATTAAATGGAATTTCATATAAAAAATAGTTACAACTTCTCAGTATCTTATCGTCGATATAGAGATGGGAGGAAAAGTAGACAACATATCTTTGAAAAATTTTACTCCTAGATTTTGATAATATTTAATTTATATTTGTTGTATATATATTTTTAAAGTATCATAATGTGATTTTTATATTTCATACTTAATTTTTTTTTAAAATTAATTAATTAATTTTAAAATAATTTTCTTATAATTATTATGGTGCTTATTATTCAAATATTAAGGTATCTATTGTATATTTTAATAACCTTTTTTTTAATATATCATTTATGTCATATTTAAATAAATTTATAATTTATTACGTCATTCGGTTCAACCCAGATCGAACCAACGAACCTTACACTTCTTTCTTCTTTCAATTTTCACAACCTTGATTTTAAGTGCTTTAAGGCTTTAGATACTCATTTATATTTTTTTTACATTTTATATTAATAATTAAATGTCCCTCTCATAAATCATGTTAAATCCTTCTATAGTTGTCGAACAGTTTCTTAATATTTATCAATATTTACTTACTAGCATACCAACAAAATAAGTTTCAGTCTGCAATTACTTCTGAAGTGAATTCCAAACCTGCTTCTGACATTTGCATGCTTAAGTAAAGTGTTTAGGCAACGCGAACAAAACCATCGATCTGGTATTTGAAATAATTTTGTCTCGTGTTTAGGTTTTTTTCCCTTGTTGCCCCTCTCACGACCTCGCTTGTGTATTGCTTTCACATTCGCCTTCATCGCTTGAACCCACACGGCCTTCGCATCTCTTATGATAAACGTATGGCAAGATCCCTATCATTTCCTGCATCTCTTTACTCCCACTGTTCTGCTTTCCAAGCTTGCATTACCCGCTTATCCATTTCATTCCATCTATTTCATTCCATGTAACCCAACCCGAAACTTTGATTCTTCTCGTCTAAACCCTAACAAATGGATCCCTCCCTCCTCTCAATTCGACTGTGGGAAACACATATTTCGGATAAAATTCGCCGCGTTATGGTTTTTAAGTTCCTTCTTCTCTCTATAAATTCTCAAGTTTTATTCGTCTTAAGATCTGGCATTGTATCGACGCCTTAACATTTTTTACGATTGTGCAGCAACTTGAAATTTTTAATGCTCACATTAGAAGCTATGAATATTGTGCATGTTAGCTATAATCTATGAATTTTGAACTTGATGGTAGCAATTTGATGCTGCCTCCTGAGAAATTGCAAATGCTGTTTGTATCGTGCTTTTTTAGAAATATAATGCATTGCAAATATAACAAGTGAAAGTATGAATAAAATGCTTTGCAGCCAAATGATTTGTAGCTCTTCTTTTGTGAACTTTTTCTTTTGTTGGGCTGCATCTTTAACATGTTACCATCATGATGGTTATGAAGTGAAATGAACGGGTTAATACTTAACTTTCAATTTTAAAAATGAAATCTATTAATCAATTGCAAATCTAAGTACAAATTGCATGACAATCTGTGCACCAACTAGTCAAAATTTCTATATGAACATGACGAGAAAATCTCTTTATACACAGGTCAAACAAGTTTCTTTACTATCAAACAGTTGATGTTAGTTATAATTCTTAAGCTGCAAATTTAACTAGAAAATAGAAAAAAAAAATCACATAATTTTCTAAAGAATAGGCCATTAGCATGCATGAAATCATCTTTCAAGGTTACTTAAATGTTGGTATCTTTTAAATCAGATAGAAGTTTCTTTATTGTCTCATTTTCTTTTGTCAACAACCTTTGATTGTTGGTATGTGGATTGCAGTTGTAATGTTTGTATGGTCGCTCCAATGACCTTTCACCATTTTATTGTATCATTTTGTCTAATTATGTCTGATTAGTTTAAATCATATATCAACCTTCAAGATACATTACCAATTTGACAATACAAGAGGCAACACTTCGTCCGCAATTTGAGAGAAAGAAATAAAAATGATTTTGTGTGACATTTGTTTGAAAGAGATAGATTTAAGAAACAAGGCAGTAATACATTCTAAAAAAATTAGTTGAATATTACACACAAATTTTAAGGGATGATAGAAATATTGTATAACCAAACTCATTAAAGAATAAATGGGATTAGTTTAAAAAAAAATATTAAAAGTTTTGGAAAGAACTCAAAAGAGGATTTACTGGACTTGGTTGGGATCCAATTAAAAACATCATAGATACATTAATTGATTGGTGAAAGTAGAAGTATGAAGTGAACTGAATTTTAAATCATTTCTAACTTTATTTTGTTATACATAGAATTATTATACATGACTTTTCCTTCTTATTGTATAAATAACATGTTATGCAAAATGCCAAGAAATTTAGGTTTGGTGGAATCGAACCCATGCTAGAGAAGAAGTTTGATCTCATGTCTAGTGACATTGTTACAACTAGTGGACATGTTCTGACTCCTTGAGATTCGCAAGAACATATAGAAAATCAAAATAAACCAATTCAAATATCCTCATATGATATAAATGACCATAGTGAATCCAACCATGTCATAACTCTGCCTTATTTGAAAGTAATAGTAGGTCACAATAAGAAAATTGGCCCTACAAATCTAATGAGCAAAATATCAAAGTTAGTTATAACATACACAAATTTATCTTAAGGTTAACACCATGAAACATTATACATGTAGTCCTAATGTGATAAAAATATTAGAACAAATTGCGAAAGTTATTGAAGATATTTAACTATATCTATACTCATAAAGCTGCTCGAATATCCTTTCAAGGAGTTTTTCATACATATGGCACATGAGATGAGTGTTCATTATTTGTGCTTCTTCTATGAAAATTAAAATAACTGATTCACATTAGTTCTATGATTTTTTTTGTGGTGTTCGCTTATGAAGTTGATATTGTAGAACAAATACTTTTGATGTAAATGTTTTGGTGAAACACATAATTTTGATGTTTATATATAGTTATTTTCTAGTTGAACAATAACTTTTTAAATTAGCATTTATGATGCGGCATCCTATTTAATACAATGAAATCTTATTTTAGCTCTGTTGTTTTTTGTTGCAATGCTATTACAAGTTATTGATTGTGTTGTGATTTAAGTACTTGTCCTTTATTGTACTTTTGATATATTGTGTTGCAATGTAACTAATTGTGTTATTATATTATCAAACGATATAGTGTGTTGCGATTAAAAATTAATCCTACTAATAAAGAGTGTTGCAAAAATTACAACGGATGTTAGTGTATTGACTGAATACTACGATTCATACATTTCTCACACTCTATGTATGACCTCAGCTTTTGCGGGGGACAAATGGATATGTGACCTACTTGTTTTCTATAAGTCAAGCAATCTTGATTGAGCTTTTTAATGAACTCCATACTAGCTATGTTCTTCGCGGCTCTTCCAAAATGATTTCATGGGAGGTATTAGCCATAACACTATATTTTTTTTTGTATAATCAGTCTATAAAAGCAATTTGTGGGAGATTTCAACACTCAATTGAAATCATAAGTATATATTTTACATTTTGCCTGAGTCTTTTGATACACATGTTGTTGGCATCAACTTTTGATGTTACGAGTGTAAAATCTACACTTGAATGAATTGGGATCATTTATCATTCATAAATAGTGGCTCATAGCCCACAACATTCATTAAAGCCCTCTAGCATGTGTTTGGGGCATAAAACATGGGTCTGAAACCACGGTAGGCCACAATTCGGCCTTGCCCGCAAGAGTCCACCGTTCAATGGCAACATTTTATGATAAAGGAAGTGTTCAAGGTTCATTTCAATGTTTGAAGATATTTCCCCACCTATTTGGAGCCTCCCGTGGTCAAAGGATCCCATCGAGGCTTCCCGTTGGCGTTCTCGAGGAGATTACAGTTCGAAACACCTTATCCTCGTCATTGTTCGGGGCGACTGTCGCAAACGAATCCCTTGATGAACAATAGATAAAATATTCATTTAGGAGTTGTGAGACTTTATTTTGGCAATATTTGGTCCCCCGTAGATTTCTGATCGAGAAAATCCTTCGTCAAACATTCCTTGCTGAAAACAAGAATTTCGGGTCTAAACCAGCGCCTAGATGTTAGCCTTGGGCACCTAGGTGCCAATCCTGAGCACATAGGCATCAAAACCTGGTGTTTAGTGCCAGTATCAACACCTAGTGCCTAGAATAGCCCTCACGAGGCTTAAAATATAGAGGAAAACATTCTAGCGCCTAGGCACCAATTTCAGGTGCCTAGGTGTCAGAAATTGCTCTGAAACTACTTGAAGCCAAGCTATCAAGAAACCCGGTGTTGCGCCTTGGCGCCCAAGCTCCAGACCCCAGCACCAGGGCACCAGGCCCAACGTCAAGATGCGAGGGTCACAGCGTATAGGGTTAGGCCGTTTCTGCTCCATTTTTTTCTTGATATTCTCACTCGACACACCTCCCTAGACCGTAAAAACTGAAATCATCATTCATCAACAACACTCCACAATCAAATAAAACTCATCATTTGTATTTTGATGTTGATTTTGTCAATGTGCATAAGAACAAATCAGTGCCTCTAGAAGCACAAGAATATCAAAACGTTCAAATGACGACATTGTCATTCCCTGTGTATGCGATAAAGAAGTTGGTTGAGTTACAAGAACTAATCACCGACGTTTTATTTAATGGTTGATGTATTGTAATTGATATATGATTAATTGTGCAAACGAATATTATGTATTATAATTGATGTATGACTATAGAGCCACAAATTATAAGCTTTTGTTTAAGAGTTATCGAGGAAATGAAATAAAATCCTAATATTTTATTGGTTGTTCACATTTTATGTGTTTCTCTCTTCATTCAATATGTTTTTTTTCTTTTTTTTCTTTTGGCTTGAATTCCTTTTTTGTTGGATGTGAATTGATCAACATGTTATAAGGTTTTCTTATTTAATAAATACTTACATACATACTGACCCGACTCGCAATTACATAAATATTTTTACTCCAAAAGATTGCCAAAAACTTGGCTTAAATTATATTTAGGGGCTAGTGTGAATAAATGAAATGATCTAAAAATTATATGACAAGCGTTTACACTATGAGTACTACGCAAGCATATGTATCGTTTTAAGTAATATAAGTAACTTGATGTATTTGACTCATAAAGACCTTTACTATAAACGATAGAATATATTTTATGAAAATATAAAAGTAAATTAAGTGAAAGGTAAAGTTTCATAATTCCTACAAATGCAACTTAAAAGTAAAGAAAGAGATTTGAAAATAACTAAAATTATAAAATTCAATATATGTAAAAAAACTTTATGCTTACAAATAACTCATAATTAGTATATGATTGCATATGTTTAGAAGTTTAACCGATGTATTGCGAAAAATATGAGCAAACCTACTCTTTACCTCTTCCGAGCATAAAGAGCATTGGCTAATCTAAAATTGGTGTTGACATGTATAATAGTGTTGGGTAAGTTCTAGCCTCTCATTTCTAGATTACCCACCGTGTCCTCTTTATAGGGCCTACCAGTAACCCTTAGTTCCAACTCTAGACCAAATTGATAAAAGAATCTAGTTTGTTACCCTAAAAATATCAACTATATGACCATCAAATTTTATCTCACTATATATTTGCACTCTCCATCGGGTGATCATCATGACTATTTCAAAAGTGAAATGTGATACTCATTAGTTAGAGAAATCTTAGCCCTCTTAGTATGTAAATTTCTCAATAAGTTTTAACAAAATAAAAGTTTAGTTTGCAAAGTAAATGAAAAATCGGTGAAAATATCATCACAATTTTGTGAAATAAAAGAGGTCTAAACAAACTAAATTCACCATATAATCACTTCTTATTTAAGGAGCAAGAAAAAAAGTACTCAGAATTCATGAGAATATTAAAACAAAACATATTTATCTTAAATGTTTCCTCAAGCACTTCTATGAAGTTCTCTGACTTCTCTGACTCCACATGACTCTTAAATGACTCACAATACTCCAGAAATCACAAATACTCACAAAACCTCACTAAGGTGGCCGCCCACTCTATATGAGTTCCACCATTTCTCAAAATGACTCCAAGACTCCCCCTTTTCGTTCATAAATAATCTCAATATATAAAGCTTCAAAAATCACTATGAGTTGCTTCATATATCTCTTCAAATTTTGTTCATATCCAATGAATATAAGTGCAACTGTCTTTGAAGCCTAGGTGTCAAACTGTCGTGTCAAGGCGCTAGCCTCAAATTCCATCTGAAGCTTACGCGCCAGTTTGGCTGTTTTTTTACAATTATCTCGATTTGGCCCATTTTGCTCCATTTTGCTCTTAAACTATTTTTCCAACACCTGCAATAAAAAAAAAATCTTTCATTAAAGTATAATATTCTAAAAATTGGGTATAAAATGTGCATATAAAATAGGTAACTTTAAGGTGCATCTCATACCACTTAATTCATATATATTTAAATATCCAAGACCAAAAGAAAGAAATTGAAAATCTGTTATCACAGTTCTTTAACACCAAAAGAAAGCTATTCCCCACTCTTTGGTCTCAAATGAAGCCTTCCAATGTGATCATTGTACAACTTTATGATGCAGTTCGTAATTGCATGTTTCTCAAGCACTTCAATCTCGCTCGTGCCAGTGCTCCTTGGTGCAGAGTAGTTATTAATGCTCAAGGAGTTGAAGAGGATTCATTTGAGAATTTTGATTTTCACACACGCACATACACATGTGGGAGAGGTCCTTAACTATTGTATGCTCAACTTCCCACAATTTATGGTGTTTTTTTTCCTGCAAAGGGCACTTAACAACATGTATACTAATAACAACTGGAAAGTGTAAAGTTTAAAGTATTATGAATCATAACACTATATTTTATTTATATATTTGGAGTTGTAACTTGAATAGTTTAAACTTATATCATTATTTCTACGTGATGCTTTTTTGTACTGTCACTCTTTTAACGTTTTACATCTATTCTAACATAGTATTTTTTGCATAAATGCTTTGGCAATAGTTAAATCCCCGATGATACGTGAAATGGTTTTTGGTGGATTTTATCTTAGTGGTCTTTAATATTTATGTCTTTCTCTCGATAGACTGCACAAAGATGAATTTGATCCTCTATTTTTTCATTCAATTTATCCACCTCTTTTATCTATTTTGGAAAATAAGGGTTTGTTTGGGGCAGTTGCAGCTGTTTGAAGAAGTAGTTGTGAAACTGATAAAGATGAAGCTGTTGTTTAAAAAACTGTGATGACTATTATAATTTTTTATTGTTATTGAAAAAGACTGACTGTAACTTTCCAGCAGCCACAATAGGTAGCCAGATATGGTGGGAAAACACAGCTTTCAGAAAGTAGTATTTTGAAAACGCAATCAAAATGCAATTTTGCTAAATAGAAAAAAAAACAACAGTCAGACACCATGTTGCCACCACAACGCCACCCCAAACACTGCAAGAGGAATTATCGATGTTTCATTGTTGGATTTAAGCAAGCTTTGACATACTGGATCACACGGTTAACATGTCAAAAAAGTGGGCTTGATCATGCATAAATTATGATGCATTTTTCTATATTATAAGCTTATGGAGCCAGGACTATTCAAATTTTGATTTCAACATACCAAAATTGTTGTTAATATTAGCTTTTGTCAAGCTTAATTCGCTTATCCTTGCATATATTATGATTTGATTATGATTTCAAAGTGTTTTATGTATAAATATCTAAATCTAGGTGTTAAATATGCAAATACCAAAAAGCTGTGTGGTAAATATGTATAAATCACCACATATTCTAATGATGTGGGGTTGAACCTTGTTTAAATTTGGGTTCAAATCAATTTAAGAACAATCAAACTTAAATAAGCTAGTTTTCGAGAGCTCAAACTTCAATGGACAGTCTTCTAATATTAGAAATGAAAAATCAAATATTTAAAAAATAAAAAAAAAATTTGAGCTAGCCAAGTTTGCTGTTTGTTTATTGTAAATAATTAATTGTTAGATATGTAAATACATAATTTTATGACCTAAGTACCTTACAATTTGCTTTCAAGGGAGGGGGATGGGTTGTCCCACATCTAGAATTTTTATAAACTTATTTTACATGGAGGGTTATTTACTTGCATGAATTAAAGAATGCATTCGACATAAATTTTTTTTTTATATGTTTTATTAAGTATTTGTATACCGTATCAGTAAAGATGAAAGTTTAAAGGCCCGTTTGGGGCAGCTTAATTGGTGTGGCTGCGTTTTGAAAACACACCTGACATGTTTGGGTAAACTACATTTTGACAGCTTATAGGATTTCTAAATACTGAAAATAATATTTTCACACCGCAACTATCTATGTGTGGTGACAACTCTCTGACTGAGGTCTGGCTTTTCCAAAAAAAAAGTCACATCACCAGCTTATTAGCAGATTATTTTTAATCAGTTTATCAACAAATTATTCAATAAGCTGCAGCTGTCTCAAACATACCCTAAATGTGAGATATATAACTAAATAAATATTACTTCCTATGTATGAAAACTTCTCAAATTTTAGAAGTCGGAAACATCTTTTCATATATTGGCACAATGATAGAAATATAAAAAAAAGAAAATTCAAGTGTAGATATGTAAAATATTAAAAATAAAATATGTGATGAAGATGTGAATGAACATGCAAATCATAGTTGAGAGGTATAGGGTGTAGAACCCTCACCCTACCACCCTTTTTGGATTGCAAAAGAAGCTCATTGTTTGTTAACAGTTCGGGTTTAACTCATGTTGGAAATAATAATTAAGCAAACGAGTAAAACACAAATAAAATTTTTAAGCTCAAATTATAAAAAAGAAGAACATGAATAACCCTCTGTTAAATATTGCTCAACTCTTTTCAATTTGAAATAAGAAAATTATCTATATTATTTATAATATCTAAATTTAAATCTTCATAAAATAAAATAATAGAGTTTCAACTCTATTTTATAATTAATTTAATTAAGTTAATTTGACCTAAGTTGCTTAATTTAAGAAGAAAATATTCCCTCCGGACATGATACACGTCATAAGTGCCAAAAACAGGCCGAATTTTTCCCTCAGGTCCCCGTAGGGTGCGCTACGTCTGCTATCCAAGCAAAACACGAAATCTGTTCTTGTGGGACCCATATATTACACGTCATGATAAAGGAAAAATTTCACGTTAAGCCCGACCCAACCCGACGTGCTAAATGTTACATATAATCCCGCCTTTTTGGAGTATTCCCGCCTATTTCTGGCGTATTATTCCCTCAGAAACTTATATTCTGCATTATTCAGTAGAAAAGAAGTTTTCAAAAAGGGTTTTTTTGTCTCAGCTAGGGTTTGGTCGCTGCATTTATGATGCAGTTAGATTTCTCTCTTAATGAAGAGTTTGAGCACATGGATGACGAAATGAATGTCAACGTCTTTGAAACGGAGGTAAGATTTCTTGCTTACTTCAACCGTTTTCCGTTTTTCCGAGAGTAACCAAAAAATAACCTAGGAATAACCTGCGCATAAACCCACCAGATCTCTAAAAAAAGGGAGATTTTGTGTGAATCTTCGATTNTTCAACCAACGAATAAGATACGCCTAACTTATAAATAACCTACGAATAATTAAAAAAAAACACATGAATAACATGGAATAACTGCCAATAAGTATTACGTTTCAGAGTAACTCAAGATTAACCCAATAATAATTAAACTAATAACCTAAAAATAACTTCAGAATAAAACGATGACAATTATCAGGACAAGTTTTCCTCTTCAATGCCCTCCTTCATACTCTTCTTCCTCTGCTTCTTTGACTTCATTGACTGCTCAACCTCTGTTTTCTCAGCCTCTTCTGATACTGTTCTTGAGCTCTCTTCGGCCTGCACATGCTCCGGATCATCAAACGCCACGTCTCACGACTTCCAAGCTAGCGAACGAGTGAAATGTGAAACCCTAGCAGAGCGAGCGACAAAAACGTAGAAAAAAACCACCGGAGAGTATTTTCGAATCATCTTCCTCAACATTCTAAAATGCGCGGTACTCGAATAGACGCGAGCTCGTACATCGGGCCGGGTCGGCTTCAACAAATTTTTTTCTTTTTTTTTTAAATTAGATGAACAAACGTGACAAAATTATACCATGGGACCTTACTCTACCGAAAAAGCGCTCCAAAAACAGCCAGTGGGGCTCGGTGGTCCAAACATTTGCTTCCGCTTGCAGCCCTAGCTTTCAGTCTGCGCATATAAATAGGTGGAATTTATCGTCATCTTCTTTCTCTCCCGCTTTGTCGCTCCTTGCCACAGCCGGCGCTGTTCTGTAGCGTTTTCTGGGCTTTCTCCGATTAAGGTTGGATCTCTCGAGCTCCCTTCTTTCATCTGCTTGTATCAACTTTCTTTTTTCCTGCAAAGATTCTATTACTACTTTTATGAATCGTAGTCCTTGGATTTGAGTACCGTCTATTCAGATCCGTTTAGGTTTTCCGTTTATTGAATCTGCATTACGGTTTCAGGATTTTTGATTATGGGTGTCTGATTTCTAAATCTCACTCATATATATAAAATTAATGTTGAAGGCTACGAACACAAGCACACACTATAAATGATGAACGGAGAGTGAAGATTGGTAGAATCAACACCAAATTGACGGAGCAAGGCTTGATTATAATGGATCATAAAATATAACTAAACAGTCTGAATGTTTTTTGGTGAACTAAATAATTTATGTATACATGCACTCTAATTTGTTTTTTGTATTACTAGTTACAGAGTATATGTACTTTCATTGCCTGTTCTTTCGGCTTCAAGAGGTGTTTTTATGAAAATCTTGGTGGCCCTGCTCTGGAGGCGGATAGAAAATTCGCCCAATGAGGGAGTTATAATGTCCGATGGAGCCTCTTATCTGCTTCGGATTTCATGCTCTCTTACATTCACTATGTTTTTTTTTTGGACGATTTACATACATACATCTTCATTCTTTTGATTATGAGTTATTTTTTTAGCATTTAAGTGTCAGTAAGCATAAAGCAGAGATAAGAGGAATTGCAGGGAAGAGACTAAGGTTTCCAATCTTTGATAAAAACACGCAAGTACATGCATTACATTAACAATCCAATAAATAGACCCTGTGATGGCATCCTTGTAATATGGCATACGAGGTAAAGAGGTAATTCAATGCAGCGCTACTATTTGACATAAATATAACAGGAGGAGTTCCACAAGCCTTAGCTCGAGAGAAAATTGTCTAGCTGCAGAGGAGATATAGACACTGGAGCCTCTGGAGGACATGGGAGTAGTAGAGTTGTGGGTTTGGCTGTTTACCCTCTTTCAAGCCAAGTTTGAGAGGAGCGGAGCCTCAGCTTGATGGTTATGAGTTGGTGACGAGTCTGGTAGGCATTTAGTGAGGATTTTAGCGATTTGATCTTCAGTCATGATGTGTTGAAGATTGATGTGGTTGAGTTTGAGGTGATCTTTTATGAAAGAGATAGTCAACTTCTGTATTTTTTCTGCGAGCATGCAACACTAAATTGCTGTCAAGACAATAGCAGATATGCTATCGTTGTCGATCGTTGTTGTTGTAGTAGTAATTTTTCTTATGAAATCACGAAGTAACCTTTGAAGTTAGAGAATTTTGATGGTGGTAGTAACGATTGCACGATACTCCGTCTCCGTTGATGATTGGGCTACTGTTGGTCGCTTCTTAGCTGATCAGTAAATTTAATTCGGGCATTTTTGATTAGTGTTATCGCTGACACCACTTAGCGGGATAAAGACTTGTTGTTATTATCGCAGACCCAATCTGCATCTGGGTATGCTTGAAACTGTTGTGGTTTAGTTTTGATGGAAAGACCATATGATGAAGTGCCTTTGAGATACCTTAGAAGCCATTTGAGTAGTTGATGGTGAATGGTGGTTGGAGTGTGCATGTATTAACTTAATAAATTAACATTAATTGTAATGTTAGGTATTGTGATGATGAGGTATGGAAGTGAACCTATGAGTTGACGATAGTATTGAGGGTCTTGCATGGGGTTGGAGCGTGTGATGGATTTGAGGGGATTTGCAGGTTTTGGTGTAAAACCGGGTTTGGATTTAGTCATTCCCGCACTTGTGGGAAGGTTGGTGAGATAAATGTGCTGATATAATAAATGTTCAATTTTTGTTCTTTCTATCTGTAAGCCAAAAAATGTGAAAGTTGGCCTAGCTGTTTTAGGTTCAATTGGTTGTCTAAGTTTTGAATGAGAGATGCAATGACAGTGGAAGAGTTGCGTGTTGTAAGTATATCATTAACATATACAAGTAAATAAATTGTCGTATTATTGTGGTAATAAATATGTATAGATGAGTCAATAATGTTAAGTTGAAATTCTTGAGTATATAAATAATTGCAGAAAATAGAGTATCATTGTCGAGGGGCCTGTTTGAGGTCATAAATGACTTCGTGGAGTTTGCAAACATGTCGAGAATGTTAATTGTGATGAAACATGAAGATTGAGAATGTAAAAATTATCATCTAATTTTTCATGTAAAAAGACATTTGAAATGTGAAGTTGCTGAATTTCTTAATTTTCAGTTGTGATGTGAGCACCAAGCGCTCGAATTGTGGGAAATTTAGCAACTGGATTGAATATTTTTTGATAATCACTGTTATTTTGTTGTTTAAATCCTTATGATATCAGCCGAGCTTTTTGTTGAGTTATTGATCAATCTGCAAGTCTATTTGCATCCCAAAGTGTTTGATGTTGAAGGTTGGGGACAAGGGTCCAAGTCTTTTGCTGTTGTAGAGCCATAAATTCATCAGGCGTTGCTTTTCTCCATTGTTTGGTTTGGTGGCTTAAGTGAAGGTTGTGGGAGTATCTGAATGTATGGTGTGCAAGAGATTGAGAATCTTTGTGGGTTTGAGTGTTTCTATTTGATGTTTGGTTATCACGGGATGGTGTTTTTGCTGGCGGTATGAGGTGGAAAGAGGTGCATGAAAGCCATCATGCGGGTTAGGGAGTTGATTATGGTTGTCTCGAACTGAAGGGGATGAGTAAGAGGTTGTGTGTGGGGAAGTTTGTGTCTCGGGTAGAGAATTAAGTGGATTGAAGATGTGAGTTTTGTGCGTGTAGTTTTTGGGTTGCTGGATGAGAGTAGGTGAATCAAGGCTGGACATGGGAATTAGGAGGGAGGATGAGGGGGTGGAGATATGTGATGCTTTGGGCACGTATGGTATTGTGAGTTTGTAAGGAAAACTATCTTCTATGAAAGTTACATGTCTGAAGGAAGTTATTTTGTTCTTTTGAGTGTCAAAGCAATTGTAGCATGTGTTGATGATTGTATCCTAGGAAAACCCATAAAGGCACTTTGTGACTAAATTTATTATTCATTTGATGTTATTGAAGGGAAAGCAAGCACAATCAAAAGTTTCAAGATGTTGTTATTCAATTTTTGTTTTAAATAAGAGTCGAAAAAGGGATTTATTGCAGGTGTTGTGAGAAGGAAGTCAGTTGGTGAGATATGACTGTTCAAAGAACATTCATCCAAAATTGATGTGATAAGTTGGTCGTGTTGAGTAAAGTACGAGTAGTTCCATTATATGATGATTTTTCCTTTTGGCCACTTCATTTCGTTGTTGTGTGTAAGGGCAATTGAATTGATGTTGGATATTGTGTGTTTTGATATATGTTTGTAGTCGAGTGAAGAGATATTCTCCACCTCCATGTTATCTTATATTTAATATGTTTGTTGTTTTGTGTAACGAGCTGTTTATTTAAATGTAGAAAAAAGAAAAAAAAACCTTCAGATCTATAACACATTGGAAAGTACCAACATAATTTTGAATATACATTAATAAATGTAACATAATAGATATATCCATCTAGAGAGGGTTTAGAAAATTGACCTCACACAATAGAACGTAACATATTTAGTAAAGCGTATTTAGTAGTACTAGAGGAGAGAGATAACTTATAACTTAAATTTTTGTGACACTCTTGATAAGCTGCTATGTTGGTAGGTATCTTGAGATGAGTTGAAGGTGAGAGAGGTGTTGAAGGGCTTTGTGATGAGAATGTCAAAGTCGGTTGTGCTACTTTATTGTTGCGGTGACAACATTGAGAGTTGTCGTTAACTTGACCAGTGAAGAGAGTTTTCTAAGTGGCTAGATCATGTATGTTAAAACCATTAGCATTGAAAGTAGTAGAGCAATTGTTATTATGAGCATGTCTTTGAATTGAAATGTGGTTTTGATGAATATGTGGGGTTCAGAGAGCATGAGAAAGAATGTGTTTACGATTCAGAGTTGGTAGCAAACCATTGCCTATATGAGAGATATCTGAGGTTCGCATATTACTATAGTCACTTGATCTGTTCATGTGTAATGTATTGGTTGCTATAAATTTTCGAGGTAGGGAGTGAAATGTGTTGTTGCCACGGTGACCAGAACCCAGTCTTGGTTTTTGTAGGTGATATTGGTGGCTAGAGTCGCAACTTGAGATGTAGAGGGAGGTTTGTATTGAAGGTTTGCTCGGTGTTAGCACGATGCAGTCGAATGGCTTTTTATGTAGCAAATCTATGAGGCATGTTTTTGGTGTTGTTGTGATTGAGACCCTGTTTGGAGCAGCTTATTAGGTGCAGTGGGTTTTGAAAACGCTCTCGGGCCCGTTTGGGCAAAATAGATTTTGACAGCTTTTTGAAAAGCTGCATTTTCGAACCTCTGAAATCAGTGTCTTCACACTGTTCCTGGCTAGGTACAGTGACAAATTTCTAGCTACGGTATGACTTAAAAAAAAAACTGTAATAACCACTGTAGTTTTTTGAACAACATATTATTTTTCCGCAGTGTATCAACAACTTATTAATCAAACTGATCCTGAAGCTTTACTTTGTGTTTTGGGAATTCTTGTCGGCAAATATGAGATTATTTGAGGCATTTTTCTGCTTGACAGCTAGGACTGCTGGCTGGCAAGATTTTATTATTTCGTTTGATATTTTGCTTTCCTCCCTATAAAGAAGAGAGTAAAAGTCTTCTAGGATGATAGCATTCGACTGAGTTCTTATTGCAATTTTGAATCCTTGATAGCTTGGTGGAAGGCCATTCAATCCATATAAAATAATATTTTCATTGTTGATCTTTGACCGTACAACAACAATATATCTATTATGTTCTTAGCTGTGGTAACATAGAGTCATTGAGTTGGTTTCCATTGAGATGTCGTGAAGTTTGTTCTTGAGTTGAATAACTTGAGATTTATTAGTCGATTGAAATCTTCTTTTGAAACTGGTTCTTGGACTACAAATAGACAAAACACGCAAATGATATTTTCTACATCAAACCACTTATTTTACTGATCTCCTCACAAGAGCTGATATGCTTTAATGGAAACCGATTCTCACATCTCTTCCAGTACATCCACAAAAAAACCATCCAACCTTCACCCATGTCTGATCCTCAAGACTATTGACAACTCATAGGTTCTCTTCAATATCAAACTGGTATTCAACCTGTCATCATATTCATTGTTAATCTATTAAGTCAATATATGCATACTCCAAACATGATGCATTATCAACCTTTTAAAAGACTTCTAAGGTACCTCAAAGACACCCTAAATCATGATCTTCCTATCACATCAAGGTCGTGTTGCTTGTATGCATATGCAGATGCAGATTGGGCTAGGAACAATGATAGAAAATCAATTACATGTTTTTGTATTTACTTTGGGCCTAATTTGTTCTCATGATCAGTCAAGAAACAATCTATTGTTGCTCGATCCTCAATAGAGGTAGAATATCAAGCTCTTGCAACTACAACAATTTAAATTTAATGCCTAAGCAGTTTGCTTCAGAAACTTGCCATGACACCAACATCCCCAATCACACTCTATAGTAACAGTAAATCAGTCATTGTTCTTTCTCACAATCCAGTATTTCACATTCGTACAAAGCACATAGAGATGCACTATCTTTTCATACGAAATCATCTTAAACTCAATTACATAGCTCTTCAACACATCATGACTGAAGATCAACCATCAGATATTTTCACAAAATCTCTCACAACAAAAAAATATCACGCTCTTACCAGCAAGCTGACATACAACGCCTCTAACCATCATCTTGTAAAAGGGTAAACAGGCTTATCTGTGTTCCTCAGCCACGAAAGCTGGATTTGTGTCTCCAGGTCCTCCGGCTCTTGATGCTGCTTGAAGGATGATTACTTCTATTGCTAGGGTTCACGGCCGCAGACGCCTGAGCTATTTATGCTGCGTTCTGTTCAGGTCATTTTACCTTTTTACCCTTCTATGTAATTACAAGCTTGCCATTAGCTCGGTTGCATATATAGGACGCATTGTAATACAAGAAATATACACAGAAAAAACACATGTTGTTCATCCGTCTGACTGATGTAGTACAGATGTTCTCTTGGCTAATATCCAATGCAAGATTACTCATCTTCTCAAGATTTTACATACTCAATTTAAATTCTGCATATTTCTTATTCAGAGTGCATCAGGATTCGTGCATGGTGATAAAACTTTCTTGACGACACATCACCTATAAATTTATATTCAAAGTAATATGCTAACACTAACTATATGATGCATATGTTTAAACTTATTTTTAAAATTTTTATGTTAAGAACTGTTTCGTGCTGTAAAAGAATGGTTCTTAGGCAAATTGAGCGTAGTAATTTTCAGTTCTGTTAATATATGACTCATGCCGGCTTACCTATGAATGAAAATGTATATTTTATTCTTTAAAAGTTAAAATGGTTCTATTTTTGACGTGGTTTTAAAGATTTGGGTTGTTTAAATGTAAAAAGTAAGGTATAGATGTTAGATATGTAACGACATAGGAATTGGATGGTATGAATGCTGAATTCGCTTAACATCTCTTATGACACATAGTATAAATGAACGGATAGTGAATATTGGTAAAGTTAACATCAAATTGATGTTGGTAACGCATAATTACAATGATCCATCAAATGTAATTAAATTGTCTAATTGATGTATATATACAGTCTAATTAACACCAACGCCTTTTCTTTCGGCTTCAAGGGTTGTTTTTATGACATCTTGATGGCCTTGCTCTAGAGGCGTACAGAAAAATTCGCCGAATGAGAGAGTTATAATGTCTGGTGCAGTAAATTATCTGCTCCGGATTTCATTCTCTCACACATTCACTGGTATTTTTTATTTTTATTTTTGATAGATTTACATTCATACCACTTAATTCCTATTACTTTTTTTTGGGGGCATTTACACACATACCACACAATTCCTACCTATTTACATATATAAAACCTAAACATTCGTATTTACCTGAAAAACTACTCAAATCTTTTATATCACATAAAAAATATCACATAATTATCTTTTTAATAGTGAAAAACACTTTTGCATGCATAAATTTATGTTGCTAAAGTGTTAATAAGTGTAAATACCAAACATTAGGTGCTAGATATGGAAATACATAAGAATTATGTGGTATGCATGCAATTTTTTCTAAAATATTTCAATAGGAGTAAAACTTTGTGCTTTTTGTGGCGCTCGAATAATATGTTGTGTTTTGATTTATAACAAAATGAAATCCTGATGGGGGGAGTTTGAGTGCTCACACAGCACAAAAAACATTGCTATTTGCAATTGCATCCTCTTTCATTCATTTTTAAAATTCTCACTCTAGTATCAAAATTTATGATAAAAACCTTACCTATGTTTTACAATTTTATCAAATTCCCAATGATTTGATAGTTGCGCGTGTAAATGCATTGTTTTGGTAGTTCAAAAATATCTCTTGGATGCTACATTTTATAAATAACAATGTTTTGGATGCTATGTATGTAGTTATCTTTATTTTTTAGGCATCATTCTCCATGAATTTACATTTTTCCATCAGAAAGTCAGCAATCACGTCGCGCGCACACACGCAGACACGGAAATTTACATACATAGCACTCAATTCTTATGCATTTATGTATCTCACATCAAAACTTTTATTTTTACAGACATTAATCCTCTTCTTTGTGCTTGAAGGGAACTGATGTGATCATCTTCAAGTTCTTGTTCCGGAGGCTTAAATAAAGTCTGTAAAACAGGTCGTAATTTGGCTTTATACATTTATACCACCCAAATATACACATTAATCCAATGCAAATTTTATTATTGTTTACTTCAGCGAAGTTGTTTGTTAATATTTATTTATCTTCTTTGATAGTAAGATGTTTTATGTGCAACTTATATGTTATCTTATATAATCTGTGTAAAATATTTGAAAACCAATTCACAATTTATTTGATTTGTCGCCTTGTTCAGGTTTATAAAATTTATTACATGAGTACTAATTATTTCATGATTTTCTTCAAAATTTTAAGTTTGTTGTGTAAAGATATTATCTGTATATTGCTGCAAAACTGTTCAATTTAGTAGCCATTTTTTAAAAATTTATTGTCTTGTACTGCCACGCCTGAAGCAATATGTTATGCAACAATTTCAATGAAAAATAGCTCCAAATGCCATTCATCTATTATTGGTATCATAGCATTTCAATGTAGTTCTTCATCATATAATCTCATTTACAACTGATGAATGATAGTATTAAAAGGAGAACTGTCTTAAGAAGGAGCGTTTTTTCTGTGCGGACTTCTGACGTAGCTCTACGTGCGGACCAAGTTATTTTTAAGTTATTTTCAGGTTATTTCTGGGTTATTTTCAATAATACCAAAATAACCCAGAAATAACCCGCGGTCTTTATTTTTGGTGTATTTCTGGGTTATTTCGGTGTTATTAAAAATAATCCAGAAATAACCTGAAAATAACTTAGAAATAACTTGGTTCGCACGTAGAGCTACGTCAGGAGTCCGCACAGAAAAAATTTTTCTTAAGAAGGGTGGTAGCAGCTTTGATTGTATTCAACAAAGATTGATTGTTAAAAGGGACCTAACCTTCTTCATGCTCGACCTAATTCACGAGTCCATTCGTCTCTTAGACTCCATGATTTAGCTTTTGAATTTGGTTTAGGCCGTGAGCCCGTGAAGTTTGTTGAGTTACTTTAGGAAGCTATTCACAAGTTGAGTGTTTGTGCGGGATAGTTTTTTCGCTATTTTGAGCTCATGAAAGTTGTCATTGTTGGATCCGTGTCATAATTTATTTGTTGTTTTTCATTATTGTATGGCTTTCCTAAAATGTGTGGAATTATAGTATCACATATAGCTATGGCCAACTCAAAAGGACCTAAGCATCGTTCTACTAAGTTTCTAGTTATTGCTATGAATAATCGTGAGGCGATTAGCTGAGTAATTGTTTATTCATACAACCCTAATTCCTTGCCCATTTGTAGTTTGAGTATAGGAATGGAAATCACTGATACATAGCTTGGGTCATCCCCAATTTGAGTTTATGCTTGATTAATCTCATGCCAATGTGGTTTATTATGAAAGATATTGATTTTAATTTCAAAATTGCTGAAATAAAATAATTAAAGAATGAGTAATTAGAAGTGAGATGATAAGATTTTTTTAAATTGTTTGATTATCAA
Source organism: Phalaenopsis aphrodite (assembly GCA_003013225.1). Taxonomy (NCBI): domain Eukaryota; kingdom Viridiplantae; phylum Streptophyta; class Magnoliopsida; order Asparagales; family Orchidaceae; genus Phalaenopsis; species Phalaenopsis aphrodite. The sequence goes on from NEWO01000018.1 coordinate 2,185,081, forward strand.
GTAAACAAAATGAGTTAGGGTTAGCTCAAATTTGACTCATTAGTCACTTGAGTTCAACTAATGTGGTATTTACTAGGCTAAGCTTTTGTTTAACGGTCAAGGTGTATAAAGTATGTGTTTATGTTTCTTCCCTGGGGCGACACATCCATTTTGGTTTCTCTATTAGATATGCAAAAAGAGTGGTAACAGCTAAGCACTGTCGTTGCTGCCCAGCACCGTCAGCCGTCTCTGCTGTTGCTAGCAGCCGCCCACCCTACATGGTTGGCCTCCTCCATCATCCTCAATCCTCCATCATAACCCGCCACTGGTTAGCCGCACCCGCCATCCTCCACCGTAAGCCCCCACTACCACACCTCTATCAGCCGCCATCCTCCACCGTAAGCCGCCACCCTCCGCCGTTGTTATTGGCCTCCATTCATCATCTCCACCAACGTATCAATTTTTGAAATTTATTATTTTCATTTTACTTCAAATAAGACAATAAAAATAAAATTATTGATTTATTTTATATTAAACCAAAAAAATGAAAATATTTCAAATGTAAAATATATTATTCTTATATTGTACTCATTTTAGAGTGCAACCTTTTTGAAGTCCAAACAGCCCTAAAAAACATGCGTAGAAAGCGGATTAAAATATCAAAACTCCACCCATAACAATTTTGTCCCATATTATGCTTACGTAGGATTTTGAAAAACCTTACGAACGATTTTGAAACTCCACCCAAACAATTATGTTCTAAAACATAAAATATTTTGTTCCTTTCCCTATTAACTCCGACCTAATATTGTCCTTAATTTATTATGCAATATTTTAATTCATAAATCAATAATATAAACCTACGCTTATGTGCTTAACTAATTTATAATGCATTAGGTGAACAATGACCTTCAACAATAGCATTATTTCTAACATCCACGCCGCCCAATTCTTATGTATTTGTATATCAGACACATACTTCAATTTTTACATACATGCCATCTTATTTATTCATTAAAAAAAGTGTATTTATATATCCACCATCCTCCACCCGCAGCTGCCATCCCACTGGCCTTGATTAGGTGCGGTGGCAGCTTTGTAGCTGTCGTTTGACTTTTTTTTTTTTTAAAAAAAGTAATTGCCACCGTAATTTTTTGAACATCAGATTATTTTTCAGCAACTTCACAACTGCATTTTAATAAGCTGCAGCTGCCTCAAACAGACCCTTAGTCTTATGTGAAATTGTTGATAAGTTTGTTGACGCTAAATTGTTATGTGTTTGATGTTTATCACGAGCTTAATTTTTTATGTTAAAAAGAGCTTTTTTATTTCTACTCTCCCTCGCATTTGACGGTTCATTGCAATCTGTGACTCTCATATGCCTTAATTTTTTTTTGGAAGATTTGCATGCATACCACTGAATTCCTATGTATTTACATATCTACTTCCTAAATTTCATTCTTTACATACATGCCACCTTACCTATGAATGAAATGTGTATTTCATTCTTTAATAGTTAAAATGATCGTATCTTTGACATGATATTAAAGATTTGGACTAGTGTAGATGGTAGATATGTAACGACATAGGAATTGGGTGGTATGTATGCTGAATTCATTTAACTAACGGAGAGTGAATATTGGTAAAATTAACACCAAATTGATGGGGGTAACACATGATTACTTACAATGGTCCATCAAATATAATTAAATTGTCTAATTGATGTATATATACACTCTAATTGTATGCTAGCTGAAGCTTATATCCTTACTATCTCCAACGCCTTTTCTTTCGGCTTCAAGAGTTGCTTTCATGAACATCTTGACGGTCTTGCTCTAGTGGCGTATAGATTAATTCGCCGAATGAGAGTCATAATGTCTAGTGCAGTATCTCATCTACTCTGGATTTCTTACCCTCACACATTCACTGGTGTTTTTTTTTTTCATTTTGAAAGATTTACATACATACCACTTAGTTCATATTATTTGATATACGATCAACCATATACATTTTCATGCATAACTTTATGTCGCTAAAGTGTTAGAAGTATAAATACCAAATATCAAACCGTAGATATGGAAATACATAAGAATTATGTGGTATGCATGTAAATTTTTCTTTAGTATTTCAATAGGAATAAAACTTTGTGTTTTTCATGGTGCTGGAATATGTTGCGCTTTGATTTATAACAAAACGAAATCCTAATGAGGATAGTTTGAGCTCTCATCTTGACCTTATTTTCTTAGAGACAAAATGCGAAATGAATATATTTGTGATACGGTTGGTGTAGCTCCAGTGACCGACAAAATTAGAGAGAGTCGTCTTAGATGGTTTGATCACATCAAACATCAACCATATGATGATCCAATTAGGAGAGCAAATGTTTTAGATTTGACTTGTTTTAAGAAAGACAGAAGTAGACCTAGGAAGACTCGGGCTTATTGTGTAAAAAATGATCTTAATTTGTTAGAACTAAATGAAAATATGACACTAAATAGGACGCAATGGAGAAAAAAGATTCATGTAGCCGAACCCATGTAGTGGGATTAAGGTTTTGTTGTTATTGTTCTTTACATACATATAGCACCCAAAACATTGCTATTTGCAATAGCATCCTATTTCATTTATTTTCAAAATTACCCACTCAAATATCAAAATTCGTGATAACATCCCTACCATGTTTTTTATTTTTATTAAATTCTCAATGATTTGATAGTAGCACGTGTAAATACATTGGTATACATTGATTCGGTAGTTCAAAAATCTCTTGGATGCTAGATTTTATAAATAGAAGTGTTTTTGATGCTATGTATGTAGTTATATTTTTTTAATGCATCATTCTCCATGACTCTACATCACGTCGCACGCTCCGACAGACCGAAATTTACATACGTAGCACTCAATTCTTATGCATTTACCAATATATGAAATTTACATAC
>NEWO01000018.1:2188197-2220241 GCA_003013225.1 Phalaenopsis aphrodite
TGGTAAGATAGTTTATTTGCAACTTATATGCTATCTTATATACTCTGTAAAATATTTGAATTCCAATTTACAATTTATTAGATTGTCGCATTGTTTAGGTTTATAAAATTTATTGCATGAGTACTGATTGCATGCTTTTCAGTTGTCGTGCTTCATCATATAATCTCATTTAGCACAGATTAGTGACATTATTAAAAGGAGAAGTGTCTTATGAAGAAAAAAAATTTCTGTGCGGACTCCTGATGTAGCTCTACGTGCGGACCAAGTTATTTCTAAGTTATTTTCAGATTATTTCTGGGTTATTTTTAATAATACCGAAATAACCCAGAAATACCCTAAAAATAAAGACTGCGGGTTATTTCTCGGTTATTTTGGTATTATTGAAAATAACCCAGAAATAACCTGAAAATAACTTCAAAATAACTTGGTCCGCACGTAGAGCTAAGTCAGGAGTCCGCATAAAAAAAAACGCTCCTTAAGAAGGGTGGTAACAATTTTGATTCTGTTAAAAAAAGATTGATTTTTAAAAGGGTCCCAACCTTCTCGATACTTGACCTAATTCAATTGTCCGAGTGACCCTCAGACGAATCTCTTAGACTGCATGATTTAGCTTTTGGATTAGGTTTAGGTTGCTAGCGCACAAAGTTTGTTGAGTTGCTTTAGGAAGCTATTCACGAGTCGAGTGTTTGTCTGGGATAGTTTTTTTCGATATTTTTAGTTCATGAAAGTTGTCATTGTTGGATTTGTTTCAATTTGAAAGATTTTCAAATTCACAAAACAATTGTCATGTTTTTGGACCACCTTCTTTGCTGCTAACCACCGCTGCCTGTCTCCACTGCGGCCAGCCGCTTGCCTCCTCCGCCGCCCACCCTACACAGTTGGCCTCTTGCTATCAGCGGTCACCAATAGCCAACATCCTCCACCACCCCTCTCCTCTGCCATCAGCCACCCTCCGCCGCTGCCAGCCGCAACCATTCATCATCTCCACCAACGTATTATTTGTTGAAATTTCCTATCTTCATTTTTACTTCAAACCAAATAATTTAAAAATATTTTAAATATAATATATTATTCTTATATCATATTCATATTACAATGCAACCTTTTCTTATGAAGTCCAACCAGCCCTAAAAAACATGGCGTAGGATTTTGTTCCATATTATGCTTACGTAGGATTTTTATTCTTATATGGTGCCAAACAATTATGATCTAAAACATAAAATATTTTGTTCCTTTCCCTATTAACGCCGACCTAATATTGTCCTTATACACCCTCATAATTCACCTTCTCTAGCTGCGTTTATTCCATAAATCAAATTATTTATCATGCAATATTTTAATTCATAAATCAATAATATAAACCTACACTTATGAGCTTAACTAATTTATAATGCGTTAGGTATGCTATGAGCATAAGTGCCACCCAATTCTCACATATTTACATATCTGACACTCATCACTCTGCATATGTTAAAATGGTGATTTTTTCTTAGGTAAATTTAAAAGATTTGAGTGATAGTAGATGTTTAAGTGCATCAGAATTAGGGGTGTAAACGAATAGAACACGAACGAACAGAGCTTGTGTTCGTGTTTGGTTCGTTTGAAATTTAGTTTGTTTGAAATAAGCTCGTGTTTGAAATTGTTCGTGAAGTCACTGTTCGTGTTCTTTTCTTAACGAACGAGTCGAACACGAGTCGAACACGAGCTGTTCGCGAACAACAAACCAGTTTGACATCCCTAATATTAATATATATAAATTAATTATATAACTTATATTATATAAATATATAATATATATATAAGTATATTACTAATATAGCATATTAATATATTATTATTATTATTATTATTATTATTTTCTTATATATTATAATTTATAAAATTTAATTTATTGAATATCATAAATTTTTTATATATAATTATTTTAAATTATTTTATATTTAGAACAATAACGATTCGAACACGAACGAACGCATCACTGTTCGTGTTTGGTTCATTTAACTAACCGAACGAAAAAAAATTGTTTATGTGTCTCGTCTACTTATCGAACAAATCGAACACAAACTCATCGACGAACCGAACACGAACTGTTCGCGAACAACGAGCTTTTTTGACAGCCATAATCAGAATTGCATGACATACATGTAAATGGCTCAAATATAAATTATACCATTTCTGTAATATATAAAAAATTAAGGGTGGTTTTACTAAACTATTGAAATTAAAGAAGAATACATTACGTGTAAAGAATGGGTTTTTACGTGTCTCCAACGCACTAGTTTTGTCATTTCAATTTTACATGCGATAAAGTGACCGTTACCATTTGGCCCGTCAGCTACATAGATGGCTACAGCAACGGCTATAGCACGTAATAACGCACGCATTTTTCTTATTCTGCATGGACTTTTCACCAACCGGCGACTTTAACGACTACGTCATGACGTGGCCACCCCGCGATTTTTTTTTTCTGCTAATATTAAATAAATATATAAATACGATAATATTAAAATGTGAAGCATTTGCATTTATACCAACCAATTTGCTTGTATTTACATTAGGTATCAAGCATCTAATAAATTATGGAATACATTGGTGCATATTGAATAAAATTTTATTAATAAATCAAACGATTATTTAGTTTAGTTTAATAATTTTAATGAAGTCTAAATATGAAATTTTTTTTCTGTGCGGACTCCTGACATAGCTCTACGCGCGGACCAAGTTATTTCTAAGTTATTTTCTGGTTATTTTTAATAATACCGAAATAACCCAGAAACTCCAAAAATAAAAACCGCAGGTTATTTTGGTATTATTGAAAATAACCCAGAAATAATATGAAAATAATTTAGAAATAACTTGGTCCGCACGTAGAGTTACGTCAGGAGTCCGCACAGAAAAAACGCTCCTAAATATGTGGCTCGATCATCCATTTTATCGAGCTATCTCCAAAAATATTGTCATAAATGCACTATTATGTATCTCTAAAATTTTCACGAATGAGTTTTTTTCGAGAGAATAGTTCGATCCAAACATGTGATCTCACAGTGGGGAATTAAACCTTTGTCCGCCTTATCGCTGGTAATTATGCATTCTCGCGAGTGAGTTGAGAAAATATGATAACGGAATCAATATAAGTTACAACATATTATATATAAAATGACTTTTTTATAAAATAATATAAATATTTTTATTAAAATAAAGTTTTAAAGAATAGAAAAAAAAAAAATTTATAAAAAATTTTTAAAATTTTTTCTATAAAAATTCATACAAAATCAAAATTTTCTAATTTTAATGGTAATATGTTAGCACCTATTTTCTTTTAAAATATACTCCATTCTTCTACTGTGCGGACATTTCTCAAAATCCCCACCGCACCAATATAATAGCGACACGTGGAAAATACACGAAGGCCATCGCATCCGTTTTGCTTAATCAGTCGAACGACTCCTCGTCCTTCCACCATTGCATCGCATCAGATCCATCCTTCGTCACCGGCGATCGCTAAGAGTCCAGGGTCCTCATCCCGGCTGTTTAAATACTTCCCAGTGGGCAAGAACCCACCACCTTCTTCCAAGCTGGATTCGGAGGAAAAGCAGAGAATTCTGGCAACTGGGAGGGTTCCGGAGCTTTGGAGAAGATACAGAAAGAGAAGCTTCGAAATGCTCTTTTGATTCCCTTTCGCCTTTCCTACTGGCGTAGGGAATATGGACCGTCCGACGCTGATGAGACTAGGGTTACCGTGACAGGGACGGAGGTTGGGGAAAAGGAAATCTAGCTTGCGATTCACGCGGTCGGCAGAGGTTTATGTGTCATTAAAACCCCGCGGTGGATCGATGTCATTAGTAGGCGAAGGATCAATGACGTGGCAGGAGGAGTTGGCTAGTTTGGTCGGGGAAACTGGGGTTCAGTATTCTGCGATCGGCGGCGAGTTTGACAGAACTGCGGCGGATCTTAAGGGGAGTGTGGGCGGGGAGGAGTATTATAGACATGAGGATGGCATTGTGCAGGAGGAGAGTCTGAAGGATCAGTTGAAGGGGTTTTTGAAAGCGTCGGTGGAGATGATGCAGGATTTCGGGAGGGGATGCCGTGATATAGTGCGACAGAGCTTGACTGGGGTGGAGGACTCGTATGTGATGCAGAGGCTCCGTGGGCCGTGGGGTGTAGTGTCCAGGCGGCTTGGGTTTTTGAATGATTACTTGCCTGAGGATCGGGATCCGATGCACTCTTGGATCGTGATCATCTGCGTATTTCTTGTAGCGCTTCCGGGTATGGCAATGTTTGGAGCTTCCTTTAATGTATATTCCATTAGTTTTGCTGTTCTTTGCCTTAAGTTTATGCTTGTTTTGTCGATGTGAATTTCATTTTGTTCGGCTTATAATATCTTGGCGGCTGGATGAAAGTCGGTCGTGCTTTGGTTTGAACTTTCGAAGGTTGGCGCTTCGGTTTAGTATAAATGTTAGGTGTTTTCTTAGAATTCCTCATCTTTTTGTTACAATTGGGTTTGATATTTTTATTCTTTATTTTGGGATTTTTCATGGATTTCTAATAGTTTGGTCCTAGCTAATGTCGGCTTGGTTTCATTTTGATTGCTGGGTGAATGATATCTTTTACATTCAATGATTAATAGAGATGTTTAACATGGATTTAGCTTCAATTTTCGTTCCTTTCGGTAGATGTAAAGATTTGGATTTGAAAGATTTCCTAGGAGAACTTTGTATGGTTTTATATTTGATGGCCAGCTCAAAAGCAATGGATAGGTTCCCTGCATCTTTTATTGAAAATCATCGATTCAAATCAAGATTTTTGCTTCCTTGCAAGGTATGGTTGCATCTAGCTATCCCTAAACTGTGCGTTGCAGAATGTTTAACCTTCAGGCACTGCATTAAATTCATCTTTTACGCCCTATTTTGCTTGCTTTGCTGCCTTTTTGAAATATAGAATGCATTATTGTTTCAAATCACTGTAACGACCACCATGCAATACTTGAGTCCTGCTTGTAATTTACTTTTTTCAGGAGATCCATGTACTGTGTGAGCATAAATTTTCACACCTCTGTTCATCCACCTTCTACTTGAAATATTGGCTCCATTTTTCTTAGATTTCTGCTGTCGCGGCTTTCCTCATTTGTGTTATTTTTATCCTACCAGGGCTGAATTGTTCATTTTAACCTTTCTTTGCAATTTTCATCCTGGGTTGCTTTGTAATGTTTTGAATACTCTGTTATAGCTTCTTAGTATGAGTAGTTGAGGTGAATATTTGTGGTTTGTGCTCCTTCTAATCCATCATTGTTGAAATGAGTACTCTGTTGTCTCTTTTCTTAGGTTGTGTTTGGTTGCTTTGTTAATCTTCAAGGCTATGTTTCAATCTTTTCGAGTTAAGTGGTTTTAAAAGAATTGTCTGATTACACGGGTGCCCGTGAGGACACCAAAAATTGGATGCTTTATATGATTAGGGGTGTACATTATTCGGTCAAGATAAAAAAAACCGAACTGAATTGAGCTCATATGGTTTGATTAAGTTCGGTTTTAAAATAACAGTTCTGTTTTTGGTTTTAGAAAAATTAATATTCAGTTTTTGGTTTAATTTTAATGTTCATTAAGCCAAATAAAAAAAAATCAAATAATATTAATATTAGAAAATTGAGTTCATTTGAAATAAAATAAATTGAGCCTGTGACATGTTTAAGAGAAGGTGAGAAAATTAGAAATCAAGCCAAATGCTGAATTTTGGTTTTATCCAAACCAAAACAATTAAACCGAATTATATTTTGGCTCGCTTTGAATTGGTCTTAGCAAAATTTTGGTCCGTTTAATTTTTTGGATTTCGGTTTTTGTATTCATTCCGTTTGACTAATTATAAACATATTCATCTAAACTAATCGATTGCACACCCCTAGATACAATTAGGCATAAACTGTTGTCTAGGCTATGCGAAGGCAGAATGATATCCAAAAATATAACTTTTTGATGGCTTGGTTATAGTTTATAATTAATATAGTTGTTAATCTTAGGCATAACGGTCATTGCTGTTTCTTTTTGGGACTGAAATAAACTTCTAATTTCTCTTAGTGTTATACTGCTCAGTTTAATCTTTCTGTAGCATTTTCTGATGCCTTTGTCATTTTTCCAAAAATATAGTATCAGAAAGAACAAACAAGTTGAGGAAATTTAGACGTACGGAATGGTTATATTAAGCAAAACAATTTGCCATTTGAACTATGTGAAGGCTTTCATTAAAACACCCTTTCGAATTGCAAAGATAGATATTGCCTAATGGCCATAATTTACCTTATCCACCTATTACTTTGTCCCTATTATGTGCACCCTACCCCCAAAGAGAGATCAGGGGTTCAATTCCCTCAGAAAAAAAATTTTAAAAAAAAAAGTCTGTTTTTATTTTGGTTCTTCTGGCTTTATCATATCAAAATTTGCATGTTCCCTATACTGGATGAGAAAATGCATCCATATATTTATTTTTAATTTAAACTATTAATTCTATTTGGATTTTGTTTTTAATTAGTCTTGTTGTTTGTCCGACTGGTTACAGACTTACAGCCCATCAAAAGCATTCAACAATTTTGAATTCTACATATGCAGCTATATAGAGGGTCTCAATTATACTTATTCTTGCCTATTGAAGATGGATTGATTAACCATAAGTTTGTCCAAATTGATGTGGTTATTTACACCAATGACAAATTGTATCATCACATACTACACTTGTTTTGAATAAGAGTCATGGGAGAACAGTCTAAGTAACGCCTTTTACAACAGTGGTAATCCTTAAAACATGGGGCATTTACATGCGTACCACACAATTCTTACGCGCTTTCATATCTAACACCTAAACATTCATATTTACATGCATACCACTCAAATCTTTAACATAACCTAAAAAATGCCGCAATCACTATCTTTTAAAAGTGCAATACACCTTTTCATGTGTAAGTTTATGACATCATATTGTTATTAGTGTAAATATCTTACTTTGGATTTTTGATATGTGAACACATAAGAATTGTGTGCTATATATGTAAATGTTTCTTAAAAACTTCAGTTGTTACTGGCAAGAGATTTTATTCATTACACTACCTGGAGCAAGTACAGAAAAGTTTCAATAGCTTAAAATGCTCCCAAAGTTGCATGCCAAGTGCCTGTAACTGTCATTAATCTTATTTTAGCTCGGACATGTTATATCCATTCATATTAGGATACATTCCACCTATTTCAATAATTTGAGCAAGTTTTCAGTTTATTTATCATTTACATAAATAGCACACAATTCTTTGTTCTTACATAAACTTTCATATTTACACACATAACACTCTTTATTATCACATAAAAAATAACACTATTATCACTTTTTAAAAGTGAAATACATATTTTCATGGGGTTTAAAGCACCAAAGTGTTGTATATAAATATCTAATTTAGGTTTGAGATATGTAAATGCATAAGAATTGTGTGCTATGTAAGTAAATTTCCTTTTTTTAATTAATTATTTTTTTCTATATGACAACTCACAGAGATTACCTGGTTGTTATTTCGACAACCAGTTTTAACTAAAGCTTAATTTAAATATTCTTGGAAATTGGTTGTGTACTGTAATGCTATCCTATAGGTTCCGCCATGCTTAGTATTTTCTGCTTGATTGTTCTTTTTCTATGGTAATTTATTGAGTTTAAATTTTGATATATTTGATTGTATTCCTTAAAAGATGAGAAATATTTGCAGCTTTGAATGTAAATAATGGCCACATAGCTCCAGTGCAACCTCCAAAGAAACTGTATATACATCCTCCTAGCGCTAGCCTAATCCAACTTCCAGATGGAAGGCTTAGTATTTTCTGCTAGATTGTTCTTTTTCTATGGTAATTTATTGAATTTAAATTTTGATATATTTGATTGTATTCCTTAAAAGATGAGAAATATTTGCAGCTTTGAATGTAAATAATGGCCACATAGCTCCAGTGCAACCTCCAAAGAAACTGTATATACATCCTCCTAGCGCTAGCCTAATCCAACTTCCAGATGGAAGAGTTATGGCCTACCACGAACAAGGGGTGCCAGTTGAAAAAGCTAGATTTACTATGATTTCTCCTCATTCTTTTCTTTCCTCTCGCTTAGAGGGTGAGAATTGTTAATTTTGAATGCTAAAATGATTTTAGTGTGTAGTTAAGTGTTGATGATTTTTTTGCCACTTTTACAGGCATACCTGGCATCAAAGAATCTTTGTTGGAAGATTTTGGAGTTCGTTTTGTCACATATGACCTTCCAGGTTTCGGTGAAAGTGATCCACACCCTAGAAGGAACCTCAATTCATCAGCACATGATATGCTGCATTTAGCAGATGCTCTTGGGGTCGTGGATAAGTTCTGGGTGTTGGGTTACTCTGGCGGAGGAATGCATGCTTGGGCTGCTGTTCGATATATTCCGGATCGAATCGCAGGTTTATTCTAATTTTGCCAAGTTGAACATGATTTCTTTTTCCTATATAGAAGTGTCAAATAGTCTATTGATTTTTTGCAGGAGGTCATTTTAGTCCCGAAGTTTATAAAGTGTCAATTTAGTCCTAAAACTTATTTAGTATGAGCTGAAATAGTTATCATGGAGGACCATTTCAGCCCTAATTTAATGACTACGGGTACTAATTTCACTTTTATAGACTATGAGACTGAATGTAAATAGCAGGAGACTATTTTAACACTTTTCACTTTTGCTATATCAATGCCAAAAGTGGATTTCTGATTATAGATTGGTCTAACGAAGCAATTTCCTACATGTTTTTTTGCTTGTAGCAGGAAATGTTGCTATTTTTACTGCAAAAAAGAAAAAAAAAAGTTTAAGATATTAAAAAATAAATGATGAGAACAGTTGCCTTCTTTGTTCATTTTTCAAAGGTAATTTCCTGAAGGAGCAAGATTGTATTCTAAATAAAATATCTCACAAACATATCTGAACAAACTCTGAACACAATTTTTGCTGAGTAAGGTGGGTGATGGAAGCTTTATTAAGGGCATTTACATACCCGTTAATTCTAAAAATGTATTTACATATCTAAGGCCTAGACGTTGATATTTACATGTATATCACTCAAATCTTTAGCATCACATAAAAAAATACCACTATTATTACGTTTTTAAAAGTGAAATACATCTTTCATGCATAAGTTTGACACCATGGTGTTATAGATGTAAATATCAAACTTTGATATACAAATTTATAAGAAATGTGTGCTGTGTATATATTCCCTTTATTTTTTGTTGTAGCATGTTGCACTACCCCTCAAGTATTGGAGCAAACGCAAACCTAGAAAAAAATATTAGTAATTTTGTTGAAGAATCCGACTTCATAGGCCGCCTTAGCTAAATGCAAAATTCTAATCAATGTGGTTGTGGGGCGTAAATTCATGCACACCTGCTGAATAACATGATTGTGAGGAAAACTTCTTTTTGTCTCGCAACATTATTCTTAAGAGGTTCCAACAGGGAAAACTGACCATGGTGTATTTGCTGATAAATATTTTTGAAAGTTTTAGAGACAGTCACCTCACACCTTTATGTTCAGAAGGTCAACTTGGTAAAAGTCACTTGCTGGCTTCATTTTTTGGTCTTCCTCAAGTGGATGATGTTGTTACACCCAATCTGTTGATTCATTAGATGCCTGAGACATTCAAATTACGTGGATAATTTATTGGTTTTTTCTTATGTCAAATTCTTTTTCAGTTTGCAATTTTATTTAATGGTTGAAATTGTTACACCCTTTTAAGCTCAGTCAAAAAATTTCAGTAGCATCATGACAAGATGTACACGTACCTAACAATCTACAAGCATCCAAGCTTTAAGATATACATTTATATGCACAATTACCACCAAGATGTTTTGGAGCAATTAAATCAGATCACAGCTATGCAGTTTTTCCACCAAAGAGAAAAAGAGTAAATTAACTTTTACACTTTCATCTCAGAAGGCCTTAGGCAAGCTAAATTCATTGACATTAACAAGGCTTCACACAGCCCAATACATATATAACTACAACATTTGTAAATAGGAATTATATTAGAAGACCTCAATGTATTATCCTTAGCATGTTTACTTACCGTTAGTTATTGGCCAACCTAACTTCCATGGTTGCATAAGCACCCTGTTTGAAAAATAACATGTTCGGGGGTGAAATATCTAATCTGTAGGCGGCTTACTTTTTAACATAAGAATAATGAGAATTGAGACTTATATTGACTTATGCATACCTTTATAAGCTGTAATATTTATGAAATAATTTGTACAATGTTATAAGCATGCACGTTTTAGAGCAAAGACATATAAGAAGCAATAAGTATAAGTATCAAATCATACAATCACTGGAAATCATGATTAATTACTTATTACTATTACTTAATTTACTTTAAAATTTGAATTTCACTGAAAATTTAAAAACTAAGGAACTCTCTTAGCATGGGAACATCCCTAATTTCATCAAATATTTGATGAATTTTCTCAAATTAATCAATCATATCAAAATACTTTTTAAATGAAACACTATTCACTTAAAAAAATTATTGAAATTTATCCAAGATACCTAAGGATTAAACGTAAGTGCACTTCAATTAAATTTAGGAGGCAATATTTTTTACTAATATAATTATCTATTTAATTACATGAGCTAATATGATAAGTTTCAAATTGCACTAAGTTATGGTTTCCAAATCACTTGTGAAACTGCCTCACCTCCATTCCCACTTCTCAAATAGACCTGTCTGGTTAGGTCTATATCCATACCTAGTAAATCCTTTCCTTTTTTTTTGAAGTGGTTATCACATAAATGATAAAAATGAGTGTTTACAGATCTTGCATTTCTAGTTAGCCATCCTTGAGATAATAGTGTTATTTCCAACGATATATTTGTGGGTGTATATTGACGATTTTATAGATATAGGTATATATCCTTTTCTTGTTTTATGTGATTTGCATAAGAATCTTGTGGTTCCTATTATAAACATGAAAGTTAGGCCCCACATTGAAAAAAAATCTGATTATTTTGTTCACGAGTTGTACATTGGCTTAATATTTTTACTCGTTCTATTCTTTCGTTCGACATGTTCTTTCAGGTGTGGCTATGTTTGCCCCAATTACTAATCCGTATGATCCAAGAATGACAAAGGAAGAGAAAAATAAAATCTGGGAGAAGTGGACAGCAAAAAGGAAGTTCATGTTCTTTATTGCTAAAAGGCTCCCTTCCCTTCTTCCTTACTTCTATCGGCGAAGCTTTCTATCAGGAATGCAGGGTCAGCTGGAAAAGTGGTTATTATTGTCTTTGGGAAAGAAGGTATTTCCATCTTCAGTTGTTGCTTGCTTAAGATTTGAAAAAAGAACAGTACAAAATAATTCAAATACCTAAACATTGTAAGCTGGGCTACCTTGTCTTTATTGGTTTCCTCCTTTTTTTGTAGCGCTCTATTGGGCCTTTTTATTTTATTTCCAACTTTAATTTGATTATCTTATTAAAATTTGATTCAACATGGAGACATTATTATAATTCTCTTTTTCTCATATTTTTTAAGTCTGATTGTTGCTTTATTTGCATTGATGCCATGATTTTGGATACTTAAATACTTCACTGGCACCAGACTCAAAGAATTTGATTATCTTATTAAAATTTGATTCAACATAGAGACATTACTATAATTCTCTTTTTCTCATATTTTTTAAGTCTGATTGTTGCTTTATTCTCATTGCTGCCATGATTTTGGATACTTAAATACTTCACTGGCACCAGACTCATAGAATTGTGGCTCATCCTATTGTTTAGAATTTGTGGAACCGATTTACATTGTGGTTAAAGTGCCAAAATAGTTTCTTGAGATATGTTAGTTCCAGAGTTTATAAAAGTATTAAATTAGTCTCATACTCTTTTAATGTGAGCCAAAAAAGTCCTCATTGGATACTATTTCAACCCATGTTAAAAGAGTCTAGGGACTAAATTGAGATTTTTATAAACTTTGGGACAGAATTGGCTTCCCACGAAAATTCTGGAGACCATTTGACACTTTTCTCTTTATATAGGCGTCGTACTCATACTCCTTGAAACATAAATTTAGCGTGCTAAAACAATACACTTTGTTCATTTACTTTGATTTACATTTAAAAAAGGTTCTTTCTTGCTGTATTTAAAGCATTATTTCTATATTTGACCTTATCATTATGCCTGCTATACCTGCAGGACAAGGCTTTAACAGAAGGACACATCTTTATAGAATTTTGGGAAAGGGTTGTGGCAGAATCAGTGAGACAGAATGATCCAAAACCCTTTGTCGAGGAGGCCGTCTTACAAGTATCAAATTGGGGGTTCAGCTTGGCTGACCTTCAATTACGAAAGAAACACGAAGGCAAAAACCTCCTGCTATGGCTAAAGTCCATTTATACTCAAGAAGATGAAGAATGGACTGGGTTTGTTGGTCCCATACACATCTGGCAGGTATCTTGCTAATATCCCCTCTTATTTATTTATTATTTATTTTTGGGGCATTTATATGTATAACAATTACCACACATTTCCTATGTATTTACATATCTAACACCTAAAGTTCAACTTTTTACATTTATGCCACCTGAATCTTTCATATCAATTAAAAAGTATCACCATTTTAACTTCTAGAAAGTGAGATACACTTTTTCATGCATAGGCAATGGTACTTATTTTTTATAATTTGCCTCCAGTACCATTTTGCACTGATTAGATGGTCATGCTATTCTGTGTGATTGCGTGTAGGGGTTGCCACCTGATATGATTGGCTTCGATTAGACCTACTATTCTTGCAACAGGGCAGTTGCCCAAGTTGTATCCTATTCATATAGCTTTGTTAGTCAACGAATTTGACAATGGTTTCGGGCTTTAGATACCTCCTCAATTGGCAGCAGAAATATTAGAAATAAATTGTTGCCGACTATTTCGCCTTCTTTTTTCTAGAAATCACAGTAGAGGATATACCTTGATTTTTATATTTATTGAGCAGGTATAAGTCGCAAGACTAGCAGCCTGTTTGTAGAAACGTAGATGTCCAAAATGAATTAACAGTTTGCTTTCACTCTAGTCTGCAAACTCCAGGATTATTTTCATGAACCACATTGGTGTCTTTCTAGTTGATACGGTCCTTTTTATTTTAATTTTATAATATCCTAAATATTTTATTAATTGAAAGTACAACACAAAGCCAATATAAATTAGCAGAAAGGAGTTCGGTTATACTTCAGGATTACTTAAGTTCAGTTACAGATAGAATTTCTTGTAGAGCTAGTGAATGCTTCGTTAAGTAAGGTCTTATGTTTTTGTTTTAGGGTTTGATAGAAACTAGAAGAAATAGAAAAAGACAAGGACAGGGAAATAATATTTGGAGGGTTTTTTAAGCTTAAACTGCTTAGCTTGTCATTCCAAAATGACTTCATTGGCATAACAGACTTGTGAAAATCTGGAAGGATTCCTTGATAGGCCGACCGGCCGCCCTTCAAATCTCCTAAAATTAGAATGAGAGATATTTTTGGAAACTTCTTAATTAGCTTGATTCTCTTTCTATTCATGTTTTTTGTTATTTTTATTTTAGAATATTTTCTTTCCAAATATAGATAAGATATATTTGGTATGTTTGTAGATTAGGAGGGGTTGGTTTCCCGATATCTATATCTATCTATCTATCTATCTATATAGAAGTTATTCAGTATATATATAAAGAGTGTTATTTGAGTATATATATATGAGCTTCTTTCAATGGCCCAATCCGTGTTTATGTATATTTATGGTAAGGAAAAAGAGGATTATCTCACGGGAGAGGGCATAGTTCTTGAGGTCACTGACCCCAAAACCCACACATGGAAGAATCAAGACCATTTCATTATGTCTTGGCTAGTCAACTTAATGACCATTGAAGTGAGAGAAAATTTTTTACTTTACAAAACTGCCAAAAAAATGCGGGAGGTTGCAAGAGAAACATATTCTATCACTAAGAGCAATGTAGAATTGTTTGAGATCGAAACTAAGCTTCATAACCTTGGGCAAAGCTAAGTGTCATCTAATACTTCAACACTCTGATAAAATATTAGTTATAATTCAAATTGTTTGAATCACATGTGTGAAAATGTCCACATAATGCTACGAAGTTCAAATCCATCATCGATAAGAATCGAACCATCAAATTCTTAGTATGGCTAACTCAAAAATTGGATGAAGTAAGAGGGAGAATCATGGGAACAAAGCCACTTCTATTACCTATGAAGCATTTGCTGAAGTAAGGAGAGAAGAGATCAGGAAAAAGCTGATGCTAACTGGAAATGTGGGTTCACTAAGTACTAACTACACTGTCCTGTACTTCAATAATTCTTCCTGTGGCTCAAAGCTAAAAAGAATCGTCGCACATGTAACTATTGCAAGAAGATTGGGCATATAAAAACAAATGTTGGAAACTTCATGGCAAGCCTGTAGATTGCAAACCTAGATAGAGATCAAGAGAAAAAGACAAATAATGTTACCACATCAGAAGGATCAACTGAATCATTCACCAAAGAACAACTTGATGTATTAAAAAACTCCGTGGAGGTAATTCAATGCAACACACTAACCTCGTAACACACCAAGATAATATATAATTCTCTCATCTTGCCAATAATGTGAGATTTAAAACTTGGATCATAGATTCAGGAGCTTCCCATTATATGATCGGAGACATCAATACTCTAGTCAACTATCAAGTGACTCTTATATCTAGATCGGTAAGAGTTACAGACGGATCACGCTCAAACATTATTGGTATAGTAGATTTGGAGCCGTCTTAGGATATTACACTTTCCTCTATTTTATATGTTCTAAAGTTAGACCGCAATTTGATTTCAATCTGTGAGCTTACTCATGATTTAAAATGTATAGCTAGATTTCTTGCATACTTGTGTATTTTAGGTGGTGAAGTCAGAAAGGTAATTGGTAGTGTTGAAATGCGTTAAAGCTTATTTTTTTTTATCAATGTGCAACTCGCCAAGTTGCCAAGCACACTAGAAATAAGTATCCCACAAGCTAGTATAATCCCTCACACCATTTTTTCATTATCCGTAGTGATATTCGCGGAACTTCAACGGTGCAAACCCTAAGTGAGGCTAGATGAATTGTCTCATTTATTGATGATCACATTAGAATTACTTGGGTATTCCTAATAAAGAGGAATATTGAAACAACCAAAATATTTCAAACCATTCATTACATGATTCAAACTCAATTTCAAAACAGTATTCAAACCCTCTAAACTGATAATGTAAAGAAATATTTTAACTTTATTCTTGGAGTCTTTTTTTCAAAAAAGGGAGTCATTCATGTGAGTTTATGTATTGATACCTTACAATAAAATGAGATAGCTGATAGAAAAAAGAAGTATCTCCTTGAGGTATCCCACTTAATTATAATGCCTCATCAAGTTTCAAAATATTTTTGGGGAGAAGCAATTTTTACAGCAACATATATTATCAATCGAATGCCTAGTTAGACACTTAACTTCAAAACACCACTCTATATTTTAATGTTTAGCTCTCCCCACATCAAAGCTTTCTCTTATGCTATACTATTTAAAATTTTTGAGTGTGTATCTGCTATTCACATCCATAACCCAAACCACTTAAAACTTGATTCTAAATCTACCTTCAACTGAGAAACACCTCACTTCCGCCCACCCCATGCTTCTTATGGAGTCACGTTCTTCAAGCTCTTTATTGGACATCCATTTAGCTGGATGGCACCATCAACAACTTCAACCCTTTTGGTCAAATAATTGGTATTTAACATACAATGAATTATATTGAACATGGTTTGCCTTTTTTTCCTTTCCCTCTGCTATTTTATTGTGGTGAATATCCTGTCATTGCAATAATCTTCGATGGTCTTAGCTATTAATTCTTCACCTTGTTTCGAGCTCTTTGTGCTTTTATTGTGAAGCCACTTACTTGGATTATCCACTCTTTGAGTTTTGTTTGAAATATATGAGATGCTTATAACTTCTCCTTTACTTTTTAGCTATATATATATATATATATATATATATATATATATATATATATATATATATATATATATATATATAAATATAGATTTGATTTAGAGAAATAATGATTACTTCCAAATGATGCTAGAGTTACAGGTCCATAGAACGACTTTGTTGTATGATATGCCACTTTTTGGTGGGATGATTCTTCTTAATTACTTATTTATAGCACATAATTCATAAAAATATTCGAGATGGTTGATGTGAAGCAATTATGATTGCTTGTTTATATGTACAAAGTATAGAGATTGCTTGTTGATTTATTCTCCTTTGCAAACTAATAAGAGAATAGAATATCCTTATTTCATTGTGCAATTTGTATTGGTCATGAACTTGATTACAATATTTATGCTAATATTCTGAAGCATAATGATCAAATTTCTTGCACTTTTAAATGTTGAATGTTCGTTTTGTCATACTTGAATATTTCCCTTGTACCCACCCTCTTCTAGGGTTTTGGTTTCTTTCATTATTACCGTGAATTTCACTTCCTTGATCATGTTTGTGACCTCTCCCTGAACCTCTTTCACAACCATCTACCTAATTCTCAGTGTAGGTCTCCTAGATTTTAGGAACACACCTTAGGTGAGAGCCCATCTACCTATTTCTCAATGTAGGTTTCCTAGATTTTAGGAGTACACCCTAGGTGAGAACCTATCTACCTTTTTTTTTTAGTATAGGCTTCTTAGATTTTAGGAGCACACCCTAGATAAGAGTTCATCCACTTATTTTTTCAGTGTAAACTTCCAGATTTTAGAAACACACCTTAGGTGAGCGTTCATCCACTTAATTTTCGAATAAAGAATGAAATTTGACACTTGACCATGATTTATAAACTGATTAAGACACTAGACATGAGGATTCGCTGATACGTAGTTCATGCTTCCTTAATTAAATCAATAGTGAAATTCTCACAATGAATTAACCTACAATGAAATCCAGTGCACCGAGATTTGAGCTGGAATATTACACTCAAATCTTCCTGACAATTGGGGAAATTTGTTAACGTCACATATTGATCATCGGACTAGGATAAGTCTAGGGTCTAGGTGGCGAGGGCGATGACGATATTGCTTATGTGTGCTTAAACGAGGGATACCAAGTGGAATTATTAGAATAATATCTTCTACCTCAATGATCTTCAATAAGGGAGAGGAAATGATTCATGATACTATTCGCCGACTCTTGGTAGGATTGTTGCCCTTGACGCTCTTAGATTGTCAATAATTCTAGCACGATTAGAGTGACTAGCCTGTGGACTACACAACTTCACAAAATATTTACAAAAATCAAACAAAATTTCTTTTGCATGTTAAAAAGAACTCTGCATAAAAAAGACTTCAACATAGCTTTTGTGTGAAAATCAAAGAATTTTTCTATGAAAATTTATACAAGTTCATGGTTAGTCATTTGGATCGAGGTTAAGGACTGCCCCCTGTAGATTTGTCAGGCTGGTAACTCTTGTTCAAGATTGGGAAGCACAATGTCTAGCTCTGAACCCCCACTTTTACCAATGTCTTACACCCATTCCTGATCTTTTGCTTGTGATTTTCTTACGATTCGTTTTTCTTACTTTCGTACTGGGTTTTCTCGCATTGTTTATTTTTCTTGTAAGTTTATTTAAATCTGTTGCAAATCATACTACGCTCGCAATATTAATCACGCAACAGTAACAGATGCCCATGTGCGTTTTTACAGTTTATCTACAACATTGTTACTTTACTGCATTTTACTTTTCAAAATATCTTTTATTTTCCTGTAATTTACTTATTTTGCATGCAAAACCAAAACTGAAACAAAACAAAACCAAACTTTGACACAAACCGTAAAACATAAATCACCAATCTCAAACACTTAAACCTGGAAGTATTGCGACGACATAAGGTTCGGAGCTAAATTCGTGGGCAGCATGATGAGGAACTTAGACCGAGCAGCAAAATGATCTTCTTTAGCAATCTCTTTCCTAGTCTAAATAACAACCCATAAGACTTCGAGGTAGCTCGTCTAGCGCGACGTAAATCCTCATCCCATTTTTATGCTTCTGCACAACTATATTATGCACCGTAAGTCCTAATTCACTTTAGGTTCTGAGTATATCGTTCGGTACGACATAAATCCTCATCTTTTTGCAGGCTATTTGCATGATCAGTCATTATACAAGTGTAAGTTCTAAATAATAAAATTGACAGGATTGAACATTCAAATAACATATTCTTCAAAATATAGCCGCACAATAGGATAGTCTGAGAAGTCACTGAGGTTTCTCCTCAGGATCTATGACATCCTCTACATGTTTCTTCATTTGAACTCCTAAAATAACTGTTCATATTTGAGCCACTCTCACTTGCTTTTCCACCTATTATCGTGAAAACCTAAACTTTGAAATCTTGAAGACTAATAACTCTGATCAATATCGAGAGTTTTCTCAAGTGACCCCAGCGCTTGCTTCTATAGGGAACTACGAATGTCACAAATCTCTTAGTTTGTAGGATTGAGTCTATCGCCGAGGTATACACTCATCTTTTGGAAATGTGTAGTATTCACGGTATCAGACACAATTATGCAAACTATTGGACGAATGAGATCCATTTGGTCACATTTTTCAAAAATTAAAACACGATACTTTCAAAACCCAAACTATATACCTCTTATATTTAAATTAAATTTCAAAATTATTTTCAATATTTTTGATTTTTAAAAAGTTGACCGACAGAGACCAGCTCACTGTGTACTCATAAGTCATCATACACTCACACTCTATACATGATTTATTTTCAGTACTTTCATAAATATAGTCTCAAACTTACAATTCTACCTTTCAAAACTTCACACACAATTCTTATGTAATTAAATATCTAATACCTAAACTTTCATATTTACGTTTATAACACTTAAAAGCTTAACATCACATACAAAATATGACAATTATTAACTTTTTTTGAAGTGAAGCACACCTTCTAAAGCATAGGCTTATCACGCCAAAGTGTTATAAATATTAATATCAAACTCTAGGTGTTACATATGTAAATATATAATAATTGTGTGGTATGTATGTAAATTTTCTATTTAATTTTGATTTCATACTTTATAAAGCGGTAATAATGCCATTTTCTATGTGATATTAAAATTTAACTGCCATTTGTGTAAAAAAAAAAAAAAAAGAGTTAGATATGTAAATACATGAAGAATTGAGTGCTATGTATGTAAATGCCCCTAAATATAAATAATATCACCCTTGTAATTCTATTCCTATGATTATTTATTCCTTTTACAGGGAATGGATGATCGGGTGGTTCCGCCATCCATGACCGAGTTCACAAGACGCCTGATTCCAGGCGCCACAGTACATCGCCTGCCAGCAGAAGGCCACTTCTCCTACTACTGCTTCTGCGATGATTGCCACAAACAGATCTTCTCCACTCTCTTCGGCATCCCTCAAGGCCCTCTCACAGCTATTTCTGAGAACGATTTATTCTCTCCTTCTCCCAAAGAACTCTCTGAACAATATCTTAGTTCTGAAGATTCTTTTCACCAGGAACTATGACCACATTCTCTGAAGAATTTTCTCAGGTTTGATTTTTATATATACAGCTTTTTAAGTCAAAATTTTAGCAAATTAGATGTTGACTACACACATGGATTAGATTGGAGGGATATTTCTATTCAATTCGATCCATTCGCTTCGTTTGATTTCAATAGTTTTTACTTGACATTGTCAGGCCCTTGGTTGATTCATTTATCACTTGTTTTTTGTGTGATATGGGCAAACTGAGCTATGGTGTTGTTAAATTGAAATGGCCAAAAAGTGCAAAATTGGAGTGGCTTGGTTGAAATAAAGAAGCTTTTTCTCTTTTTTTTTTCTTATTAGGGAAGATTTACATACACACACTTGATTCCTATCCTTTACATATCTAACCACTAAACTTTAATTTTTATTGTGGATAGGCTGTGGATGGCAATATACCCTGAGTCTGCTATTATATTTGGAGGGAAAAATTATTCTCCCTTAATTATTTATTATTGTGTTTTATTTATTTTATTTTTTTGTCATGAAGATTTGATTTTCCCTCCAATTGTAAGAGGGTTAGGCTGAGTTGCATATATATATTTGTTATTTGCTCAATGAGAAAATTAAAAAGTTTATTCCTCCTCAAAGTTTTTATGGTATCAGGGCAAAGAAACAAATCCTACAGCAGACTAATAACCAAAGTCTTCCCTGTAGTCGTCAGTATTCCTCCGTTCTTTCGGCCGCACTCTCCAGGTAGCAGCGACGGTCTTCTTCAGGCAGCAAAATGTTTTCATCCAGGCACAAGCGGTTGTTTCCTCCAGGCAGCAGCGACGCTAGAAACATATAATTTTTTTCTGCCGAGCGGTTCTGCAGCCTAAACCCTCAAATCAGCTCGAGTTCTGCGACCAAACCTGCACATTCTAGTGACGTAGGTTCAGGATGCATCAACAACCCATTTTTTCTCTCTTGGAAATCCCATAGACCTTGAAATTTGTTTTTCTCTCTAGCAAAATCACATGGAGGCCTCGACGATTGATTTTCTCTCTCTCATGGCGCAGAGTTCTCGGGTTTTATTTTCTCTTTCTTGCGGAAATCACATAGACCTCAACGTGCTAAATTCGGAATAGAACTTTCTGTTAGGAAGTGATTACTAATAATGTACCTATCTTATAAATGAGAAGCCCAAACAGAGTGCTGAACTTTAACAAACCTTTCAACACCCTCATAAAATCCTACCCACATATTCAGTCATCACTTTTAACCTACCACTAACAATTTTGGCTGCATTGCTTTAGTTCATTCATATCATCCTAATCATATCAAACTTGATCCTATGTCAATCAAATGCTTCTTTGCGGGCTACTACTTTTCAAATAAAAAGGGTTTAGATGCAACTATCCAGAAACACAAAAATTTTACAACTCCATGGATGTTAACTTCTTTGAAAATTAACCTTATTACATCAAATCTAACATTTAGGGGGAGAGTTGGAGCGATATTATATTTGAGATAACATTCTGGAACCTCAAACTCACCTCCCTTATATTCTTGATGAATCCGTTATTGTTTCCACTATCACAAATCAACCTAAAAATGAACATATCACTCCACAAAATTCTTTCACAACTCCCAACAAGAACCATAAATTTTGTGTGCACACCAAAAAGGAAAAAACTGTGAGTATGTTAGGGACAACATGCAAAATTAGGAATGAAAATCACCAAAATCAACTCCACACACCCTATGTATTCATACAAAGATTGGATCAACACATCATGGCACAACGAGGAAGGAGCATGAGAATACACAAAATAGTTGATAGAATAATTTGTGACATATGGAAAATAATCACCTTACAAATCTTTTGTTCATAACTTGGATAATGTGCTGGTCCTAACTTGAATCTAAGAGACTTTATTTATTTCTACTTGGAAACAAGCCGTGGAAGAAGAGATTTATGCCCTTGAAAAGAATGGTACATGGACCATAACAACTTTGTCATCTGTGAAAAGAGCTGTAGGATGTAATTATGTATTCATTGTTAAATACAAAGTAGATGGGAGGGAGCATAGAAAGATCCAAGACTAGACTTGTATAAAAGGGTTCGCTCAATTTTATGCAATCGACTTCTAGGAGACATTCGCACCGTGGTGATACTCAAAACAGTAAGTAGGGTTGTAAATGAGTCAAGCTTGAGCAAGCTCAGGCCCGGCTTGTGTTCGACTCGTTCAAAGTTGTTCGAGTTCGAAATTGGCTCGTGAACAATGTGTTCATATTTGGTTCGATTTAAATATTTTTGTTCGTATTTAACTCGAAATTAGCTTGTTAAAATTGATTGAAAAAAATTGATGTACTGTTGGATTTGAATATGGACCAAATCCACGTAAAAGAAAACACATAACTGCACTATCACACGAGCTGTTATGATTTAAACTTATATATATATATATATATATATATATATATATATATATATATATATATATATATATATATATATATAAATATATATAATAATAATAATAATAATAAAAATAATTATATAATTTTTTTTTATTTCAAGCTAAAACGACCCGATCACGAACGAACATAGAGTGGTTCATGTTCGGCTCGTTTAATTAACATACGAGCCGAACACGAGCTGTTTGCGAACAACGAGTTTTTTTTA
This sequence comes from Phalaenopsis aphrodite, assembly GCA_003013225.1. Taxonomy (NCBI): domain Eukaryota; kingdom Viridiplantae; phylum Streptophyta; class Magnoliopsida; order Asparagales; family Orchidaceae; genus Phalaenopsis; species Phalaenopsis aphrodite. The sequence continues at coordinate 2,210,443 of NEWO01000018.1, forward strand.
TAGCCCTAACAATATGAGTATTATTGGTGCATTACTTAGACATTAAAAATGCATTTCTTAATGAGGCTCTTGAGGAAGAAGTGTATATGGAGGTACCTCAAGGATTAAACAAGCAAACTAAAGATATCAATGTATGAGTTGAAACAATCTCCTAGAGCATAGTTTGAAAGGTTCACCAATATTATTCCTGTTAATGGGTGTTATGAGTGTTAAGTTGATCATATTTTCTTTGTGAAATTAAATCAAGAATGTATGATAATCATTATTGTTGTATATATAGGTGACATTATTCTTACAGACAATGATGTGGGGGAAATTGAAAGAATCAAATGAATTATGGCTTCAGAGTTTGAGATTAAAGATCTTGGAACTTTAAGATACTGCCTAGGAATGACAATAGCTAGATTCAAAGAAGAAATTATCATTTCCCAGAGAAAAAATATCATTGACCTATTAAAGGCGGTGAGAATGTTGGGATGCAAACGAATATACACTTATATGTATTATAATTGATGAGCATCAAAAGGAGATGATAACACTCTGGTTGAAAAAGAGGTATAAAAAACTTGTGGGGAAGTTTATTTATCTATCACATATAAGACCTATTATTATTATTTTTTTTTTTGTCTATAGTGAGCCAACATATGAACAATTCAAATGAACATCATTTAGAAGCGAACTTTTGAATCCCGAGACACTTAAAAGATGATTTCAGGATGTGGATTGATATTCAAGAAGACTAAGAACATTGACATTGAGGTCTACACTAATGCTATTTGGGCAGGAAAACTGACTGATAGAAGATCTACCATGAGCTATTGTTCATTTGTATGGGTAACCTTGTTACTTAAAGAAGTAAAAAATTAACTTGTGGTGGCAAGAAAAGGTGTTGAATCTTATTATCATGCCTTGACCCTAGCAATTGGTGAAAGGATGTGGCTAAAGAAACTATCGGTGAAACTTCACATAGAGAACAAAACTATTATTAAAATGTTCAGCGATAACCAACCATCAGTATTTCAAAGAATCTAATACGTCATGATCGAACCAAACATGTAGATATTGACAAACACTTCATTTATGAAAAGATCAATTGAGGGGTGGTTCAACTAAGCTATATCGTAACTCAATATCAGATCACTGACATTTCTTCCTAGGCTCTTACTCGGCATCATTTTAGTGATCCAAGCAGCAAGCTCAACATGTATGCCATATATAACCTAACTTGAGGGGGAGTGTTGATATGCATCTGCAGTTTAATAAACTATATGTCAGCTATTACATTTGATGGGGAGAAACTATTCAACCTTAATTATCCATTATTGTCCTTTTATTTCTTTCCTTTTTTATCTTGATGATTTGATTTTCTCATAATTGTATGAGGGTAAGGTTGAGCTATATATATATATATATATATATATATATATATATATATATATATATATATATATATATATATAAGTGGATTTCAGTTTTTGAAAGTTAAAATGACGGTATTTTTTATGCGATATTTAAGATTGATTGGCATAACTTCAAAAGCGAAATTTAGGTATTAGTGTGTAAATTCATTAGAATTGTGTGGAATATATGTAAAATCCTCCCTTCTTTTTCATTTATCCGTTCACTTTCACTGAAGAAATTTTTTGTTTGAATATTTTGATCAAAACTTGATTATTATATGAGTTTGAAAATAACATAATATTGTATTTGGATGTTCTTGTAAGAGATTAGTTATGATGGGGCTTTAGATATGTCTAAAAATAATTGTGGTATGCACGTAAATCTCTTAAGAACATGGTCAGCATATTTTATCATTTAGTATTATTGTTCTATTTATATATAGACCTACTTTTTTTATGTCAACAAACTGGTATTCAGCGGCCTTGCTGATGCTACCTTCTCTGTCCGGTTTCATTCTGCTGCATTTTTCCTCCTCTCTATTTGTCAATCAGACTAATGTATTGTTGCTCATATATATATATATATACACATTGAAGTAGGGTGCCACGTATCCCGACCTCTTGGTTGACATCCATGGTATAAGACCCCTCAAGTTGAGGGTTTGAATTCCCTCTGTCACAGTTAGTTTTAAGAAGGCGGCCTCAAATCGTTAGACATATTAGTGGCCTCTGACCATTCCTTTTGAATATATATATATATTGAAGGAGGGGAAATTGGCTCGAAAATGTTTCAATTTAAAAGCCTCGAACTCAAATTTTGAACCTTGTTTGAACCCCATTTCAACCTAGGTTCAGAAAAGGGTTTAGGTTTTAAGTAAAATATTTGAGTGTACTCAATCTCAATGATCTTCCATCATGACTCCCTCTCTTTTCTTTTAACATTTTGACGATTTCACATTTTTTCTCTAAGGAGTTGCTGTCATCATGGACCCTTCTTTTCTTCACATGCAGTCATTCAATTGATGCTTTCACTTTTAACAAGCTGTTATCATGAACCCTTCCCCCTCATTGGAGAAACTATTACGTTCAGTGATCACACGTCTAGTTGATGGCTCAGCTGGGCTGTTGTGCGATTCATGACGACATGACAACATTCAAACCATCGTCCAGATATGCGGTCTATGAGTGTAATTGAGTCAAGCCGGCTCGTTAGGCGGCTTGTGAACCGAGCTTGATGAGCTAACAAGCTCAAGCCAGCTTCGCTCGACTTGATAGCTCGTGAATCGGCTTCTTTTAAAAACTTATAGTATAAAATATATTCAAAATATATTAAATTCAAATAATTTATCTTTAAAAGCACTGAAAATATTTAAAAAATATCATGTTGCATTTTATATTAAGTGATTTCTTATTATTTATTTCCTAAGTATTAACTATTTATGTCATTTTACTACAACACCACCCTAGTTTAAACAAGCCATTTGGAACTTGTAGGCGTAAGTTGGAGCTCGTGTTCGATAAAATCAATCAAGCTCCAACTCAAGCTAATGGTAGCTCTACCTCGACTCGACTCATTTACACCCCTAATACAGTCAGCCACTATCCATCCACATCTACATCCAACGAGCTAATGTCTCCAACACTTCTCCTTTTCCAAAACAAACACTTAGCTTTAAAATAAACTAGTAGTTAAATATAACAAACTCACATATATACATTTCATATGGTTAAGCTTATTATTTTTATTTTATATAAATATGATTTATTTATAACGCATTCAAATAATTCAATTATTTTCATTAAATTTTTTTTTAAGAAAATTGATTACATACATGTGCATTTATATTAAAGGAAGATTTACATTCATACCACCCAGTTCCTTTTATTTACATATATGGAACCTAAAATTAAAATCTTTACATACATACTAGCCTCCACTATGCATTAAAATATGTATTTTTTGTTTGATGTGTACAATTTGGATGTATCGAAATACAAGTGCAAAGTTCATGTGGTAGATATGCAAATAAATAGGAATTGGGTGGGGTGTGTATAAATGTCCATGTATTAAATAATTTTTTAAAATAAATTAAATGATTTTCAAGTTGAAGCCGCTCGCATTTAAGTTTAACCTGATATCAACTCTACTTTAGGCATCATCAATATTTTATTTTATTTTATTTTATGTTATTTATTATTATTATTATTATTATTATTATTATCTTGTTAAATAAATAAGCCAGGTTTGTGGATCTCCTTCTCCACTTTAACTGGGGAAAAAATTGCGTATGTAAGACGTACGTATGTAGCTCTGCGTACGTCAGGTTTATACAGGGGGTACATAGCGGTTATATCCGCGTTATATCCTTTATAACCTCTTTGTAACCTACATGTACCTTCTATTAAGTTTCACGGTTCTGTTTTCAAATATTTGTAGGTTATAGGTAAATTACAGGTAGGTTACAGAGAGATTACAGAGGGTATAACGCAGATAAGACCCTCATGTCCCATGCGTATAACCCTGACGTACGTACGCAGCGCTGCGCTTACGTACACAAATTTTTTCCCTCTGAAAAACAATCCAATGTTCAAAAAGTTACACAGTCAACTATAATTTTTTTTTTTGAAAAAGTTAGACCGCAAATTTTAGTGGCTAGAGATGTAAAAAAAACTCGTTGTTCGCGAATAGCTCGTGTTTGGCTCGTTCGTTAAGTAAACGAGCTGAACACGAACAAGTTCTTAACGCTAGAATTATAAACGAGCCGAACAACTCTTTGTTCGCTCGTGTTTGGCTCGTTTTAGCTCGAAATAAATAAATAAATATATATATATATATATATATATATATATATATATATATATATATATATATATATATTTATTTATTTATTTATTTATTTATTTATTTATTTATATATTTATATAATAATATATTACATATATTATTTATATAATTATATATTATATATTATTATATCTAAATTTAAATCATAACACCTCGTGTCTTAACGTGGTTAGTGTTTTTTTTTCATACATTTGGTCCATGTTCGAATCAAACACTTTATATCTATTTTTTTCAATTTAATTTTAACAAGTCAATTTCGAGCCGAACACGAATACACTGTTCACCAGCCAATTTCGAACACGAGCTCATTAACATCCCTATTAGTGATTGCTTTTTGGAAAAGCTCTCAAAATACAGTTTACTCAAATACACAAAATTACGGTGCGATTTTGAGAAATAAACTTAAAAGGTAAGGTTGAACAACCCTTCCTGTAATTTAAATTTTTTTTTTAAATAGACTGAAATAACCGACTAATTATCAATAAAAAAGTAATTTTTGCACCCCCTCTCTCTAAAAATCTTTTCCATTACATAAAAAAAGAAACATATAACCTGAATTGTTTGGTCTAATTTGCAATAAATAGTTAATTATTTTTTTAACATTAATGAAGCTAATGTAAGTTTGTATCAATAGAAGACTATATCAGATGTTAGGATAGGATTGACCAAATTTGAACAAAGTTAGATTTTTGATCGAATCAAGATATCAATGAAAGATTGTATCAGATGTTAGGGCAGAATCACTTAATGTTTAATTTTAGGCTGAGTGATTGCCCATCATCGTCATGACCTATTTCCGCCCTGAGAGCAGGAGAGTAAGGGCGGCACACAAGGGGGCGAATAAAAAAGTAAAATGTTGCTATGTGTGTAAATAATAAAGTTAGGCGTTAGATAAGAAAAAAATCAGTGTTTCATGTAATTAGGGTTGTCAATACTGTTTATGTTCGGCTTATTAAGTAGCTCGTATTTGATTTGTTTGTTAAGTAAATGAGCCGAACATGAAATTTTTTTTTGCACTGTGGGTTTGTGTTCGACTTGTTTTAACTCAAAATAATATATATATATATATATATATATATATATATATATATATATATATATATATATATATATTATGTTTGTGTGTGGTAATTTAATTGGCAAAAAGGCTATAAAGATTTTTTTAACGAATTAAAATTATTAATTAAAAAATAAAATAAAAATATATTAAATTCTATTTAAATAAAAATTTTAATATAGTTAATAAGATTTAAATATCGCTCATACCCCTAATAACATACGACTATTTGGCTAAAGCTATGCAAATGACTCTTTGTTTGTGAAGAACTCATGTCTGACTTGCTAAGCAAACGTGCAAAATAAGAACACATTTTTTAAGCTCAATTTATAAATAAATAAACCTATGTAAATTATAATAACTTTTAATAAGTCGAACACGAGCCAAACCTGAGCTACATATGCATCTCGCCCTTTGAATTCCTACAAAGGGTTTACGCTACTTGAACCGGGTCGGATCTGATTTCCATATATAAAATCGAATCAAGGAGAAAGAGGGTCGAGAAGGAAAATGGCTGCGGGCCGACCTTCAGTTAACCTAAATCGCCTCCTTCTTTCCCGGCGGCAAATTACGAATCAGTTGCCGGCAGCGGCTGCCAGAACCATTCTCTCCGGTTTGTCCCCCTTTCCCTCTTCTTCTTCCTGTCGACTTTGAATTGATACCGAATCCCTAGAGTTGCTTTTCTATTTCCAATCTGTTTTTTGTTTTTGTATCTGTGAGACGCTGATTGCTGGTTTTGAGGGAGCCTGAAGCTGTAGGGTTTCTGCTGATCGGATGAGGAGTTTTTCTTATTTGTTAATTTGCGTTGCTTGTAGAATGCATTTGACATGATGGGGATTTTGGTTAAGTCGCTTTATTTTGAATCATGCGCAGAGTAAGCTGAGATGCGGCATTAGTCTGGCCTGAGGGAGTTCGCCTCTGAGAGAAACGTGTAATATATAACTAAGTTAATTAAAATTAAAAAAAAAAATGATTAATTGGGCTATACCAGGAGGGTGATCTTCTCAGTGATCCGCTCACTTCTTGTTTTTAACGCGAACCATGCAGATTGTGGAATTAATTTCTAAGTTTGTAATGGTCAAAAATTCATCTTGGGGTCTTTGTTTGTAGATAAGAGGAGGGTGATTTGGGCATTGTGAGTGATGTTTATAGGTGATGGGGGCATTTAGGGGCTCTCTGGCAATGGATTACATTTATGTTATTAGGATTTAGTAAATATGCTGATTCATGAGATTTACTAAATCCCGAATTTACGGCTTAAATCTGTGAAATCCGGATTTATCAAATCCGCGGCTTTATTTTGTCCAAAATGACTGTCTGGCAAGATTTAGCCTACATCCCATTTAAATCCCGGGCTAAATTCGTTGCCAGACAACCCCTTACATAGCACAAAATTCTTATGTATTTACATATCTCACAACTAAACTTTTGTATTTACATATCTTTAATACTGCATGAAAAATAGCACGATTAGCACTTTTTAAAAGTGAAATATACTTTTTCATGCATACGTTTAAAGCACCAAAGTGCTATGCATGTTAATATTAAAGTTTAGTTGCGAGGTATGTAAATACATAAGAAAGTTGTGTCACGTATGATAATTTCCGAAAAGCATTATGGCATTTTGTGTCTTCCCGTTTAAGTTTTGAACTAATGATAGTCATAAATTTCATCATGTTTTATAGGAATGTGCAATGTTTTCAATAATTCATGTGCCCTTCATTTAAAAAGGTATTGATAGACATCTTAAATAAGGGACATGGAGAGATATGATCAATACGTGCTTGACTTAAGATGGCTAAATAGGCCAAACTCGATCAAACTAGTTCAAGTGATTCTTGTATCGTGTTCGCTTGGAATCTTAGCTCAACAATCAATCATTTAGAGGAGAAAATATTACTTATGGTGGAAAGATATGTACGACAATAGTCCATATGAGCTTAAAAGAGAAATAAATAAATAAATAAAGAATTCATACACAAGGACCTCCTTGTTTCTGCACCTTCAGCCGTACATATGTTCACCATTTGTAATGTTTTTCCATTTGGAGAAGGTGCAGAGTTGTATTGTTGTTGAAAAAGAAAAGTGCTTAAATGATCCCCAACTATTTAAAGAGGGTCATTTTAGTCTTTGACTTTTAAAACATGTCAAATTGGTCCTAAAATATTGAAAAATAAGGTTGAAATAGTCGCACCGTTAAAAAAAAATTTTGAAATTGGGGTTTTTAACTTTTTGTTAACTCATTTACATACATGATACCGACCGTCTAGGACTAAATGATTTACATACTTATTTTGGTAAAAATCCCTTGATGGTTATATTGGTGTTCATTGCTAATTCTTTTTTTTTTCTCTATAAATAATTCTTATGTATTTACATATTTCACGCCTATATTTACAATCACATATAATATAGAAGTAATTTAAACTTAGGCATGGAAATATATATTTGACTTCTAACACGCGTTACTAGTTTTATTTTTATCGTGATGTTAAAGATTTAAGTACTATTTGTAAAAATATGAAATTTAGGAGTGGGATATGTAAATACATAAGAATTACGTGCTTTGTGTATACATGGCCCTGCAATTGATGAGATTAGTATTATTGTTAATTTTTTTTCATTTGATTGAAATATTTGATTTTTCAATAGCCTTTTTCTTTTTTCTCCCCAAACACACGCACCCAAACAGGCACACCACATATGCAAGACCTTAAACCCAGGATCTCTTGGTTGGAAGACAAAGCTCTTAACCACTGTGCTAAGGTGGTTTGCATAGAGTCATTTGGTTTATGAGATGAGCTAATAATGTCCGTGGGTACTGCAAAATTATGTTGTTGTAAATCATCTTATTTTCTTCAGCCTTCTTCCACCTAAACCCCTTAGTTATCCTAGGTTTGTATTATTTGTTTTGAATATTTACAGACATACCACTTGATTCCTATGTTTTCACATATCTAACACCTAAATTTCAATTTTTACATTTACGCCACCTTAACTATGTATGAAAAGGCGCATTCCACTCTTTAATAGTCACAATAGTGATATTTTTTATGTGATGTAAAAGATTTTTGGCATAAATGTAAAATGTAAAATTTAGGTGTTAGACATTTAACTGCATAGGATCCAAGTGGTATGTATGTAAATGCCCCAATTTATTTTCTGCGAAGTGTCATATTGTAGCTTAATTGAAGCACCACAAAGTCATTGCATTTATTTCATATTTAGCCACAAAGTCTGTTCCTCAATATACTGTAGCTGTGCAATTTTTTAATTGTTTAACGTGAACTTACATGTGGAGCTGAATTAAAATTTGCTCTTTTTGAGTCATGCTGGCTCCAAAGACAGCAAAATTATTGGTGGAGTCCGGACGTAGCTTTGCATCCGGACAACATACACTATTCATCTTTGTCGGGGAGAAAAAAAAATCTCTTGTAAAGTGTATCACGCTCGTTGTCTGAATGCAATAATTTCTCCGAAAGCCATGTTGAGTTTTGAGTCCAGCTTGAGTTGGTTGAAATTATTTATTTTGGGTTTGAATATGGTCTAATTTGCTTGAACACGAACTATTTATTTATTTATTTATTTATTTTTCTGTTCTAAATGTATACTGTAAATACTGATTCATATACAAACTTGATTCACTCCCCCATTAATGAACCAGATTTCCACACTTCAAAGTATGAAACAAGGACCCAATTCCCCACTTCTTCTCCTTCAACCAGACTCAACGTCTTCCCTCCATCCATCCCCTATCAGAGAAACTTTGCCTCACAACCTTCGTCTACAAGAACCAGAGAAGACGACAACAAGATCACCATAGGACCCAAAACCTCAAACAAAGAAGAAACCGATGTCGTCTACTATGGCCCTATCTCGTCGACCATAAAGAAAGTGAAGCTTCTTTCGCTCTCCACCTGCTGTCTCTCTGCGTCCTTAGGCCCTGTCATCACCTTCATGACCTCGCCGGACATGAACGTCATCGTGAAAGGCGCCGTGGCCAGCACGGTCATCGTTCTCAGCGCCTCCACCACCGCCGCCCTCCACTGGTTTGTCAGCCCTTATGTTCATAAGCTCCGATGGCGGCCCGGCTCCGATTCCTTTGAGGTTGAAATGATGACTTGGCTGGCGACTTATGTTCCCCGGACGATCAAGTTCTCCAGTGTCCGTCCTCCGGAGACTAATCGGCCTTTCGTCAGCTTTAGAGCCGACGGAAACTTCTACTTCGTCGACGGCGAGCATTGTCATAATAAGGCGTTGTTGGCACGGCTGACGCCGCGGGAACGGACTCATGAGTCTGCTTTCAAAAACCTTTGACTCAAAAGACTTCGAGCTCGAAATAATGCGTAAGTTTCTTGTTTTGGTTTCATATTTTGATTTTATACTGATCACTCGAAACATTGATATCTACGAACGAATTAATCACCCAGTTGAATTTTTAGAACTATCAAACCGAAGTATTTACGCATGCCACGATTAACTTATTGAGAATTTTAT